>SJYW01001729.1:556348-571131 GCA_006410735.1 Raphicerus campestris
GGAGGTGGTGGCTTTGAGAGGTGGACTTCCCTGGTGATTCAATGGTAAAGAATCTGCCTGCCAAGCAGGAGACACAAGAGATGCTGGTTTGATCCCTGGGTGGGGAAAATCTCCTGGAGGAGGAAATGGCAACCCACTCCAGTACTGCTGCCTGGAGAATCCCATGGACAGAGAAGCCTGGAGGGCTACAGTCCATGGGGTCACAAAGAGTCGGCCATGACTGAGTGTGAGCATGCAGAATGTACACTAGGTCATGAGGGTGGGGCCCATGTGAATGAGATTTGTGCCCTTATGAAAGAGACCCCAGGGGGCTCCCTTGCCTCTCTGCCATATGAGGCCACAAGAAAAATTTGCCATCCAGGAACAAAGAAGTGGGCCTCACCAGACACCAAATCTGCCAGTCCCTTGGTCTTGAACTTTCCAGACTCCAAAACTGTGAGACTTAAACGTCTGTTGCTCAAGCCACCTGGACTATGGTATTTTTGTCATAGCAGCCTGAGTTATGACATTTTTCATTTTTTTCTGTGCTTATAAAAGATTCTGAAATGGTTTTGTTTCCTTGTTTTTGTTTTGTCTCACAACATAGCATAGTCACAGACTGTGTATCATTGTCACACAGCAGAGCATCAGACCCGTGGTCTGATGCTGTTGTCAGTGAGATTGTTGATACCCAAAAAGAGAACAGCATGGCCTGGCCATGAGCACCAGGCCTATCCTCGGTGCCAGAAGCTGCTCTTCTCATTCTGGGTCTGCAAGTTGAAATGGATTTTAATTTTCTGTGGTCTGGGATATATTTTTTTTTAATGTAGAATGAACTACAAACTGTATAATTATTATATCCAATTTACCAGAACAAGAGAAATACATAACATAGTGTGATCATTCCTAAACATAAATATTTATTTATTGAATTTTGGCTGTGCTGGGCCTTCATTGCTGTGCACGGGCTTTCTCTAGTTGTAGTGAGCTGGGAGTTGCTCTTCATTGCAATGCATGGGCTAATCATTGCAGTGGCTTCTCTTGTTGCAGAGCGTGGGTTCCATAGTCACAGCACTCAGATTAAGTTGCCCCATGGCATGTGGGATCTTTCTGGAATAATGAGCGAACTTCAGTTCCCTACCCTGGCAGGTGGATTCTTAACCACTAGGCCAGCAGGGAAGCCCTTAAACATAACCATTTTATTAGAAGTTACATCTGTTGATGAGTAAAAAGAAAGGCTTTATGTAGGTCACTCATTTATGAATAAATATTATTTGTTTCTTAAATGAAAATAGTTGGTATCAATTGTATTCCCATTTTGAATTTTTATTTAAGTGCTGAGACAACTCACATCCTTAAATGTGTCGATGGGAACAGAATTTGAAAACAAAACAGAAAATGACGTGAATTTAGGGGGCTATCTGCAAAAGGCTCCATTTGATTTGCCACTAAAGACTAGTGTTAATGATCTGCCTGTTTGCAGTCCTGGAGTCCTCAGATCGGAAGCAGAGAATCAGAAACTACCTGACTTGCAAGAGGGTTCGTTTTGCAGTCATTAGAGATCACATTTCCCCAACCCCAAGAGCAGCATTTTAAGTTCTTCATTCAACACCTCAGAAGTTCTGTTTTATGCTTTTTTTTTTTTAAGAGTATGAGTGGTGATGGGTGAGAAATACGTCTTTTGTCAAATGTGAGAAAGGTGATTTTTGAAAGTAGAGACAGAGAATCCAAGTTACTTCAACTGGAGGTGAATTCTCAGTTAAAAGAGTCTTAGCGAAGACTCTAAATGCCCAGTGAGAATCTGAAAACTGGCTTTCTAAAGCTGAATACCTCCAGTCTTCTCAGAATCCTTCGCACTTTGAAGACTCACCATGCGATCTGCACATTGCTTTCTGAGAATAGCTGGTGCATCTGTACAATAGGATCAGTAAGGACTGAAATGGTTGTGTTTATGGCTTAGTAGTGTTACCCTTAAGGTTCCTACAGTGCCTAAAGCAGTGACTGCACACGGGAATTGTTCCACATTATTAGCTGTAGTGGAAGAATCCATTGTATTGCTCTAGGTGAGAAAACACAATTACAAATGGCAGCCCTCCTGTCAATGGAGCCTCACTCCCTGACATAGTTCCTGCCAAAGAGGAAGTAGTCAATCATTACTTACTGATTTTTTTTTTTTTAATTTTCTGTGTCCGGTCATGGTTGCTGCACGCAGGATCTTCACTGTGTCACGTGGATCTTTCATTGCGGTGCACGGACTCTCTAGTGATGGCCTGTGGGGCCCAGAGCTCGCAGGCTTCAGTAGCTGCAACACACGGGTTTAGTTGCCCACAGCAGTGTGGGATCTTAGCTCCATGACCAGAGATGAAACCCTCACAGCCTGCATTGCAAAGCAGATTCTTAACCACTGGGCCACCAGGAAAGTCCCACCTATTCTTTTAAATCTTTATTGAATTTGTTACAATATTGCTTCTGTTTTATGCTTTGGTTTTTGGCCATGAGGCGTGTGGGATGTTAGTTCCCCAATCAGGGATCAACCCTGCACCTCTGGTATTGGAAAAGTGGAAAAAGAAAGTGCTAGTCCCTCAGTTGTGTCTGACTCTTTGTGAACCCATAGACTGTAGCCCACCAGATTCCTCTGTCCGTGGAATTCTCCAGGCAAGAAAACTGGAGTGGGTAAGGTGAAGTCTTAACCACTGGACTGCCAGGGAAATCCCAGCCCTACCTCTTGATTGATTAATATCAATTATCATTTATGAAATACCTCTGGGGCCTGGTACTTAATATGTGTGCATGGGTGTACACACACAGTGTGGTGGCTCTACAACTTATATATTGTTATCTCCTTTTTATAAATGAACAGTTCAGCACGGTTATGCAACTTTCCCAAGTCATACAGCTAATACATGGTGTGTAAACATTCTAATCTAGTTCCAAAGCACCTGTTGTTTTCATCACAACACATTGCCTCCGAGTCACACCTGAACTCATGTCCTGTTTATCCTGGGGAACAGGAATAATATCTTTTTTTAAAAAGGTGCATCTCTGTTTTCTTACACTTAGAAGGAGGAAGAGCAGGCCTGTCTTGTACTTGTGAGATAAAATATATAAAATACCAACCCAGTGCATGGAACACTTTTAAAGATTTAATATATGTCACCTCCCTGTCTCATTTGAAAGGAAAGAAATAAAAATAATCTATAGAAATCAAAATGGGTACATTTGGCTTTTGACTTGATCTGGTGACCTTTTTAGTGAAACAAAGCATGATGCAACTGCCCAAGTCTCAAACCATCCAGACCAGATACCTGGCTATTTTGAAAGTCCTTCTTAATGCAAGTCCACTTGGAAACAATTCAGGGAAGATAGATTCAGTCTGAACCGCAAAGATTAGAAACACTCCACAATTTTCTATCATTTTGAGAAGCAGAACATAACCTGAAAATGGGATATAATTGGTGCACAGGAGCATCTCTGAGCTGCCTATTTTATTCTCATTTCCTCAGGAACTATTCATATTTGATCTCTCGGTGCACATGTGGGAATTAGAGCTCCTTACAGTCTGTCTTTGAAATAGGCAGAGAGTAGCAAGCCTGGATGACATGCACACTGATGAATGACATCAAACCGATAATCTCATCTTTGCCAGTGAACAGTCCCTCCTCTTTTATAAGGCAGGAGATATTCTGTAACAGGAAGACAAAAGTGTTGCCAAACCAGTTCCGTTCTTTGAAGAATCTCTTACCTATAGATTCAGCCATGGGATTCTCAAGAGTCTGTCTACTTTTATTGACTTCTGTTATACATTTTGTGATGAGGTAGGCTTCAAACTTTGTATGCCAAAGTTTTATGTATGCCAAACTTGTAAAACAGGCCTTGAACTGAAAGCAAACACAGAACTGGAGAGGCAGCTGGCATTTGAGAGGCAAGCTGGCATTTCATAACAGTCTGGACATCAGGAGGGTGTTGACAGGCCTTTTCCTTTTCCCTTGCTGCCAGAGTGTTGAATGGCTGTTAAGAGAATGGGTAAAAGGACTGGGGCCATCTAAATGTTCCCTGTGTTAGCTCAGCTACGCATTCAAAGGGTTAAAGGGGTAGCCATGGTGATAGGGGAGAGATATTGAGTTGGCCAAAAAGTCCCTTTGGGTTCTTCCATACGATGTTACAAAAAAACATAAATGAACTTTTTGGCCAATCTGAAGGAGCAGCTGTTTCACCTTCCAGACTTGACTGGTGTTCAATTCAAAGTCCCTCTTTGGTTGCTTGCCTATGGTCCCTGAGATGTGTTCTAAGAGGGCAAGTTATTGGGAATAACATATCATGAGTAGCACAAGGCATCTTCCTTTCTTTCTAAGTCTAAAATTATCCTAAGATTAAAAGTCAAAGCTAAGTTACAGCAGGAAGGTTGTGCTGGCAATTTTTCTGCACTGATTCTCAACACTTGAGTTGCTCTTGTCCTGAGAATGAAGGCATGATATCCCTTGAAAGAGTAAGAAGTCCCTACCTTTGCCTGGCAGTTAGAGTTTTCCACGTGTTTTCACAATGATTTTCCCATTAACTGTGTAAGCGATAGATAGGGAGTGAGAGTGATTTTTTAGATCAAGAAACAGATGTTTGTGGAAAAGAAATGACATGGTTTAATCACCAGGTTTTCTGATTTCAAGACCAGTGCTCTTCCTATGCCAGGTGGCTTGCCAGTATTGCTATTTATTTGTGCTTTGTAAACATTAAGGAATTGCCATCTTGGATTTGAAATCCGGCTCTCACTCTTTTTCTCTAAATACATACCAAAGCATCTGGTTTTCACCTGGGTTAGGCATGCCACAGTTCCAACAGACCCACCTACAGAGTTTCATTCCCCTCCTAACTTTGCATTCTTCAGAAAGGGTGAGAGTAGAAACCTTCTTATTCTGATATCACATTTTAAAGAACCTGCAAAGTTCTGCAAGTCTGCCTGATTTGCATGTGCCTAAAAAGCTGTGGTTTACCCTTTCAACTCTTCTTGATCATCCAGCACCNTCCTAACTTTGCATTCTTCAGAAACGGTGAGAGTAGAAACCTTCTTATTCTGATATCACATTTTAAAGAACCTGCAAAGTTCTGCAAGTCTGCCTGATTTGCATGTGCCTAAAAAGCTGTGGTTTACCCTTTCAACTCTTCTTGATCATCCAGCACCGCCACAGCATTACAGTGTCGATTCAAGTTTTGAATTTATGGATAATTCAGGGCTTCCAAGTTTCAAAAAGCACCTTTGATGATGTCAGTATTGTGGGCAGGGGATGTGGGCAGCGGGAGAGATAAGAATTTCTGTGGGCTGGAGCTCAAACAGTCCTGCTCATGCCCATGTTTTGATGTGGTAACTTCACTGGCTGCTGCATCTAAATCTCATTTAGGGCTATAGGAGTCTATTGGCAGCCTGAGTGAAAAAAAAATTTTTTTTAAATGCATTCTATGGTGCTAAAGGACGCTTTCTTCTCTTTCTCAGACACACCCTAGTGATGGAGGAGACCAGAGCCTGAATAAGTCTGCCAGGGCTGCCATATCAAAGTACCATGGACTGGCACTGTTTTTTCACAGTTCTGGGACTTGAAGTTCAAAATCAGGGTGCTGATGGGATTGGTTTCTTGTCTCTTCTGATGCTTCTCTCCTTGACCTGTAGATAGCTGTCTTTCCCTGTATTTTCATACCCCCTTCCCTCTCTATGTGTCTGCACCCAAGTTTCCTCTTCTTATAAGGATGCCAGTCACATTGGATTCAAATGCACCCTAATGGGCCTCATTTTAACTTAGTTCACTCTTTAAAGACTATCTCAAATATACTTATATTCTGGGATACTGGGGTTAGGACTTCAATGTATGAGTGTTCAGGATCACCTGAACAGCCCATTCCTGCAGCTTTGTTACAAGCAATAATGCAGTCAATCAAACACGTTCAAGAAGGCTCCATAGACTTCATGGTGGCCATTAGCATTCTTCATTACACCTTGGGGGCCTGGGAGTGAGGGGCAATTCTGCTTGCATTTGCTACAACCACAGCCAGGCTCCTCCATAATACAGGTGCCCATATGGGGTGATCTTGGTGCCATGGGATACCCTATAACATTGACCTCTTTTCACTTCTGCGCTTGGTCATGCTCCTTTTACATAGTGCTGTGGAGGGAAACTGCTGTCTCCCAATGATATAAGCACCCCCCCCCCCCCTGCAGGAAATGTTTTCTCACTCTGCTTCCTCGTAATGCATCTAATGCTCCATTTCATTATTCAACTCATGCTGCCAGTTTCTGAGAGTTCACTTTTTTTCAAGAAATCCAACATAGATAGATTTTCTAGGTCTTGGATCAGAGGGCAATAGGTGGGGCTGTTGCATTATTACTCGGGTATTGTGAGGCCAACAAATCAGGAGACATTTTCCAATGAAAAGATCGTTTGTTACAGTTCCCAGGAAGAATGGGAATGCCACACTGTGCAAGGCCAAAGGAGGAGGCACCAGGGCTAGACTAGGGGCAGAGTGAACAAGGGGAAAATGGGAGCAAGAATGTTTGTTGTGGTTTCTATAGATAGAAACAGGTGCGCCAGGGTGAGGAGGCTTATGTTTGGCTAGTTCAAATCATTTCAGCAGGCTCTGAGGTGCAGTGACTATCCTAGGTTGTCTAGTACCTGGCCCTGGGTGATTAGGGGAGTGAAATCAGTTCAGTTTAGTCGCTCAGTCGTGTCTGATTCTCTGCAGCCCCAAGGACTGCAGCACGCCAGGCTTCCCTGTCCATCACTAACTCCTGGAGCTTGCATGTCCATCGAGTTGGTGATGCCATCCAACCATCTCATCCGCTGTCATCCCTTTCTCCTCCTGCCCTCAATCTTTCCCCAGCATCAGGGTCTTTTCCAGTGAGTCAGTTCTTCACATAAGGGGACCAAAATATTGGAGTTTCAGCTTCAGCATCAGGGAGGGGAATATTTGCCTGGAATTCAAGAGCCCAATAGAGGATAAGGTTGGGTGTGGGCTTTGGATTAGTTGAGTTGCCTGTAAAAGATGCACTTGTAGGACAGTCCTTTACTCTCTCTAAGAACTGGCTAGTCCTGGGAAGGGCAGTCTTCCCAAGGCCAGTGTGACCTCAGAGGCTGAATTGCCATCTGGAGATACTGATGTTGCAGTGATGGTATTGCAGTTGTTTATTGTTTATTCATAAATACCCATGAACACTTACTACATTCTGGGTACTAGACCCAGAGAATATTGTGATGAGCCAAACACACATGGTCCCCATCTGGGGCTTAGAATGCTTTCCCCACAGTGCCCTGGTCTTTTGTCGTTGTTGTTAATATTTATGGGCTGTGTAGTGGGGTTGCAAAGAGTCAGACACAACTGAGTGACTTTCACTTCACTTTAATATTTCAACTAATTAATTAACTTGCCTGTACCGGGTCTTAGTTGTGGCATGCAGGATCTTAAATCTTCTTGCGGTACATGAGATATTTTTTAGTTGCGGCATGTGTCATCTAGTTCTCTGACCAGGGATTGAACCCAGGCCCCCTGCACTGCAAGCACAGAGTCTTAACCACTGGGCCACCAAGGAAGTCCCCAGAGATCTTATCTGTAACTCACAGACAGAGAGCTGCCTAGCATCCTCAGTCACCACCAGCTTGCAGGTGACTGCTCCTGGTATCCTAGGACCATCACCTGTAGAAAGACAGTTGCTTATTCCGGAGCTGAAACCAGAGCAATGTTCTGGTTTCATCGCTCATAAGATACCCGTCCTGAACCAGTCACCGTACTGCATGGTCTTTAATGCCTCCCAACAACACTGGAAATAAGACTGTAATCCCATTTTATGGTTAAAGTGTTGATTGCAGAATGGGTGAGCAAGTGGCCAAAGGAATCCAAACCTAGCTCCACCTGCCTCTAATGTCAGCACTCTTTCTAAATCATCAGGCATCTGGAGTGGGGTTCTCAATACAAATGGAAGATGAGTCTGAATCGTTACTCTGATTAAATCATTCTATTTCCTAATAGGTGTTACATCTATTTCTAGATGTGTAGACACATGCTTCTTAGTAACATTTTGACTCACGGTTAATTAAATGATATGGATACACCCCAAAGATTAGGGTATAATTTCCAGTTGTTTTTTTAATTTTAATGAATAAATAACAACTATTCTTTATTTATCTAGTTTAAAATGTTAATGAATAGCTCCCCTTCTAATTGCTAAGCTGAGTATTTAAGGGAACCTGACACCTCATAAATATCGAACTGTGAGGTTTTCGTGTGTTGGTTTTTCTATAAACATTGGAATTGAGTAATTACCATCCTTGCTATTCATTAAAATTCAAAATTAGATAAACAATAGGCAGGGATGTTTTTGTTCATTATTATTCATATCAAGTACTTTGTTTATAATATCCCTGCTTCTTTTCATGGTTTCTTTTGTGTTCTGTCCTTTCTCTTTTGAGCATCAAAAGAAAAAAAAAAAAGGTCCATCGAGTGGCAGATTCTTTCTCTGATTTTCTTTTAGCTTGTTTTCTATTTTTCCAAATCACTGTTTTATTTGGAAGGAATTGTGACATCAGAGAAGACTTCTCGGTTTAGGGTTGTTGCTGTTGAGTTGCTAAGTCCTGTCTAACTCTTTTGTGACCCTGTGGACTGTAGCCTGCCAGGCTCCCTCTGTCCATGGGATTCCCCAGGCCAGAACTCTGAAGTGAGTTGCCATTTCCTTTTCCAGGGGATCTTCCTGCCCCAGAGAATGAGCCTGTGTCTCCACACTGGCAGGCAGATTCTTTACCACTGAGCCACCAGTGGCTCAGGGAGGCCCCTGGCTTAGGGTTGTAAGACTCTTAGTTCTGGTCTCAGCCTTGTAACTAACTTGCAATAGGTTCCCCATGGTACGTCACTTATGCCACTGGACTTCGGCTTCCTCAT
Source organism: Raphicerus campestris (assembly GCA_006410735.1). Lineage (NCBI taxonomy): Eukaryota > Metazoa > Chordata > Mammalia > Artiodactyla > Bovidae > Raphicerus > Raphicerus campestris. The sequence continues at coordinate 565,238 of SJYW01001729.1, forward strand.
CTTCAACACAGGAAATTTGCACTAGATGACCATTTATTCACTCATTTTTTCCCCTGAGACTAATATTTTTGTGTATATATGTGCCAGGATTATGCTAGATACTGAGGTTTTCAAGATGAACGTGATATGATTAAAGTTTCTGCCCTTATAAAGTTTTGTCAAATAACCACACAAACCATGATAAGGTCACAGTTATGATTATTGCTACAAAGGGGATCATATAGTCTGTGAAACACTGTAATGGTGGCTTGGACACAGAGTTCAGGGGAAGCTGCTCTGGAAGAATGGCTTCTTACACAGATATCTCAAGGATGCATGGAAAAGAAAGAAAAGAAGACAATCCCAAGAGTAGGGAAGAGCTTGGGTAAAGGAGGNGAAACACTGTAATGGTGGCTTGGACACAGAGTTCAGGGGAAGCTGCTCTGGAAGAATGGCTTCTTACACAGATATCTCAAGGATGCATGGAAAAGAAAGAAAAGAAGACAATCCCAAGAGTAGGGAAGAGCTTGGGTAAAGGAGGGGCCAAAAGTTCTACCTACATGAGGAGGAGTTCAATTCAGTTCAGTCGCTCAGTCGTGTCTGACTCTTTGCGACACCATGAATCGCAGCACGCCAGGCCTCCCTGTTCATCACCATCTCTCGGAGTTCACTCAGACTCACGTCCATCGAGTCTGTGATGCTATCCAGCCATCTCATCCTTGGTCGTCCCCTTCTCCTCCTGCCCCTAATCTCTCNATTTCCTCTGACTTGAAATTACAGCATCTTTTCCATCTGTCTCTTTCCCTCAACACCTGGCCTCCTGTTTAGTCGATGCTGGGCATTTGTTCGGTGAATGGAACTGAACTGAAACCAGGATTTCTAAAAGAGTTGGATATTTTGTGCCCAGGAGCTGATTGAAAGCCAGATGTGGTAGGGTGATGATCTTGACCCTGACTCTACGGCATGACCCTCCCGTGACCAGTCCCGCTTTGTCCGTCTGCACCCACTGCTCATGCCCTGCCCTTCTGTTGCAACATCAGCCATCAGGTTCCTCCCCTGAGAAGCTGCTCACAACCTCCACCCCCGGGATTCTGCTCGGGACTCAAGCCTCCTCTCCACCCAGCCCCTCACTGAAATGTATCTGGGCCTGAGTCCCTTGGGTTTTCCTCACCATTCCCTACCTCTCCGCTACCCCCCAACCTGACGCCCCAAGTCAAATGAGAAAACAAGCCAAGCAAGATTTCAGGCCTCTTCCCTTGAATCTTTGGAGGAAGCAGGCAAAGAAATGTTCAGGAGCCCATATGGGTAAAATATATGTTTGGGAAAGGACAGAGGAGGGGTTTCATCATCTCCCTCCATTCCAGCTAACTGCTGCTGTACAGTTAAACCATGCCAAATTCAGTGGCCCCAAACCACAAGTTTTTATTATGCTTACATGTTCTGTGGGGCAGAAATATGGACAGATTCCATCAGGATGGGTTGTTTCTGCTCCATGACATCTGGGACCTCAACTGAGAAGTTTCCAATGGCTGAGGGTGAGTCCAGTGGGCTGGGGCTGGAATCATCCAGATCCATTTGTACTGAAGTGGCTAGGAGAGGCCATTGAAGCTGAGAGACTTAGAAGCTGAGTGCAGCTGAGCTCAGAGTATTCACCAGAGCATCTCCTTGTGGCCTTTCTGTGAGACTTGGGCTTCCTCGTGACATGGTGGCCTCATGATGGCCAGCTGCTTCCATGGAGCCTAGGAGTTCTAAGAGAAAGCCAAGGGTATCTGAAGACAACAGAAGATCATTTTTGCCAAAGACTCTTCATCAAAGCAGTCATAAAGGTGTCTAGATTCAAAATGTGAGGACATGGACCCCACCACTCAATAGGAGGAGTGTCATATAATCTGTGTATTAGAATAATTTGTGCTTTGGAACCTCCACTCCCTTACAGTTCTTTTTTTAAAATTTATTTAAATTGCTGCACACAAACTGTTTTTTACTTGCAACGAGCAGGAGATAATCTTTGCTGAGGTTCTCAGGCTTCTCCTTGTGGCTGTTTCTCTTGCTGTGGCACACAGGCTCTGGACCGTGGGCTCAGTGGTTGTGGCACATGGGCTTAGTTACTCACCTGCATGTAGGATCTTCCCGGACCAGGGATCGAACCCTTGTGCCCTGCATTGGCAGGTGGATTCCAAACCATTGGACCACCAGGGAAGTCCCACCCCACAAATCTTTTGTTGGGAAGCTGTCCGGTGGAGGAGAGTGGTGGCTCGAGGAGCGTCAGACCAAGGCCCTTTATAACCCTTATGTTCCCTTCTCAGCACCTCCCAGGGAGCCGCCCATGGCACCACGTGAGAAATGTGCTACTGGATTTCAAGGGGAGATAACAGAGTTTGGATCCCAAATCCCACACTGAGATATTTTGCTTTGATTTTCTTCTTGGTGATGAGGCTCCTGCAGGGGCAACTTGGAGAAGAATGCTGTCCTGGGAGGATCAGAAGGGTGGCAGCAAGCTGGGTGGAAGGAGAAGGGGCTGCTGTGGGTAGGAAGATGAAGATGACCACATAAAGGTTCAGAACCTCCACAGCTGTATCTGTGTCCACAGAACCAAGAGAAGGACCGTATCTCAAAAGCCAAAGAAGATGTGGGAGAGATAGCCGTTTTCAAGAAACAGATCATCTGGTCAATCGGTCCTGCAGCCAGACTCCAGGACGGGGTCAATAAGGATGTGTAGCATCCTTACTCCATCCCATGGAATAACTTTTTGAGCGACAGCTGCAGCATCTCAGCCCCCCAGAGATGCCATCAAAACCCAGCCAGCTGCTCCAAAGCTCTTCTTGCTAATGAGCCCCAAGTGCAGGGGTCCTGGCCCCTCCACCTCCACTGTCCTTATGAATTTTTAAACATACAGAAAGCACATTGTTTGTGATTACATTAGACCTTCCAAAGGCAGCCCGAACATAAATTCTGAAATGAACAGCCAAGGGCTGGAAGCCTGCCTCTTGGTTTCACTTCAATAACTTACTTCAACGAATCCCCAGCAGAAAGCATCTTACATACTTCGGTTCTTGAGAAGATGAGACGTGAATGCCAGGGAATTATAAGACAGAGGGGCTTTATTGCAACAGTGAACAAGCTGGAAATTACAAGGTAATGGAATCTCAGTGGGAGGGCCCTGTTCCCTGCCATTAGCTAACTCAGACAGTGAGTGCAGCAGGATCGGCTCAGGTGATGCAAGTACCACACGGGGTTTTTGCACTTTGCACCCTCATCTGCTGAAGCTCAGACACAATCATACTTGAAGGCAAAGGGTACACCTGGCTGCTGGGAGCCCTGATCTCACAGGAAAAGTCTAGGGAATCACCTGCTTTGGGAATCCTTTATTCTACAAGAGATGGTTTCCTTCCGAGCCCTTGTGGTGCACAAACACTTGCTGACTTAAAAGAAAAGCACATGTTACTTGCAAGTTAAATTTTATCTGGAGCAAAATGAGGACTGCAGCTGGGGAAACAGCATCTCAGGTAGCTCTGACAGACCGTGCCAAAGAGGAAGGAGGGAAGGTCAGAATAGATGTGATTTTGGTAAAGGGGGAGTACATGTGATCAAGCACGTATTTTTTCAGGTTTCTGCGAGTTATGAGGAACAGGCATCACCATGAAAGATTTTAGCGTTTTTCTATATATGAGAAGATACAAGAATCAGGCTCGTAAAATCAGCTCCTGAAACTATCTGCAGAAGACCTGTCCTGCCAGTTTTTTTTCCCCTGAGTACAGAGTGCCCTACTTCTGCTCTCCACCATGGACTCCTTTCAGGGGGTGCTGAAAATCAGCAGCTGCAGCAGGATGTTATTTAATCCTTGTAAAGGTAGATGGCAAGGTGCCAGTTTGTAGTTAACATACTAAATAGTGTTCAGAAAAGGTGGAGTAGTGAGTCAAGCCTGGGAGGAGATAGTGATCTCCCAAGATGAACCTCTGCAGGCTCTAACTCCAGCCCCGTTGAGGGATCACTGAAGCAAAGGACAGCCTAAGCTGGGACTCCAGTCAAGAGCATCTTTCCTGAGTTTCCTGCAATGCAGCCATGAAGACTCCAGACTGTGCAGAAAACACAGAAGCAAAGATGCAGCCCTGATTATGGACTAGACAACCACAACCACAAAGAGAGCAACACACCAATGCCAGATAAGATGTGTTTACCAGAGCCTGAGCTACCACTCCAGGCTCCTTTTTATGACCTTTCCAGGAACCTCACCAGGTAGGTGATCATAGCCCCATTATACAGAAGAAGAGAGAGAAGTTATCTTATTGGACAAGAAATTTGCATTGCATCAGCCTATTAAATGTTGTTTCCTAAAATTTGGTTCTTAGAGGATCATCTCTATGATTTCTGCCCTATCCAGGCACAGGCTTCCTTGGTGGCTCAGAGGTAAAGAATCCACTTGCAATGCAGGAGATGCTGGTTTGATCCCTGACCAAGAAGATCCCTTGAAGAAAGAAATGGCAACCCATTCCAGAATTCTTGCCTGGGAAATCGCATGGACAGAGAATCTGGCAGGCCACAGTCCATGGAGTCACAAGAGTCTGACATCACCAGCAACTACGCTGCTGCAACCACCACGCACTGAGTATCTTTTTCATTATGTGCTTCTATGCCTTTGAATTGATTTGCCCACTCACCCTGGCTCTGTTTAGTTAAACACAGCAGAGGGGTGGCGTGTAGCAGAGCTGGGTACCTGGCCAGCTGCTATCCCACTTGAGTCTGGGTGAGTCCCAGGCAGGGAGTTGAGTTTATCAGGAAAAGCCCCACATTGCAGTCTTCAACATCTCAGAATCCAAGATGAGAAACACAGGAGGGGGCAGACCTCACTGAAGGGAAAATGAAATATGGGTAGCACCTTGGCAGAAGGGGATTCTGTGGGCAGTGTGCAAGGAGAGGGAAGGAGCCTGCATGAGTTGACAGCCTCAGTGGTGACCGTGAGTGTGGGGTTTGGTTCCCGGGAAGAGCTGAGCAAAGCACAGGCACACGTGGGTGCTGGGGCCAGGTCGGGAGGGATCGGGGGTGTGGCAGCCCTGGATGAAGGGCCCACTCTGAAACCAAGGCAGGGAATGAGGGCAGAACCCCTATCAAAGCCCACATGCCCGGGGCTTGAGGGCAGGACTTGACTCAGGAGCCAGAGGGCCCACCGTCTCCCTGTTGCTTGTCCTTCCTGCAGAGGAGTAATGCAGGTGGGCAGAGTCTGCAGGTGGACCAGGTGGACGTGGAAGGCCCCAGCTGCAGGGAGGGCAAGGCCGAGAGGTAGGGAAGCAGGCCCAGCAACTCTGCCTCTCCTGGAAGCAGCACATGCTCTCTGTTAAGATAACAAAGATTTGCTGTCACGCCCTGAAGGGAGAAGAATGCAGGTCAAGGGTGTGCACAGATGAACCTCTGGTGTGGCTGGCCACCCTCTGCTTGCCTTCCTCTGAGCCTCTCAGGCCCTGCAAATGAGAATCATTTCCAGTTTGTGTTCATAAGCCTAAGCAAACAAGAGCCTGGCTGTCATCCCAAGTCAGACATAAAAATGCAGCTAATTATGTAAAATGGGATAAAGTGCTAAATCTAGAGCCATTTCAGAGGGAAGAAAAGAGAAGGCTGCTTGCGGGCCTGGAGAGATGTGTATAAGAGACAGGGCAGCCCGAACATAAATTCTGAAATGAACAGCCAAGGGCTGGAAGCCTGCCTCTTGGTTTCACTTCAATAACTTACTTCAACGAATCCCCAGCAGAAAGCATCTTACATACTTCGGTTCTTGAGAAGATGAGACGTGAATGCCAGGGAATTATAAGACAGAGGGGCTTTATTGCAACAGTGAACAAGCTGGAAATTACAAGGTAATGGAATCTCAGTGGGAGGGCCCTGTTCCCTGCCATTAGCTAACTCAGACAGTGAGTGCAGCA
>SJYW01001729.1:583940-598369 GCA_006410735.1 Raphicerus campestris
AAAAGAGATTTAGTTTCAGCAGGAAAGACAGTTTTTTAAAGGGAATAGGTGTTGCTTAAAAACTAACATTGTCAATTGTATTGAAAATTTAGTACATTAAAATTCAACACAAACATATGTAAATATATGCCAGTATATTACAGGATATCTAATAATACATAACAGTGTAAACTTGAAAAGTTAAAAGCTGAGCATGTTTTCTTTATTTCCTCATCTCACTTGCAAGGGTGTGGCAGTCCATTTGCTTCATCTCTTGATTCTGAGAACCCTGTAATGAGATGGGCAGGACGAGGACTTTTAGTTGCATTTTTCAAGAGCAGATGAAGACTCAAGGGTAAAATGGCTCCCAGTCTCCTCTCTCATTCCAGCTTTTCCAGTGGGTCCCATGGAAGAGGGAGCTGAAATCGTTGGTCCAGACACTTGTCTTTCTTTGGGGGCAATGGGAGGGGAGTTTCAGCTCAATGTGAGGCAGAACTTTGAGGACAGACAAACCTTAGTGCACTCACAGTTGCAGGAGGATTGTGGTGGAAAGCAGATGAGCACCTGGGACAGGCATGGCAACCTGCACCAGTAGCCTTGACTGGGAAACCCCATGGAGAGAGGAGCCTGGCAGGGTTACAGTCCATGGATCAGAAAGAGGTGGACGCGACTGACTGACTGAGCATGCACCTGAGGATGCCCTCTCCCCTTTCCAGCAGCGCTGTCAGAGATGCAGGGCTCATACAAGGTCTTCCTTTGACCCTAGAGTAAGGTTTCCAGCCCCTTCTGCTGAATTCACAGTCCATGGTAAGTTAGGAGATAGCTTGGATTTCAGAATCAGGCAGACTTGGGCTAGAATCCTAGCTCAGCCTACGTTTTCTATGAATACTGTGTTTCATCTCTCCCAGCCATCTGTATTTGTCAAATTGGGACACCAGTTTAAACCTCTTAGTGTGGCAAACATGAAGGAAGGTAATATGTGTGAAGTTCCTAATGTCATCCTCCCAGGGCCGCTGTGTACAGTTGCTCAGGTTGCATATTGCTCAAGAGCACCAAAGTCCAGGGGATGACTTGGGGCAGAAATCCAGCCAGTGCTCAGATCTGCTGCAGCCTGGAATGAAGAAGGACCTTGTAGTCATTTGTGCATCTAGACTGGATACTTTCTCCTAAGTCTGAGAAAGGCTCTGGATGTTATAAGAAGGTCCTTCCTTCTTTTCCATGCCCTCCCTTTGGTCATTTCCCCTTCAGTGAACCTGGGTGGTGAAATACTACCACAATCCATTCACAATTCTCCATGAGCTGCTCAGCCCCCATGGACTGGACTGCAACTTCTTCCAAGCAAACGAAAGGAGGAAGATTTCTCGTTACCTCCAGGGCCTTGACAAGGATTGGCTCTGTCTCTAAATGAAATACCCTTTAAATTGCCCTGAAATTGCATCGCTTGTCTCAGTTAAGTGGAATCCTATGGACTATAAATCTGACTTGAAAGGGCTGTTTAATTTGACTAAGATGTTACAAAGGGTTTACCAAAATTTAAAGCATTTGTCTATGGAAAATCAATTATGGTCTAATCCATCTCCCTGATGACAGGAGTGTTCTCATTTTCGAATGGCGCTTGTGCACAGGCATGCATGTACGCATGCACGCACACAAACATACATTTGGGATGCAGTGGCTGGAGTCTCATGTTGCAGAAATTCCATGTAGATTAAGTAGGGCTTATTGACTAATGAGAAGTTATCAACTGCAGTGATTTTAGCACATTGCTCATTGTTTCTAGAATGCTGGGAGTTTACCCACCAGCCACAGACCAGGTGTCAGCTGTGTTTAGAGGAAAAAAAGTAAAGTGTTCTCCATTCCAGGTCCCTTGGTTCCTGCTACTCTCCAGCGATATGGGTACAAGTCCACCTGAGTGGGTGAAATAAAACTCTGGTCTCCATATTGAAGGTTTCTCTGGTGACTCAGTGGTAAAGAATCTGTCTTCCAATGCAGGAGATGTGGGGTCCATCCCTGGGTCAGGAAGATCCCATGGAAAAGGGGATGGCAATGCACTCCAATATCCTTGCCTGGAGAATCCCATAGACAGAGGAGCCTGGCAGGCTACAGTCCATAGTGTCGCACAGAGTTGAACACAGTTGAATCGACGAGACATGCAGCATCCTATGGGCAGCAAGCAGAGGCAGGACCAAAGAAGAGTGAAGTCATAGCATGGCAGTGCACTTTCTGCTTCTTAGAACATCTGGGAGGTGAAGAGGAAACTTGGGGAGCATTTTGCTTTGCATTCGTCTAAATCAGAAGGCTGTAGAAAATTTGCAATGAAAATGCTGGGCTCTTGACACCACCGTTTGCACAACAAATCTTGTCATTTAATGTTGCCCACTGTGGTTTGGGCTTCCCAGGTGACACTACTGGTAAAGAATCTGCCTGCCAGTGCAGGAGACATGGGTTTGATTCCTGGGTCAGGAAGAGCCTCTGGAGGAGGAAATGGCAACCCACTCTAGTATTCTTGCCTGGGAAATCCCATAGACAGAGGAGCCTGGCAGGCCACAGTCCGTGGGGCCACAAAGAGTCGGACACAAGTGAGCGACTGAACACACGCATACACACACACACACAAATACACACACACACACACTGTGGTTTAGGTGTATATAAACATTAAGCTTTTGACCATCTCCTTAAAAGTCCTGGGGTAAGAGACACTCATTCACTGAATCCTAGGTGCTCTTGGGACCTATGTCTTGCATGGCCCAAACAGGACCTTCTGGAGACAAAAGGGCAGAGAAGAAGCTGAGTTAACTGTCGACTGCCATTACCCTACCCAGAGTACACCTCACAACCTCCTTGGATGCTCTTTCCTGACTTATTCTTAGAGCTGGCCTTACAGCAGTTTCTCCGGTCCAATTAGAGGTCCTTCCTTAAGGAGAGTCAGAGAAGGAAAGAGAAAATCCGCCTCACATCCAGACCAGGATGGGTTGACTGTTCCCAGGGGCTGGACAGAGCACTCACTTGGGAAAGTTACAGAAGTGGCTTCAGGATGAGTTCTTTCAAGTTCCGAGCTTCAAGCCTGAGACTGACAGACACTGGTGACCACAGCAAGCTGAGAATGTACAACCAGAAAAAGCCAAAGAGATTAGGTGTGCACACAGAAGGAACCAAACCTAAGACAAGAGCATGAATGGCTGGCTAGGAAGGCCCGGTGGTTTAAAGAAGTATCAGCAGACATTGCCTTACGTGCATCCCTCCATCTAGGGTCACAGCCTCACCCTGCCTGCAGAGGATCAGTGAGGCGGGGGTTGGGGGGGGGGTCCTTATGACTATAGAGAAAGGGTCACTCAGTCCTGTCCGACTCTTGGCGACCCTATGGACTGTAGCCCGCCAGGCTCCTCTGTCCATGGGTTCTCCAGTCAAGAATACTGGAATGGGTAGCCATTCCCTTCTGCAGGGGATCTTTCTGACTCAGGGATCACACCCAGGTCTCCTACATTGTGGGCAGATTCTTTACTGTCTGGGTCACCAGGACCATAGAGAAGCAGAAGCAAAATTCAGGAAATACACATGACAGTTTTCACTCATTTCAAAGAAGCAGGCAGGAAACCACAAGGGCAGTTTCCCCGTTCTGTCTCCCATTACCACCTGGGCAGCCAGGACTCAGGCTGCACAAAAGAATCAAGAACGAGGCAGGATCTGTTAGTGAGCAGACACACAGAGGGCTCTTTCCATTCAGCTCGGTCTCCTGCATCCCCATCATTCCCAAGCCCTCCTTGACCCCCTCCTAGGAGCAAACCCCTGCCCCCCCTGCCCCGCCATCCCTCTGAAAGGATCAAGGAAGGTAACCGAGGAGAGGGCAGTCCTCACTGAGGCTGCTCAGGGCGTTTGACTGACAGAGCGTTTGTAACATTAGCAGAGAAGGTTTTTAATGGCATGAAAATGTCTTTAATCACAGGAGCGCAACTGCGTGCAGCACAGGTTCAAGGTGATGGAGATGCTCTTGTTCTACATCTGCATTTCCATCTCACTTAGATTAATTCATATTTTAATTGCTTCTCTCCCTGATTGAAGTACCAGAAAGGAGCACTTTCCTTTCTTTGATCTCCCATTCTCCCAGGCACCTCCAAGGTCAGGCGCTGGGCAGAGCCGCCTCCCGGGAGTATTTCCAGGAAGGGTACAGGGAGGCAGGCGCCCCCTTGTGGGCAACAGCACTCCCCAGAAAGGGAGGAAAGTCTAGCGGGGATTCAGGCAAGGCGCAGCTGGCCTTGCCAGCCACAGCTGGAGCACCGTGGCTTTTGAAACTGGTCTAGCTGTCAAGCTGGCGCTCAACTCACTGTCCCGAGCCCTGTGGTTTGGACTCCTGCTTCGGCCATGACGTTTGTGAGAATGTAGTCTGTCTGTCCTCCAACTGGTGTCCCCTGAATTGCCACTTCACTCTTTCGTAGGGAAATCACAGCAGTGCTCTTGCACACGTCTCTGGGATTCTGAAGAGGATTCATGTCTGTGTCTTGTGGCCTCCTCTTGTCCCAATTTCGTGTCCCTTTGTAGGTCTCAGTTCAGTTCACATGTCTCTACCTACAGGCAGCAAATAAGCAATGTATACTCGATTCCCAAACAGATAAATCCATGGGTGTTCATGTGAAGCAGAAGATTCACTGATGGTTGGTGTCACAGCAAAGCCTCTAGGAATGAGTAGACAATATGCTTCCTAGAAGTTCCCGGCCATTCTCCCTGGAAGAGATGCTCTCTGGTTTGACAACTGAGTGCCTGTTTTGGCGACTCTTTCTCATCTTCTTGACTCAGGTCGGTGTATTCGTCTCTTAGGGCTGCAGTTACAAAGTACCATGAACTTGGTGACTTAAACAATAGAAGGGGCTTCCCTGGTAGCTCAGTGGTAAAGAATCCTCCTGCCAATGCAGGAGACATGGGTTTGACCCCTAAGTTGGGAAGAAGATCCTCTGGAGAAGAAAATGGCAACCCCTCCAGTATTCTAGCCTGGAAAATCCCACGGACAGAGGAACCTGGTGGGGTTAAAGTCCAGGAAGTCACAAAAGAGTTGACTGCCTGCTTGAGTTTCCTCTGGCTGTGGTAACAATTCACCATCAAGTGGATGACTGAATGTATTCATTCTCACACAGTTCTGCAGGCCAAATTCGAAATCAATTTCACGGTGTCGGAATGAAGGTATCATACAGGTCTGGATTATCTGGGTGGGCCCTAAATACAATCATATGTATGCTTATAAGAGGGAAGCAGAGAGAGATTTTAAACACACACACACACACACACACACACACACACACACACACACAGAAGAAGGCAAAGTGACCAAAGAAGTGGCCACAAGCCAAAGAATTCTAGCAGCTAGGAGCATACATATGATTGCATTTAGGGCCCACCCAGATAATCCAAGACCATCTCCCCATGTCAAGGTCGGTTGCATACTCATATCTGTGAAAAGTCTGCTACCACATTAAAAAACAAACAAACAAAAAAACCACTTGTGAGTTCTGAGGATTAGGACATGGACCTATATTTGGGCCATGATTTATTCTAGGACCTGCGCTTTGTGGCTATCTTCTCTCTATCCTTCCTTTGGCTTGTGACTTGCAGACTGTGGGTTTCTTGCCCTCCTGGCTCCTTCCATGAGAAGAGGCAGAGAGCAAGAGGAAAAGGAGAGGGTTTGGGCTTCCTCGGTGGTTCAGATGCTAAAGAATCTGCTTGCAGTGCAGGAGACCTGGGTTTGAAACCTGGGTTGGGAAGATTCCTTGTGGAAGGGAATGGCTACTCACTCCAGTATTCTTGCCTGGAGAATCCCACAGCTAGAGGAGCCTGGCAGGCTATAGTCCATGGGGTCACAAGCAATCAGACAAGACTGAGCAACTAACACTTTCCGTTTTACTTAGTCTAGCACCCTAGCCTTTGTGGCTATCTTCTCTCTACCCTTCCTTTGGCTTGTGACTTGCAGACTGTGGGTTTCTTGTCCTCTTGGCTCCTTCCATGAGAAGGGATGTAGGGGGAGGGAAGGAGAGGTTCTCATGTGTGGCCTGCTAAGAAGCCCACCACCCTGGATCAATCCTAAGAGGCACCAGGGAGCTCTCTCTGTCTAGGTTTTATAAAGTGATTGTAATAATGCTTGTTTGCAAAAGAGCTGGAGATCCTTCACTGAAGATGAACACGGAGGCTGTTTTGGATGGTAGATAGCTGCTCTGAGCCTCCAGGATCTCATAAAAAGGAGTTCTTGCAGAGCCAGGATGAGGAAGTTATCGTCCTATTGGGGACAAGAATTCTTCCGAGTGAGAAGAAGGAGGTAGAAAGCCTGTTCATTGACCAATGACAAGACTGAATATCACAGCTGTTACTGCAGGGGAGGGAGTCTGTGCCTCCCACTTGCAACCTTAAGAATGACAGTCATCACTGCCGATTGGCCATGAGGGCCTGGGTTAAGAAATCCCTAAACATTCATCAAACTTTTTTGCAGCAATACCTAACATGGAAACCGCTCTGTTACTTCCGGTTTTAAGCATTTCTGTCCTAAGCTGCGGGCTTCCCAGGTGGTGCAATGGTAAAAAACCTGCCTGCCAATGCAGGAGACATGGGTTCGATCCCTGGGTGGGGAAGATCCCCTGGAGGAGGAAATAGCCACTGCAGTATTCTTGCCTGGAGAATCCCATGGATGGAGGAGCCTGCTGGGGTTACAGCCCATGGGGTCATAAAGAACTGAATGCGACTGAGCACGCACACACACACACGCATCCTAAGCTGATTTCATCCCTATGGGTCTCAAAGCACAAAGCTTTGCCTTCAACATTTTAGGACAGGTGCCACCCCCAGACCAACAGCCAAAGGTCAAGATCAACTCGCTAAGTCTGAGGCTTTGGATCCAAGAGTATGCTTGGGAGTCTTGATTTGGAGTAACTGCTGCTCCAGCTCCATGCAACTGCCTAACTGCTTTGCATGTGTGTATTTTAATCAGATGAAGTGGGCTGGACTTGACTGGCTTCAGCTAAGATAGAAAAAAAAATTAAAGACTGTGAAAGACTGTGTGGTAAAGACAGGAGGGAGCCAGTTAGTCTGAGTCCTTGGGAAACATTCAGTATGAATGAGGAGCATATTATTTTTGATCTGTGCTGTGACACTTTCCAAAGTGAAGGGGATATTACTAATAATTAAGTTGGAATCCCAGGCAGGAGCCTGGACTGTCTCAATTTACTGTCTAATCGTGAGTAACTTACTCTCGTCCTTGGCTGGCCGTGGGCAACACTGCTTCCATTAGTCTCTTTACTCTTGCTTATGTTCCCCTCTGCCTGGTACTCTGAAAGTCATCATTCTCGAGTTTGATGAGAACCTTTCTCCATGTCTGATGTTATAATTGGCTCTAAGAACTCAGAAGATGGTGGCTTTGGGCTACGCAGTAACATAGAGTTGGGCTCAGAGCTTGTCTTCTCTCTGCCGAAGAGCGGGCAGGATCTCTTTGCAACCAAGACTGGCCAGGGTCCAGCAGCCTTTGCCCCTCTGAGTCCTGCTTATTTCAGGAATCCTTCTTCCTGTGCTTTGGTGCTCAGTGAGATGCCTGGTGGATATCTGTTGCTGCTGCTGCTGCTAAGTCACCTCAGTCGTGTCTGACTCTGTGCGACCCCACATATGACAGCCCACCAGGCTCCTCTGTCCCTGGGATTCTCCAGGCATGAATACTGGAGTGGGTTGCCATTTCCTTCTCCAGGTGGATATCTGATGAATCAGCAAACACGAGTTTACCACTGCCCTTTGGGGGACGATTCACATTTCCATGAAAGGCTTCTGTAGAGAGTCTCTGTGCGAAACAGTAGGTCTTGGATGTTAACATTTCACCTACTGGTAGCAGATTTAGCAAGGAAAATTTTAATTTTTAAAAAATTAGAAGATTTTTTTAATGTATACCATTTTAAAGTCTTTAACTTGTTACAATATTGCTTCTGTTTTATGTTTTGGTTTTTTGACTGTGAGGCATGTGGGATCTTAGCCCCCAGGGCAGGAATCGTCCTCCCACCTCCTACATTGGAAGGTGAAGTCTAACCACTGGACCACCAGGGAAGTCTGCTTGCAAGGAAAACTTTTGATACAGGAAAATGTGGGGAGAAGGGCACACACTTGGGTAATTTCCATTATTCCTGCACAGAAGGGGAGTGCGAGAGAGAGCGTAAGTGTGTGCATATGCTGGAGGGAAGGGCAAGAGAGGCAGGCACAGGAATGAAGAGAAATGAAGGGAAGACAGAAGAAAATAAGAGAAGTGGGGAGGGGAAGAAGGGGATGATGGGGTGGGAAAGGCAGGATGTTGGCAAGGTGTTGACATCCCCCTGTAGTCCTGTGGCGTATACAGTTCATAGTGAGTTTGATGTGCTCTGGAGACAAAGGATGCATTCGAAAGAAAGCATCTACTAACGTATCAGGAATGGAGCCAGTATCCTCCCTCTGTTTGTGGTCAGCTCTGAAAGCTACAACAGTAGTTATGTAGGGCTGTGAGAGTTGGACCATAGAGAAAGCTGAGCGCCAAAGAATTAATGTTTTTGAATCATGGTGCTGGAGAAGACTCTTGAGAGGCCCTTGGACTGCAGGGATATCAAACCAATCAGTCTTCAAGGAAATCAACCCTGAATATTCACTGGAAGGACTGATGCTGAAGCTGAAGCTCCAATGGGCCACCTGATGGGAGGAGCTGACTCCCTGGAAAAGATGCTGATGCTGGGAAAGATTGGGAGCAAAAAGAGGAGAGGATGAGAAGGTTAGATAGCAACACCGACTCAATGGATCTGAGTTTGAGCAAACTCTGGGAGAGAGTGGAGGACAGAGGAGCCTGAGGGCAGCAGTCCATAGGGTCATGCAGGGTCAGACATGATTTAGCAACTGAACAACACCACCTAGAAGCTGCCTGGGAACCTGTGGAGCTAACTTCCTCACCAAGAGGGGCCTGAGGCACATGGTTAATGACTTGCCGTGGCCCCATGTGTAGTCTCCTGACCCCTGCTCCGAGCCCTTCCCACTCTGCTTCACTATCTCTTTATTCAGAGCAAGAATAGGAGAGGGACAAACTAAGCAGACACTTCCAGCACGAGCAGGAGTTATCTCGTGCACTCCAGTTCCCAACAGAAAATAAGGGCAAAGAACCCAAGAGAAGCAAATCTAACATGATCATTTTTGCATTCATCCACCCATCCTTCCAGGCTCACAAAGAAAAAGGCTTGCCTCTGACTTTCACATTTCAGATGCCTAAGGCCCTGGTATGAAGTGGTTTTGCTTTGGGGTTGGGTTTGGCTATACCTCATGGCACCTGGGATCTAGTTCCCTGACCAGGGATTGAACCTGGGTCCCCAGGAGCACAGAATCTTAACCACAGAACTGCCAGGGAAGTCTGTGATATGATGTTTGTGGATATGACACTTGTGTTCAAAGAACCTTTTCCACCGTGAATGGGCTAACTGTAAAGCCAGGAATTTTGTGGCACTTCACTTCAAATAACTGTGTTTCTTATTTGATAAACCAGATGTTCTTTGCAAGTTCACTTCNATCTTGCATGTATTTTCTGCTTTCCCACCTTACAGGGTGGATGACAATGTCTGGCACCCATCTAAGACTTATGTCACCAGTGGAACACAGGCCCCCTCCTGCAGCTTTCATGATCTCTTCAATGCTAGTTTTCTCCCTCTTTCCGGAGCCGTTAGCATTAGCTTATGAAGGTAGTTCCATTCAGAGAGCGTGTTTATTTATTTATTTATTTTTCATTTATTTATCTTGGGCTATGCTGGGTCTTCAGTGTTGCAAGAGGGCTTTCTCCAATTGAGGCGAGCAGGGGGCTACTCTCTACTTGGCAGTTTGCCAGCTTCTCATTGCTATGGCTTCTTGTTGCAGAGCACAGGCTCAGTAGTTGTGGCCCACAGGCTTATTTGCTCTGTATCATGTGGGATCTTCCTGGACCCTACATGGTTGGAACCCTTGTCCCATGCATTGGCAGGCAGATCCTTTACCACTGGGTCACCAGGGAAGTCCCAAGACTAGGTTCTTAAGTCCAATTTTGTTCCTAAGTGCAACAAGGTTAGTCTAGGTACCCAACTATCAATAATGCGANGCAGGCAGATCCTTTACCACTGGGTCACCAGGGAAGTCCCAAGACTAGGTTCTTAAGTCCAATTTTGTTCCTAAGTGCAACAAGGTTAGTCTAGGTACCCAACTATCAATAATGCGATCAGCTATATAATACTATATTGTAATAGGTTTACAATATTTTCACACAAATAATACATGAAGAACAAACACCAAAAAAACAGTTCTGTAAAGTACACAAAAGCACAACCACTTTAGAGGATGCACACAGGTGACAGGGTATGCCAGATGCATGACTGGATGTGCAAACACACATTCATGTCTTTGAAAGTTCCCAACTTGAAGGTTCATAAGTAGGGGACTCCCTTGTCTTGCCAAAGCTCACATCCATAAGTAGGGGACTCCCTTGTCTTGCCAAAGCTCACATCCATAAGTAGGGGACTCCCTTGTCTTGCCAAAGCTCACATCCTTTGAAAAATGCTCTCCCTGGACCTGCCTTCTCCTTCAGCTGCCAGCCCAGGTCGCAGCTCCCTTTCAGAGCCCAGGTCCTCTTCCTTAGTGTCCTGGTGTCTCATCCACTCACAGTGACCAAGTGCTTGTCTTTACCACCCATGGAAACACTCTTGCCAAAGTCAGCAACCATCTCCCTTCCACCAGATCTGATGGTCACTTCCCTTTGCTCATTTGACTCAAGATTCAATAGCAAAGGGCGCAGTGGCTCATCTCTTCTGTTGGCAGGGACTGTCTTCACAGTGGTTCTAGGTCACCGTGCTCTCCTGGTTCTCTTCCAACCTCAGCGAGACTCCTGGGTTCTCTGAGCTTCAGCTTTGCAACCACAGATGCAATCACCTACCCACCCACCCCCAGAAGCCAACGATTTTGCTTTCCTGGAAGCTGCCCGTGGTTCATGGGAATAACATTGCCGTGTTATCAGTTGATGTTACTTACATTTTTCATGGAGGTGTAATTGACAGCTATTAATACTATGGTATCAGGTTGAGGTGTACAGCTGGTGATTTGATATTTGTAAACATTGTGAAGTAACCAGCATGATCATCTCATTAACACCTGTCACCATACATGGTTAGATATTTTTTCTCTCTTGTGATACGGACTTCGAAAATTCACTCTTAGAAACTTTCAAATATAAAATACAGTATTATTAACTATAGTTACTATGCTGTACATCATATCCCCATCATTTGTGTGTTTTATAATTGGAAGTTGATATCTTTTGATTCCTTCATCCATTTTGTACCACCCCTGCCACCCCCAGCCTGCTCTCAGGTCTGGCAAGCACCAATCAGTCACCACTCATCACGTATTCTCATTCTATGAGGGTTTTTTTCTTTTAGATTCCACATATAAATGAGATCATGTGGTATTTGTCTTTTTCTGTCTGACTCATTTCACTTTGTATAATGCCCTCAAAGTTCATATGCACCAATGACCAGGGAAGGACCATGCGGGGATGGGCTGGAGGGGGCTAGGGGGTGTTGAAAGCACAATCTCTAAAGCCAGATCACCCTTGCACTGCCTCTTTCCTTGAGGTTTTAGAGTCTTTCTGCAGATCTCTGCGTGGCTCTCAGATCTGATGTCTCGTTCCCTCACCTGATCATGACCCCTGCTCAAAGGTGACTTTCTCAGGCCTTTCCTGATGCCCCCAAGGCAGGGGACCCCAACCTCTGGGACCAAAGGCCTGATGATCCGAGATGGAGCTGATGTAATAATCATGGAAATAAAATGCACAAGAAATGTAATGTGTTTGAATCATCCCCAAGCCATCCCCTACCCCCATCCATGGAAAAATTTTCTTCCATAAATCTGGTCCCTGGTGCCAAAAGATTAGGGACCACTGCTAAAGAGAGCCGAAGAAGGCAATGGCACCCCACTCCAGTACTCTTGCCTGGAAAATCCCATGGTCGGAGGAGTCTGGTGGGCTACAGTCCATGGGGTCGCTGAGAGATGGACACGACTCAGTGACCTCACGTTCACTTTTCACTTTCATGCATTGGAGAAGGAAATGGCAACCCACTCCAGTGTTCTTGCCTGGAGAATCCCAGGGACGGCGGAGCCTGGTGGGCTGCCGTCTATGGGGTCGCAGAGTCGGACACGCCTGAAGCGAGTTAGCAGCAGCAGCAGCAGCTAAAGAGAGCCACGCAACACATGCCCCGCCCTCTTCCTGTCTCACCGCCTGCTTTACTGTCTCTGCTCTCTTACAGTGTGTAGCTGGTCTCCCCATCCCCTAGCATGTAAGCTCCCTGAGGCCAGGGACCTTGGTTCATTCATAGTTGTACCTCCAGTGACCACAAAGATCCGGTTCATAGCACTTACAGAGTGAATGAATGAGTGAGGCAGTGAGTGAGTATTGAGTATGTGTGGTGGGTTGACTGTGGTGGATTCAGAGGTGGGCATGTCTATGGTCCCACCTGTCTTCACACTGAGGGACACAGAATTCAGAATGACTTCTCTATGCCTTTCTTTTTTTTCTGCCTCCCCCAAGCCCTGCCACAGGGTAATAGAGCAGGAGCTCCAGCAGTATTAATTGTATAAATAAATGAGTGCATGGATTTCAGAGAGCCCATTGGTCATGACTCACTATTGCTTTCAGGTCTAGTGACAAAATTTGATAAACCCTACATCCACCTGGATGTTCCGATCAATAAGAATATCTTCACAGGGAAGACAAGGTGAGAGACGTGACATCAGGACAGCCACATTCACTGAGAAGACGAGAATGTAATTTTATTTTTTTCTGTGTTTTGCTTGTTTGTGTTTTGTAGTGAATGTGTATATTTTTCAAGGTTTATTTAGCATTCTGCTTCATAGATTCTTTTTTTGCCTTTTTTTTTTTTTACTGTTTTATCGGAGTATAGCCGATTAACAAATGTTGTGACAGTTTCAGGTGAACATATGTATACATGTATCCATTCTCCCCCAAACTCTCCTCCCATCCAGGCTGGCGCATAACATTGAGCAGAGTTCCATGTGCTATACAGTCAGTCCTTATTGGTTATGCATTTTAAATACAGCAGTGTGTACATGTGTATCCCTAACTCCCTAACTATTCCTTCCCCATCCGTACCCCCAACAGCCATAAGTTTTCTCTAAGTCTCTGAGTCTCTTTCTGTTTTGGAAGTAGCTTCATTTGGATCACTATTTGGGCTTCTGTGGTGGCTCAGATGATAAAAAACCTTCCTGCCAATGTGGGAGACATAAGACACAGGTTTGATCCCTGGGTCAGGAAGATCCTCTGGAGACGGAAATGGCAACCCACTCTAGTATTCTTGCCTGAAGAATTCCAGAGGACAGAGGAGCTTGGCGAGCTACAGTCCATGGGGTCACAGAGTCAGACACGACTGAGTAACCCAGCACACTCATTTGTATCATTTCTTTTCAGCTTTGATGTATAAGGGGTATCATACACTATTCTCCTTCTCTGAGACTGTCATTTTAAAGATGATATTTACTGCCCTGGGCTTCCCCCCACCTCGCCCCACGCTAGCATGTCCGGCTTTAGATACACTGGCACATCCTGCCTTAATTTGATTAGCGACAGATGCTATTATCAGAGGAAATCTAAATTGCTTCTTCCTGTGCTAATGAACTACTGTACCAAGTGCGTGGGGATTTGAGAACAAGATATATGTATTAAAGAGCATCTAATGAAAGGGATAGTTACAGAGTTCTTTGGGAGGGGTTGATGGTGGGAGGACATTTCTATTTCTTATAAAGATTGATATTTTATGACAAAATAAAAATGTTTTACTTTGGTTTAAAGTTTTAAATGTCACAGTTCTGAATGGAATCGAGTTATGTTGAATTAAGTGCAGTCAAAGGTGATATCCTTCTCTGGGTGAAGTTGGGATCTGCAGGTCTTTAGCCATAGCTCTTGTCCTGTGTCCCCAACAGCAGGCCATGCTGCTTTTTCTTTTCCTCTAATGCTAGTAAAGTAATGCTCAAAATTCTCCAAGCCAGGCTTCAGCAATACGTGAACCGAACTTCCAGATGTTCAACCTGGATTTAGAAAAGGCAGAGGAACCAGAAATCAAATTGCCAGTATCCACTGGATCATGGAAAAAGCAAGAGAGTTCCAGAAAAATATCTATTTCTGTTTTATTGACTATGCCAAAGCCTTTGACTGTGTGGATCACAATAAACTGTGGGAAATTCTGAAAGAGATGGGAATACCAGACCACCAGACCTGCCTCTTGAGAAATCTGTATGCTGTCAGGAAGCAACAGTTAGAACTGGACATGGAACAACAGACTGGTTCCAAATAGGAAAAGGAGTATGTCAAGGCTGTATATTGTCACCCTGGTTATTTAACGTATATGCAGAGTACATCATGAGAAACACTGGGCTGGAAGAAACACAGGCTG
>SJYW01001729.1:599120-613581 GCA_006410735.1 Raphicerus campestris
GGGGAAACAGTGGAAACAGTGTCAGACTTTATTTTTTGGGGCTCCAAAATCACTGCAGATGGTGACTGCAGCCATGAAATTAAAAGACGCTTACTCCTTGGAAGAAAAGTTATGACCAACCTAGATAGCATATTGAAAAGCAGAGACATTACTTTGCCAACAAAGGTCCGTCTAGTCAAGGCTATGGTTTTTCCAGTAGTCATATATGGATGTGAGAGTTGGACTGTGAAGAAAGCTGAGCACCAAAGAACTGATGCTTTTGAACTGTGGTGTTGGAGAAGACTCTAGAAAGTCCCTTGGACTGCAAGGAAATCCAACCAGTCCATTCTAAAGGAGATCAGCCCTGGGTGTTCTTTGGAAGGAATGATGCTAAAGCTGAAACTCCAGTACTTTGGCCACCTCATGCGAAGAGTTGACTCACTGGAAAAGACTCTGATGCTGGGAGGGATTGGGGGCAGGAGGAGAAGGGGATAACAGAGGATGAGATGGCTGGATGGCATCACCGACTCGGTGGATGTGAGTTTGAGTGAACTCCGGGAGTTGGTGATGGACAAGGAGGCCTGGTGTGCTGCAATTCATGGGGTCGCAAAGAGTCAGACACGACTGAGTGACTGAACTGAACTGAACTGAACACTACCCTGAACACCCACCTCTGAAAAAAAGTGACTTTCTTCCCTACTAAAGTGAATGCCTGGGAAAACACATGGCTCTGTGATGGACACCCAGCCAGTGTTGATGACTCCCTACCTGAACCTCTATGCACAGGGTCTGCTGTACATCAGGGAGCAGGGACAAGGGATTTCATAATTGATCTTTCATCCCCCCATTCAACTCCTTAGGGTGAGAATGCAAAGTTGGCTGGAAGTCGCTGTGTTTGATCTTCAAAAACATATTGACTTGTTGGTCACTCAGAAATGAGACTTAATGGCTTGGCTTCCAAATGCAAGTCAGTGTAACTATTGTTTCACATCCCAGCCCACTGCCCCATGCTAATTTCTGCTAGGTTGCTTCTTTGCTTCACTATAGTGACCTTGATGGAGTCTCACCCAGATTCTCCATAGCCAAGGCTCTGGGGCCCAAGCCTGGGTAGGTGAGAGCATGTGGCCTGTAGGTTCCAAAGTGGGATCAAAAGAGTCCAAGGTAGTGTCTGAAGGTGAACCTGGAGTTGAGATGCAACCAGACCAAATCAACCAAAGTGTTGGTTACAGAAGAAGAACAGTATTTGGAAGGCAATGGTAAAACCCTCAGAGGTACCAAGAAGGGGGCATGAAATCCCTATTTGATGACCTGAAAACAGTTCCTGAAATGTCTAGATTTAGACATGATGATTTTTTACACTTCTCATGCATTAAGACCTATTCTGTGAACATTTTAAGAACCATTACTGACGTTTATAACAACTTCACTAGAAAATTATCATCCCCATCTCTTATACTGAGAAACTGAGACCAAGAAATACCTTCATAACTTGCCCAAGACCTTAGAGCTAAGAGTATTGTAGCTGGAATGGAACCAAATCCATTTGATTCCAAATCCTGCTGTACTTTGTCATACTTTCTCTCTATCATCTAAAAGTCTGTAGCTTTGCCCACAGTTGAGTGACACTCTGGTCATGAGAAACCAGAATCATCATCCGGGGAGGAAATTGGGGTGTAAGAATGGAGTGATCATAGGCTTCCCTGGCGGCCCTGTGGTAAAGCATCTGCCTGCCGATGCAGGAGACACAGGTTTGATCCCTGATCCAGGAAGATCCCACATGCTGTGGAGCAGCTGAGTCCCATGTGCTGCAACTACTCAGCTTGTGGTCTGGAGCCTAGGACTTGCAAATACTGAGACCTCAGTCCTCAAGAGCAACAAGAGAAGCCACTGCAATGAGAAGCCCGTGCCCTGCAGCTGGAGAGTAGCCCCCACTTGTGACAACTGGTGAAAAGCCCAGGCAGCAAAGAAGACCCAGCATAGCAAAAAAGAAAAAAACTACAGTGATAGCAGGAAGGCCCTCTTGCAGCTGGGGGTCCCCCGTCTTTCCCCAGACTCCACCTGCTCTCAGCCCGTGTCCCATTGGCTAAAGGATGGAGTATGCTGAGCTAGGGGTTTCCAAGTCTTTGTTGTGAGTATGGGTGGGACTGGAGCTGCCAGGGATGTGTTTTTCACCCACGTAAACAGGGAGGTGCTCAATGGGTCTTGCTATACCATCACATTGTGGATTCAAGGGGGCCGAGTCCCACTGTGGAGTAACTTGCTAAGTAATGAGAAATCTGGCTTGCCTTGGGAACAATCTTCTGCCATAACTGCCAACAAAGTCTGTGCTATCCTTTGAGTCAGGCCCTTTGCTGGAGGGCGATGCGGTGTGAAGCTGACAGCATGGACCAGGGTTCTTCCCACAGATTTGTAAACTTCACTGGGGCCCATGTGAAGCCCTATTGTCCACGGAGGTGAAATCTGTCAAGCACTGAAGCACAACAGGCTCTGGGGCTGCTGTTTGTGCAGAAGATGCGATCAGAGTTGCTTTGGGGAGTGGGGCGGGGCAGGACACTGAGATGCTATTGGGTGACTTCTTCAGACACGGCAGATTCCAGGCCATCCTCCACGCCAGCATCCCACCCATGGCAGGATGGGGAGGTATAACATCTCCTTGGTGCAAAAGGTGTGTGGTTTTTACTAAGCTGCTGATTATCGTCAAGAAACATGAATCTCTCACCATTGATTGGAGGTCCTGGTGTGCAGAGCCAGATCTTAGAATCAAAATCTGCCAGGACTGGAGACTTTAATTCCTAATTTAGAAAAAATGAAGCCAGAGAGAGAAAATGACCTTCCTAGGAGGACATAGCCTTGAAGGGAGGACTTAGGTTGGAATTCAACCTCTTCACTACTTAAGTATAAGTGATTTTTTTTTTCTTCAGAACAGGGTCTCCCATTTCACATTGCATTCCATTTGTGTGAAAAGTATTATAAACTTATTACAATACAGTACAATATAGCCTACTGTGTTAGTTGGGTACCTAGGCTAACTTTGATGGACTTACAAACACATTTTGGCCTTACAAACTTGCACTTGGAATGGAACTCTCTCGTATGTAGGAGACTTACTGTAGTGAGAAACACCATTTGTGGCTCAGCATTCCCGTATCTACCGGCTGTTGTTCAGTTGCTCAGTCATGTCCAACTCTATGTGACCCATGGACTGCAGCATGCCAGGTTTATCTACTAGTCTATCTACTAGTACTAGTGTACTAGACTAGATACTAGATACTAGTCTATCTACTAGTATCCCTGTCTATCTACTAGTACTCTGTGGAAAATTGTAACACTTATCAGAGTATGTTCTAATTTTCTATTTGCCTATCTTATAATTAATACACAGCAGTGGGCTGACTCCTCAAGGGCAAAAAACATCACCATATTAATCCCTGTGGGATCTTTGCAACTCAGCAGATTATCCTATGTTGTGTGATGGAATTAGCATGCTCCCTAAAGAAGAAGAAAGGGAACAAAATGAAGATGATAGCCCCCCAAACCCCCACACTTAATTTCTTTGTGAAAATCATTAATAGATCATTCCCTGTTTCTCCAAGTCCAGCCCTGACAGGGTCCCTCACTTTTCTCCTCTTCCTCAGCCCCAAACCCACCAGCTTCAGTAGTACTGTGTTGATTAATATTGAACTTCCTATGGCTTCACAGATCACTTCCTTTTTCTCATCTTGTGGCAGCCAGGGATTTCTACCTTACTTGATGCTATAATCCACGGCAGCTCTGTTTTAGCTTGCCAACTGAAGGGACTCTTGCAAATGGGTATATTTCCACAGATCTACACAATAGGCCTAATTGCATGGGTTTGCAGTGTAAGCGGAGGTCGTTTGATTACTAGCTGTTTTGTACCACGAAAGTGCACATTAATTATTTAAGAGATGGACTTATAATTGTTGTAAGCCTTAAGTAATTACCTATAATTTTGGCAAGGGTTAGAAAAACTGATAGTCTAGCAAATTCAGGTTTAAGTCATTAGTAAGATCATAATTACATTTAAATTGCAAAATGAAAATTATGCAATTTATCTCCCCAATAATGCATAAACATTACAGTGATTGTAGGTTTTAATGGACTATAAAAACTAGAGCAGCAATGGGCAGTCAGGGGCAATTTCAGTTCCTTGCTATTATTTTATATTTTAACTGCTTCTTCCACACCATTGCTCTGTCCACTGCTCCTTGGGTGAGCGGTGGGGCTGCCGTTTATCTTTCGTCATGAAAGCAATGAGCTCTTTGAAGGAGAGGAAGAAGGGAGACTACGGCAGTGGATTGTGAGAAATGTTGAATGCCAGTGGAGTACTTGTTGTTGTTGTTTAGTTGCTAAGTTGTGTCCGACTCTTTTTCGACCCGTGAACTTTAGCCTGCCAGGCTCCTCTTTCCATGGGATTTCTGAGGCAAGAATACTGGAGTGGGTTGTCATTTGCTTCTCCAGAAGATCTTCCCAACCCAGGGGTTGAACCCATGTCTCCTGCATTGGCAGGCAGATTCTTCACGGCTGAACCACCTAGGAAGCCCAGTGGAATATTTGCACCAGAGCAAAAACTGGACCTCTTTTATAGACTATGGCAGAGTTTCATAGTTGAGTTTTCATTTGATTAGGGTTGTCATACCCACTTTACAGATGAGGAAACTCAGGCTCAGAGAGGGGGTAAGACTTTCTTGCAGTTGTACTGCTGGCCCAGAACCCAACATCCCATGCTTTGTAGCTGGCTGTCTCCACTTCGTCATGCTATATTCAGAGCTGAGACCCATTCTGGAGCATGTAAGGCATGCTTTGGGTTGGTTTTGCCATGCTTTGGGTATTTAGCCTGGAAACTGTAACATTTCCACAGAGGACCATCCACCTAAAGTTTTTTCTCCTCTGAGTGGCCAGTGTACTTGCAAAATGAAGCTTAGATATCCCTTCCTGGGATTTCCCTGACAATCCAGTGGTTAAGACTTTGCATTCCAATACAGGAGGTGTGGGTTCAATCCTTGGTTGTTGAGCTAAGATCTTATACGCCTCAGGGCCAGAAAACCAAAACAACAACAACAACAACCAAAAAACCCAAAAAACAAACCATGAAACAGAAGCAATATTGTAACAAATTCAATAAAAACTTTTTAAATGGTCTATATATTAAAAAAAAAATCCCTGCTGCTGGAAGGCATTTCCTAGGGCAGAATTTATCACCCTTTGCTTTGTTCCCATATTGACCTGATTAATGTTTTTATGTTGATTCAAATTCATAAACAAGAAGCCCTGATAAAACACAGTATCTGGAACTGGACCGAAAGGCCCTGCTTCACATCTCTGGCAGTCAGTGAAAGCTGAGAAAACATTTATTGACCGAGTCAGTCAATGAATCAATCACTTAAGACCTGTCCACCCTGTTCATTATCTTACATTAGACACAGTCAAGATGGTAAAGAAAGGAAATAGCCTCTATCTGCTCCAGAATTTTGCAATCCAGTAAAGAGGAACAAAGAGCCAATGAAGATGAACTGACAATACAAATACATTTATCACCACTGAACAAACTCCACTGGTATTATAAGTGTTTGCTGAGATAAGTTATGAATTTTTCCTCCGTTGGAATGCCACAGGAGTTGCCCAGACTCCTGTCTGCCTTACTTAATCAGGTTCAGTTTTACCTAGATTCAAGAAGATAAATATTTCCTGTTGTCATCATGTAATTACAGGGAATGATGCCTACAATAAATATTGACTGAGCACCTAATCTATGCCAGGCTCCATGCTGGGAGATAGGACAGTAAAAAGAACAAGCTTTAGCCAACACCTTAGTCAGGAAGACAGACCTGGGCAGTACAAATGTAATGCAAAGAAGGGTGTATGCTCTCAATCAACAAGAGCTATGAGAGGGAGAAGGAGGGTGCTGAGGAGGGCCAGAAGGGGGACAAAATACCTCCAGTGGTGGGGGCAGAGAGAATGCTGAAGGGAACTTGAGAAACAATAAGTATTTGAGTAGTCAGGGAAGAAGTGTTGGGATGGGTGCCACCATCCCCAGAGTAAGAATAAACCTGAGTAAAAGCATGGACTATGTTTAGTTTGTACCATGGATCTTTCCAGCTGTGGAATTTTGATGATCCTTACAGTAGCAAATTCCACAGACTGTGGGTTCTTGTTAGTTTGGATCCTGGCCCCAAATTCAGTGAGCAGTACTATTTGGGTGACCTGCCAGTAGTATCATTCCATGAGCTCACAGAGACTCAGAAAGATGGGAGATTGCCCATGCATGAGGCTGCTCTGCAGAAATGAGGGACTGGCACGCCTTTGGGAGCAATAATTTAAAAGAGGGGCTGTACTCCTGAAGGAAATCAACCCTGAATATTCATTGGAAGGACTGATGCTGCTGAAGCTGAAGCTCCAATATTTTGGCCACCTGATGCCAAGAGCCATCTCACTGGAAAAGACACTGATGTTGGGAAAGATTGAGGGCAGGAGGAGAAGGGACGACAGAGGATGAGGTGGCTGGATGTCATCACCAACTCAATGGACATGAGTTTGAGCAAATTCTGGGAGCTGGTAAAGGACGGGGAAGCCTGGCATGCTGCGGTCCTTGGGGTCTCAAAGAGTCGGACATGATTTAATGACTGACTAAACAACAATAATGTCAAGCAGCTTTACTGTGGGGAAAGTCTCTATTCTAGGAGCTGAAACTCATGCTTAGAACACAGTGCTGTCAGATGAAATTTGCCTGACTGGGTAACTTAGCTACTTCCCAAAGTCTGCTGCCATGGCTTGGAGGAATCAGATGGAAATACAACTTGAGAAAAAGTTAAAGGGGTATTTCTTCTCACATCACAGTCCAGTGCTGGATCTTACGAGGATTAGCAGACCAATGACCACACAGTCTCTGCTGTTAGGATATTTTACAATTAATGGAAGATGAGAGGCGAGATCCAACGTGTGCAAGTAGAGCTTTATTATAAGAGACAACATCACTGTCATAAAGTAGCAGTGAAGGCCACAGAGCAGAAGAGAGCACGACCGCTTCAGCTGGAAACACGGGCTGCCATTTTTAATTAAGGCTTTGGCATTGAACCTCAGTCTTGAAAGAAATCTGTGAGTTGGAGATAAGGGAATGAATGCTTAGAGAGGAAACAGCACTTACAAAGCAGGCAAATGGGTGGAAAAGCACACGCCGAGTAAGTTCATTGGAATTACTTTGGTTACAAGTGACTGAAAACTCGACTTAGCATAGCTTAGTTTAAAACAGAAATGAATAGTAATCACACAGCCAAAGAGAACATAATTCAAAAAGACACATGCACCCCTGTATTCGTTGCAGCACTATTTACAATAGCCAGGACATAGAAGCAACTGGAATGTCGATCAACAGAGAAATGACTAAAGAACCTGCAGTACATATATCCAGTGGAATATCACTCAGCCATATAACAGAATGAATTAGTGCCGTTAGCAGCAACGTGGATGAACCTAGAGATTTTCATAATGAATAGAGNACAGAAATGAATAGTAATCACACAGCCAAAGAGAACATAATTCAAAAAGACACATGCACCCCTGTATTCGTTGCAGCACTGTTTACAATAGCCAGGACATAGACGCAACTGGAATGTCGATCAACAGAGAAATAACTAAAGAACATGCAGTACATATATCCAGTGGAATATCACTCAGCCATATAACAGAATGAATTAGTGCTGTTAGCAGCAACGTGGATGAACCTAGAGATTTTCATAATGAGTAGAGTGAGTCGGACAGAGAAAGACATATCATATGATATCACTTATATATGGAATTTTTTTAAAGGGTACAAATGAAACAGAAACAGAGTCACAAATATAGAAAACACACTTTCAGTTACCAGAGGGTAAGGGGGAGAGGGATAAATTTGGAGATTGAGATTCACATATACACTCCGTGCCATGCCATGCTAAGTTACTTCAGTCGTGTCCACCTCTTTGTGACTCCATGGACTGTAGCCTGCCAGACACCTCTGTCTATGGGATTCTCCAGGCAAGAATGCTAGAGTGGGTTGCCATGCCCTCCTCCAGGGGATCTTCCCAACCTAGGGATTGAACCTGCCTCTCTTAAATCTCCTTTGTTGACAGGCAGGTTCTTTACCACTGGTGACACCTGGGATGCCCCATATACACACTGCTATATATCAAATAGGTAACTAATAAGGATGTGCTGTGTGGTACAGGGAAATCTACCCGGTACTGTGTAATGACCTGCATGGGAAAGGAATCTAAAAAAGAGTGGATATATGTATAACTGAGTCACTTTGCTGTACAGTAGAAATGCAATATTGTAAATCAACAATGCTCCAATTTTTTTTTTTAATAGTAAACATCCACAAAACTGTGGCATGGGCAGAAGTGTAGGTGGTCACAATGACAAAGGGGACAAGTGGTTTAAAAACCACCAGCGCTTACACTCACCACTGCCATCTCTGATTCTCCCAGCTTCTCACTTTCCTCATCTTTCTCCTTGTGGTGGGAACCAGGGCACTGGCTCTCCTATTAGCATCCCCCATGTCTGTGACCAAGGAGGAACTCAGACTCTGGTTCAAATTCTAAAATCCCCTGTAAGTGCCCAGCTCAGGTTGTACCAACTTCCATGAGCAGACAAGAGGAAATTTGTAAAAACACAGAACTTGTAAGAATGTCACTTCTATAACCATATATTTGGACTTGGGAAGGAACATTTGGAGGAGGCAATAGTGGGAGGAATGAAATACTAACCATATTTCCTAGAAGGAAATAAGAAGTGTGGTCCAATAAAATAACAGATGCCTTTAAATGTAAAATACAAGTTACAGAAGATGTGGTTGGAAATGTTGGTCACTTTTAGATTACAGAATGCACAGCATGCTGGCCTAGTGGGTAGGATCTTTGTGCTTGACACATTATTTAGCACTGGTGAGGTTTGAGTGGATGCTTTCAATCATATCATTTCCTCTGGCTTTTCACTAACTCTATTTAATCAAACCACGGTGAATTAGATTAAAGGGGGCCTACCTGATGGGAAGGGCTGACTCACTGGAAAAGACTCGGATGCTGGGAAAGATTGAAGGCAGGAGGAGAAGGGGATGACAGGGGTCGAAATGGTTGGATGGCATCTCCGACTCGATGGACATGAATTTGAGCAAGCTGTGGGAGTCGGTGATGGACAGAGAAGCCTGGCGTGCTGCAGTCCACGGGGTTGCAAAGAGTTGGACATGACTGAGCAACTGAACTGGTTAGAAATAAAAGCCGAGATTTATCACAAGGTTGAGGCAGAGAAACTGGGTAGGATTGATATGATAATAATATAAAGCATTTGCTGTGAAAGCATTTTACTTACAAGATAATGACTAGTTTTAGTTGTGGGTCCTTATGTGCACAGGCATAGCAGAAGTGAGATGGTAGTGTTTACTAATTCCTGTTTCTCTGAAATATACTCTCTACTCTCCTGACACGACAAACCTGGCTNATGACTAGTTTTAGTTGTGGGTCCTTATGTGCACAGGCATAGCAGAAGTGAGATGGTAGTGTTTACTAATTCCTGTTTCTCTGAAATATACTCTCTACTCTCCTGACACAACAAACCTGGCTTATCAGTCCCGTCTTGGTAGATCGGCACTTTCAAGTCTGTATATGAACCCAGCTGACAGCCAGGTGTTAGTTCTTTTTAAATAAAATATCCCTGCTGTGGAGATGGTGCAAAAATATGGACTTCACAGTGACGTTCATTGTAGCTTTCCTTTGGGAGAGGGGACAGAAGCTGTGCTCCTTTCCCAAAACATCACACTTCCTCTAGCGTCAGCATTGGAGAGGGCTTTGTGGAGTGTCTTCACATTTGGCCAGCTCTCTGGGTTGTGCAGGCTAAGTCACTTCAGTGGCTTTGTGTCTGACTCTTTGTGACCCTATGAACCATAGCCCACCAGGCTCGATCCTCTGACCACGGAATTCTCCAGGTAAGAATACTGGAGTGGGTCACCATGCCCTCCTCTGGGGGATCTTCCCAACTTAGGAATCAAACTCGAGTCTCCTGTGTCTCCTGCACTGGCAGGTGAATTCTTTACTGCTGAGCCTCCTGGAGTTTCCCTAAAAAGGATCACTGTTACTCTGAAGGAATCTTCCTTTTTTTTTTCTGGCTGCACTGGGTCTTTGTGACTGTTCAGGCTTTCTCCAGTTGTGGTGCGGGGGCTTCTCACTGCTGTGGCTTCTCTGGTTGCAGAGCGCAGGCTCTCGAGCAGGGGCTCAGTAGTTGTGGCCCACAGGCTTCATTGCCCCGGGCACGTGGCATCTTCCCAGAGTGGGCACTGAACCCACGTCCTCTGCATTGGCAAGTGGATTCTTAACCACTGCACCACTGGGAGCCCTGGAAGGATTTTTGAAGACCTCAAATGTCACTTCCAGACCCAAGATAATTTTATTTTTATTATCCTGTTCCCCATAGCTGAGGCCTATGGTATGTGATTAAAATGGCTTGTTGTTTGGGACTTCCCTGGTGGTCCAGTGACTGAGACTCTGTGCTCCCAACACACAGGGCACAAGTTCAATCCCTGGTTGGGGAACTAAGGTCCCACATGTTGCTGGTGCTCCAAAAGATAAATAAAAGTATCTTGTTTTATTTGATTATAAATGTCATATGTGTGGGTGTCCCAGCTGGGTGCTGTTTGTAAAGAACCTACCTGCCAATGCAGGAGACCTAAGATATAGTGGGTTTAACCCCTGGGTCAGGAAGATCCCCTGGAGGAGGGTTGGCATGACAGCCCACTCCATTATTCTTTCCTGGAGAATCCTAAGGACAGAGGATCCTGGCAGTCTACAGTCCATAGGGTTGCAAAGAGTTAAGCATAACTGAAGCGACTTAGCACACACACATGTAATATATGTTCATCATAGAATATACAGAAAAATGTTCATATAACTCAGAAGCCTTTTATTAGGGTGACCTCTGCCTCTGAAGGATGAATAGCTAAAATTGAAAAAAAAGAAATAAGACTTTAAAAATCTCAGAGCAATTTTTCCCTAGGAATCTGGTCCTCTGTTTGGCCATCTGCTTGTGCATGGACAGAGACGATCTTTCTGTTAACAAATGCAAGGCAGGCAGGCAAGGACATGGACGATACAAAACAGGAGACAGCCGGAGAAAGCTCTTCTTTTTGATTTCTACATGCATTTTCATACTTCCATTTGAGCTGAGTTGAGTCTGGTGTATTTGAAAATTCACTTCAAAGGAAATAATAAAATCTTGGTGCAAGAGAAATTGAGATGCTTTCCAATTTCCCAACTTCAATAAAAGCTCCCTGGCATGTCTCTGAAAGTCACTCTGGACAGGAAATTGACAGCAATGGCTCATTTCCAAGGGGGTGAGGGAGGGGATGTTGAAGGTGGCACCCAGCTGAGGCCAGCAGAGCACAGGGACAGCGAGAAACTGGTCTGTTAGTAGTGGGTGCCAAGCTTGCAAAGCTCTGTGTGCAAAGACCATGGCTAATTGTGGTCATGGTGCTGGTGCTGTTATGAAATATCTGAGCAGGGAGTGGCAGCTTCTGAAGCTTCCAGCAGCATGATACTTACTATCAAAGGATTGTAAAAATCAATACTTACTATCTAAGGACTGTCCAAATCATTGACTCAGGAGAGCCTCTCAAATGGAAACAATGGGTGTCATTGTGTCTCTTCAGTGGATCCAGGTTATCCATGTGATTTAAGGTGAAAGGCGTGGCAACCCACTCCAGTATTCTTGCCTGGAGAATCCCATGGACAGAGGAACCTGGTGGGCTACAGTTCATAGGGCTACACAGAGTGAGACCCTATGACACACGACTGAAGTGACTTAGCACACACCCAAAGCAACAAGATCAGCCAGGAACAATCTCCCTGCTTCTGCCCCTGGTGTGTATACTCACTCCCCTCAAAGAACCCATTGTCCTGGTCATCTCCTAACTTCTTCTCCCCAGGTTACACTGTTTGGCTTCTGACGACCACCTCAAACTTAACTTGGTTTTCATGGTGGTCTGGATTTCTCTGGCATCAGGATGTCGGTCTGCCCAGCCTGACTCTTTTCTGGCATACTCTCTTGACTCCACATCTTCATTCACCCGGACCCTTTGGGACTCTTCCAAGAAAATGAATGAATTCCAATAAAGGATGGTAGTCAAGGATTAACTCCATGTTGATTGGATGTGCTAAGTTGCTTCAGTCGTGTCCAACACTTTGCGACCCTATGGACCGTAGCCTGCCAGGCTCCTCTGTCCATGGGATTCTCCAGGTAAGAATACTGGAGTGGGTTGCCATGTCCTCCTCCTGGGGATCTTCTCAAATTGGAAATCGAACCTGTGTCTTTTTGGTCTCCCACATTGCCAGCTGGGTTCTTTACCACAAGCATCATGTTGATCGGATGAAAAAGCCTTATTAGAACGAGGACAAATGTCTAAGACTAGTCAACTTGACTGGATTCAAGGCTAAGAGTCATGCCCATTGGGGAAATGAAGGGTAAATCAGATCCAGCAGAATCTGGGCAAGCCAGACAAAAGCTCCACACACAGACCCTCATCCATAGGTTCCAGACTGAGTCTCACAAAGTGTCACAGTCATTACTCAGATGCAGGTTGAGAGGCTGGTGTGAGGACCCTAAAGCTGGAAGTTGCATGCCTGGTTTATGGCCCCAGGCTCTATTATGATCCCAGATGTCTCAGTGGTAAAGAACCTGCCTGCCAAGACAGGAGATGCCAAGAGATGCGGGTTTGATCCCTGGGTCAGGAAGATCTCCTGGAGAAGGAAATGGCAACCCCCTCCAATATTCTAGCCTAGAAAATCCCATGGAGAAAGAAGCCTGGCTGGCTACCGTCCATGGGGTTGCAAAGAGCCAGGCCTGACTTAGCAACTAAATACACATGCTNTTTTTGATTTCTACATGCATTTTCATACTTCCATTTGAGCTGAGATGAGTCTGGTGTATTTGAAAATTCACTTCAAAGGAAATAATAAAATCTTGGTGCAAGAGAAATTGAGATGCTTTCCAATTTCCCAACTTCAATAAAAGCTCCCTGGCATGTCTCTGAAAGTCACTCTGGACAGGAAATTGACAGCAATGGCTCATTTCCAAGGGGGTGAGGGAGGGGATGTTGAAGGTGGCACCCAGCTGAGGCCAGCAGAGCACAGGGACAGCGAGAAACTGGTCTGTTAGTAGTGGGTGCCAAGCTTGCAAAGCTCTGTGTGCAAAGACCATGGCTAATTGTGGTCATGGTGCTGGTGCTGTTATGAAATATCTGAGCAGGGAGTGGCAGCTTCTGAAGCTTCCAGCAGCATGATACTTACTATCAAAGGATTGTAAAAATCAATACTTACTATCTAAGGACTGTCCAAATCATTGACTCAGGAGAGCCTCTCAAATGGAAACAATGGGTGTCATTGTGTCTCTTCAGTGGATCCAGGTTATCCATGTGATTTAAGGTGAAAGGCGTGGCAACCCACTCCAGTATTCTTGCCTGGAGAATCCCATGGACAGAGGAACCTGGTGGGCTACAGTTCATAGGGCTACACAGAGTGAGACCCTATGACACACGACTGAAGTGACTTAGCACACACCCAAAGCAACAAGATCAGCCAGGAACAATCTCCCTGCTTCTGCCCCTGGTGTGTATACTCACTCCCCTCAAAGAACCCATTGTCCTGGTCATCTCCTAACTTCTTCTCCCCAGGTTACACTGTTTGGCTTCTGACGACCACCTCAAACTTAACTTGGTTTTCATGGTGGTCTGGATTTCTCTGGCATCAGGATGTCGGTCTGCCCAGCCTGACTCTTTTCTGGCATACTCTCTTGACTCCACATCTTCATTCACCCGGACCCTTTGGGACTCTTCCAAGAAAATGAATGAATTCCAATAAAGGATGGTAGTCAAGGATTAACTCCATGTTGATTGGATGTGCTAAGTTGCTTCAGTCGTGTCCAACACTTTGCGACCCTATGGACCGTAGCCTGCCAGGCTCCTCTGTCCATGGGATTCTCCAGGTAAGAATACTGGAGTGGGTTGCCATGTCCTCCTCCTGGGGATCTTCTCAAATTGGAAATCGAACCTGTGTCTTTTTGGTCTCCCACATTGCCAGCTGGGTTCTTTACCACAAGCATCATGTTGATCGGATGAAAAAGCCTTATTAGAACGAGGACAAATGTCTAAGACTAGTCAACTTGACTGGATTCAAGGCTAAGAGTCATGCCCATTGGGGAAATGAAGGGTAAATCAGATCCAGCAGAATCTGGGCAAGCCAGACAAAAGCTCCACACACAGACCCTCATCCATAGGTTCCAGACTGAGTCTCACAAAGTGTCACAGTCATTACTCAGATGCAGGTTGAGAGGCTGGTGTGAGGACCCTAAAGCTGGAAGTTGCATGCCTGGTTTATGGCCCCAGGCTCTATTATGATCCCAGGTGTCTCAGTGGTAAAGAACCTGCCTGCCAAGACAGGAGATG
>SJYW01001729.1:615212-654645 GCA_006410735.1 Raphicerus campestris
ATTTTATTTTTATTATCCTGTTCCCCATAGCTGAGGCCTATGGTATGTGATTAAAATGGCTTGTTGTTTGGGACTTCCCTGGTGGTCCAGTGACTGAGACTCTGTGCTCCCAACACACAGGGCACAAGTTCAATCCCTGGTTGGGGAACTAAGGTCCCACATGTTGCTGGTGCTCCAAAAGATAAATAAAAGTATCTTGTTTTATTTGATTATAAATGTCATATGTGTGGGTGTCCCAGCTGGGTGCTGTTTGTAAAGAACCTACCTGCCAATGCAGGAGACCTAAGATATAGTGGGTTTAACCCCTGGGTCAGGAAGATCCCCTGGAGGAGGGTTGGCATGACAGCCCACTCCATTATTCTTTCCTGGAGAATCCTAAGGACAGAGGATCCTGGCAGTCTACAGTCCATAGGGTTGCAAAGAGTTAAGCATAACTGAAGTGACTTAGCACACACACATGTAATATATGTTCATCATAGAATATACAGAAAAATGTTCATATAACTCAGAAGCCTTTTATTAGGGTGACCTCTGCCTCTGAAGGATGAATAGCTAAAATTGAAAAAAAAGAAATGAGACTTTAAAAATCTCAGAGCAATTTTTCCCTAGGAATCTGGTCCTCTGTTTGGCCATCTGCTTGTGCATGGACAGAGACGATCTTTCTGTTAACAAATGCAAGGCAGGCAGGCAAGGACATGGACGATACAAAACAGGAGACAGCCGGAGAAAGCTCTTCTTTTTGATTTCTACATGCATTTTCATACTTCCATTTGAGCTGAGTTGAGTCTGGTGTATTTGAAAATTCACTTCAAAGGAAATAATAAAATCTTGGTGCAAGAGAAATTGAGATGCTTTCCAATTTCCCAACTTCAATAAAAGCTCCCTGGCATGTCTCTGAAAGTCACTCTGGACAGGAAATTGACAGCGATGGCTCATTTCCAAGGGGGTGAGGGAGGGGATGTTGAAGGTGGCACCCAGCTGAGGCCAGCAGAGCACAGGGACAGCGAGAAACTGGTCTGTTAGTAGTGGGTGCCAAGCTTGCAAAGCTCTGTGTGCAAAGACCATGGCTAATTGTGGTCATGGTGCTGGTGCTGTTATGAAATATCTGAGCAGGGAGTGGCAGCTTCTGAAGCTTCCAGCAGCATGATACTTACTATCAAAGGATTGTAAAAATCAATACTTACTATCTAAGGACTGTCCAAATCATTGACTCAGGAGAGCCTCTCAAATGGAAACAATGGGTGTCATTGTGTCTCTTCAGTGGATCCAGGTTATCCATGTGATTTAAGGTGAAAGGCGTGGCAACCCACTCCAGTATTCTTGCCTGGAGAATCCCATGGACAGAGGAACCTGGTGGGCTACAGTTCATAGGGCTACACAGAGTGAGACCCTATGACACACGACTGAAGTGACTTAGCACACACCCAAAGCAACAAGATCAGCCAGGAACAATCTCCCTGCTTCTGCCCCTGGTGTGTATACTCACTCCCCTCAAAGAACCCATTGTCCTGGTCATCTCCTAACTTCTTCTCCCCAGGTTACACTGTTTGGCTTCTGACGACCACCTCAAACTTAACTTGGTTTTCATGGTGGTCTGGATTTCTCTGGCATCAGGATGTCGGTCTGCCCAGCCTGACTCTTTTCTGGCATACTCTCTTGACTCCACATCTTCATTCACCCGGACCCTTTGGGACTCTTCCAAGAAAATGAATGAATTCCAATAAAGGATGGTAGTCAAGGATTAACTCCATGTTGATTGGATGTGCTAAGTTGCTTCAGTCGTGTCCAACACTTTGCGACCCTATGGACCGTAGCCTGCCAGGCTCCTCTGTCCATGGGATTCTCCAGGTAAGAATACTGGAGTGGGTTGCCATGTCCTCCTCCTGGGGATCTTCTCAAATTGGAAATCGAACCTGTGTCTTTTTGGTCTCCCACATTGCCAGCTGGGTTCTTTACCACAAGCATCATGTTGATCGGATGAAAAAGCCTTATTAGAACGAGGACAAATGTCTAAGACTAGTCAACTTGACTGGATTCAAGGCTAAGAGTCATGCCCATTGGGGAAATGAAGGGTAAATCAGATCCAGCAGAATCTGGGCAAGCCAGACAAAAGCTCCACACACAGACCCTCATCCATAGGTTCCAGACTGAGTCTCACAAAGTGTCACAGTCATTACTCAGATGCAGGTTGAGAGGCTGGTGTGAGGACCCTAAAGCTGGAAGTTGCATGCCTGGTTTATGGCCCCAGGCTCTATTATGATCCCAGGTGTCTCAGTGGTAAAGAACCTGCCTGCCAAGACAGGAGATGCCAAGAGATGCGGGTTTGATCTCTGGGTCAGGAAGATCTCCTGGAGAAGGAAATGGCAACCCCCTCCAATATTCTAGCCTAGAAAATCCCATGGAGAAAGAAGCCTGGCTGGCTACCGTCCATGGGGTTGCAAAGAGCCAGGCCTGACTTAGCAACTGAATACACATGCTGCTGTGATCCTTCTGACACAGGAGACCTGAGGTCCGTACACCTGGAAGGAAGCAGGGGTATGGAATAGTCAGAAATTCATAGCTGTCCACTGCCACACACCTGCTACAGCCACACTTCCTCCCTTATATGTATTTCTTGAAATTCTGTCACTGAACAATCCAGTATTCCTGTACAACTGAAAATACTCCCACCTCTTTACCAAAAAAAGAGCAAATTAAACTATCTCTCGTGCGTCCAATTCCATGTTCTGAATCTCTGCTTGATATTTCCTTTGCCTCCACTTCTGCGTGAGCCTGTCTGGATCTTCAGCCGTCTATGAAGTAGATGGTTAATTTAACTACCACCCACCCAGCCTCCACACCGTGTGAGGTGAAAGGAAGAGAGAAGAAGAGGGAAATTAATTAAAATACAAAAAGGCATGTTTGTTGTCAGCCACAACGGATTAAAAAACAGAGATAGCACTTCACTGACAAAAGTCTGTATAGTCAAAGCTATGGTCTTTCTCGTAGTCATGTAAGGATGTGAGAGCTTGTCCATAAAGAAGGCTGAGCACCAAAGAATTGATGTTTTGGACCTATGGTGCTGGAGAAGACTCTTGAGAATCCTGTGCACTTCAAGGAGATCAAACCAGTCAGTCCTAAAGGAAATCAACCCTTCCAATGAATATTCATTGGAAGGATTGATGCTGAAGCTGAAACTTCAATATTTTAGCCAGCTGATGTGAAGAGCTGACTCACTGGAAAAGACCCTGATGCTGGGAAAGATTGAGAGCAGGAGGAGAAGGGGACGACAGAGGATCAGACTGTTGGATGGCATCACAGACTCAATGGACATGAGCCTGAGCACATCCCAGGTGATGATGATGGACTGGGAAGCCTGATGGGCTTCAGTCCATGAGGTCACAGAGTAGGACACGACTTAATGACTGAACAACAGCTGACCCGTCTCTGTCTCCACCTGTATGTCTGTTGGTCCATGTACACCATGAGCTCCTGGTCTTCCCTAAAGTCCTGTGCAACCTTCCCATCTCGGTGGCTTAGACTGGAAACCTTAGGGGCATCCTTGACATCCTCTCTTTCTTAAACTGTATCAAATCTGATAGCAAGTCTCAGTGGTTTTACTTTTAAAGTACATCCAGCATCCAACCAACTGGCACCCCTTCCTGATATAACCCTGATGCAGACTCCACCAGCTCTTGCCAGGACTGCTGCACAGGCTGCCAAATGTCTTAGTGTGCTGGCCTGCTCCTCCTCTTGCCCACTGTAGACTCACTCTCAACACAGCAGACACAGTGAGCCCGTGAAAAGGGCATTNCTAAGGCCAAATTTGCCTGTTACTCCAGGTATTGGTTGACTTCACACTTGATAACAATTCCCATGCATCTCAGGGGTGACCTTTGCCCCAGTGACCTGTACTGTCTCTTTTTAAGGACTGTCCTGACCTCAGGCACACACCTCAGAGCACACTGCCCATTTTTTGTTATTGAGAAGTTATGGCTGCGGTCTTTCCAGGCTCCTGGCCCAGCCTCTGCTTCTGATAACATTCCATCTCATCTTTCTAGACTTGAAACCCCTGTAAAAGGCCATCACAAAAGAAAGATTTAAAAAGCTCATAAGCGCCGGTGCCCAATCTTCTGGCAGGTTTTCATTAGGTCTTAATGAAGCTTGAGTCTGCTGTCCCCAAGGCCCTTTTTCATTTCCACTTGATCTGGCTCAGCCTGCTCCTTAGCCCCGAAGACACCCAGAAGGGCTGGAAGATTCTTGGGCTCAGATGTCATGGAGAACTAAAGCTGGGGAACCAGGAAGGAGAGCAGAAGTAACTGGAAAGACACCTTCTACGGCCTCCAAGAGCCACATCGCTGTGTCTGTAAGACATTTTCTCTGCATGGTTGTCTGCTGAGCCTCAGCCTCTTGAGAGGGGCCCTGGCGAGGGAACACAGGCTGGGATGTCAGAGGGCCTTGGCTCCCACTGCTGCTCAGGCAGCCTGCTAGCTCTGCCCTTGTATATTTCCCCTCCAGCCTTGGCTCTTTCTTCTGTGGGGCCTTGTAAATAACAGGGTCTAAATAAGAACGGTTGTGCACAGACATGCACATTTATCATTCANGCTCCCACAGCTGCTCAGGCAGCCTGCTAGCTCTGCCCTTGTATATTTCCCCTCCAGCCTTGGCTCTTTCTTCTGTGGGGCCTTGTAAATAACAGGGTCTAAATAAGAACGGTTGTGCACAGACATGCACATTTATCATTCATGTGAACAGTTAGACACTCTGTCATGCATCTTATCTACATTATTTTATTTAATAGCCACATCTAGCTTTGGGGCTGAAATATGGGTGATCTTATTTTATCAATGAGCAAACTGAGTAGTTATGCCTTGTTTGGATAGCATCACTGACTCAATGGACATGAACTTGGGCAAAGTCCAGGGATAGTGAGGGACCGGGAGGCCTGGCATGATGCAGTCCATGGGGTCACAAAGAATCAGACATGACTGGGAGACTGAACAACAACATCTCTTGCTTGAGCTGACATCAGAATGCTATCAGACTCGAAAGCTTGCAGTGACAGCGTCGGTCTCCACTGCCTCCCGCCTGCTTTAGGGATGTCCAATCGGGGGCAGGGCAGCCACTTCATCATCTCTGCTGCTCCGTCCGAACATGTGCTTCATTTCCAGGCCTGTGAGTCTCGCTGACTCCGCACACGTGGGCTGAGCTGCCATGAGCAATATTTCGTCAGTGCTTGTCACTGAGAGCATTTTCATATGCTAATAAGTATTAATAATGCATGTTCAGTAATCTGCCTGGTGTTTTTCTCATCCTTGTTTCTAGCTGGGGGATGACATGGACCAGAGATGAGCTCCCGGGAGACAAAGCCGAGCCATCTGCATAGCTCTTTCCAAGGAAGGCTTGGTAGGCTGAGTCTTTGCTGCTGAAGGTGGAGGGGTGGGCTGACAAGGCAAGGC
Source organism: Raphicerus campestris (assembly GCA_006410735.1). NCBI lineage: Eukaryota > Metazoa > Chordata > Mammalia > Artiodactyla > Bovidae > Raphicerus > Raphicerus campestris. The sequence continues at coordinate 620,651 of SJYW01001729.1, forward strand.
CCGCCTTATGTGGGGACACACAGCCTTCATGCTCTGTGCTGGAAGCTGGGAAGATGCCTCTGTCTGCACTGTGATGGTGCTCTGCTGTCACCCATTTCTATCTTTTCTGACTTCNGGGGCCCTGGCGAGGGAACACAGGCTGGGATGTCAGAGGGCCTTGGCTCCCACAGCTGCTCAGGCAGCCTGCTAGCTCTGCCCTTGTATATTTCCCCTCCAGCCTTGGCTCTTTCTTCTGTGGGGCCTTGTAAATAACAGGGTCTAAATAAGAACGGTTGTGCACAGACATGCACATTTATCATTCATGTGAACAGTTAGACACTCTGTCATGCATCTTATCTACATTATTTTATTTAATAGCCACATCTAGCTTTGGGGCTGAAATATGGGTGATCTTATTTTATCAATGAGCAAACTGAGTAGTTATGCCTTGTTTGGATAGCATCACTGACTCAATGGACATGAACTTGGGCAAAGTCCAGGGATAGTGAGGGACCGGGAGGCCTGGCATGATGCAGTCCATGGGGTCACAAAGAATCAGACATGACTGGGAGACTGAACAACAACATCTCTTGCTTGAGCTGACATCAGAATGCTATCAGACTCGAAAGCTTGCAGTGACAGCGTCGGTCTCCACTGCCTCCCGCCTGCTTTAGGGATGTCCAATCGGGGGCAGGGCAGCCACTTCATCATCTCTGCTGCTCCGTCCGAACATGTGCTTCATTTCCAGGCCTGTGAGTCTCGCTGACTCCGCACACGTGGGCTGAGCTGCCATGAGCAATATTTCGTCAGTGCTTGTCACTGAGAGCATTTTCATATGCTAATAAGTATTAATAATGCATGTTCAGTAATCTGCCTGGTGTTTTTCTCATCCTTGTTTCTAGCTGGGGGATGACATGGACCAGAGATGAGCTCCCGGGAGACAAAGCCGAGCCATCTGCATAGCTCTTTCCAAGGAAGGCTTGGTAGGCTGAGTCTTTGCTGCTGAAGGTGGAGGGGTGGGCTGACAAGGCAAGGCCCGCCTTATGTGGGGACACACAGCCTTCATGCTCTGTGCTGGAAGCTGGGGAGATGCCTCTGTCTGCACTGTGATGGTGCTCTGCTGTCACCCATTTCTATCTTTTCTGACTTTTCACAGCAATAGTTTCAAATCAAGTGCCTTGGGATTTTCTGGATATTATTGAGCCCGAGTAAACCCTCCCTGAGAAGTAGACCTCGTAGGTCATCAGGACTTTTTGTATTTAGGCTAATGTCTGCATTACCCTTGAGCTTGGAGGAATTTTCCAAGCCACTAATTTGTTCTTTGCCAGGAGACAAGAGTGATGAGTGAGTGGTATTATTTTAGGCTTTCTAAATTGGAGCACCGCTTTTGGGTACTAGATGTTCTCAATTTCTTATTTCTTTCAACTCAGAGTTCTGGCGGTTTTGTTGTGTTCTTTAAAAGGGAAGTTAGGTTTTTCAAAGAAGTATTTCAGGCCCCTCTCCTCAACATGCTAAATGATTACTTTTGAGTCTGCGATATAATTCAACAAATATTTATCATGTGCCTATTAGTTGTCAGGCTCTGAGCTAAGTGCTACAGGGTGGGTACAACTGATGTATTCATTCCAACACCCCACAAATTATTCATACATTTTTGAGCACTGCTATTGAGCAGTTACTGGCAGATGCTGGAGTCCTTTGTCAATCAGGACTGTGTTCTGCTCCAGGTAATAGAAATAAGAGTTTCCCAGTATTAGTTGTTAGTCTCTATGATGTTTAGAATGATGTTTCTGCTCTCATTGAGCCTTTTCCTCATGATCTCAAGATGGCTGCTGCAGCTCCAGCCATAGCTTTCTATTTAGGGCAAGAGAGACAACATAGAGGATGGTGAAGATAATTTAGAAGAGATGTTTTTGTAACTGAGCCTTTTGACAGAGGGGGGTTGTTGGTTGCTGTTTTTTAAGGGAGTCGGTAGGTAAAGAGAACTGGAAGCCATTAGCTAGCATGTCCTGCAGAATGCCTAGGTGTGGCCCCGGCACAGCTGAAGGTTCAGGGACACCAGGTACTAGGAGAGAGGCTACAGCCATTTCCCCACCATCTAGACCAGCTCAACTATCCACTAAGTTAAGGACGTTACTGAAGGTTCCCTAGACTCTTTACTGTCTAGTGAATTTTTCCTGTATGAATTCGCTATGGACTCTGAGTTAACTTTCCCCAGAAACCCAAGGCTGGCATTCCCATGGAAGAAGAATCTGAAGCATCTTCCATGCTCTCTCTCTACCAGGGAACATGTCACAAATCCAGTCAAATCAGGGCCCCATCCTTAGGATCTCATTGATCAACCTCAATTACTCCCTAGAGACCCCATCTCCAAAGTTAGCCATGCTGGGGGTTAAGACTTCAGCATGTGAATTTTGGAGGATCACAAACATTCAGTCCATAAGAATAGCCTTCTCATTCATTCTCAGAGGAGAAAACTCAAGTCATTATTCACCATCTGCCCCATAGAGGAGCAGATCATGGGCATAAAAGAGAAGTTCACGTCTATCCAAGAAAAAGGTCCTCTCCCCGACTCCAAGGACACTTCTAGTTACAAGCATCAGGCCCATCCCATGGTAGATGTTCATTCATATTGTTTTTCCAAAGTATTTATTTTATTTATTTATCTGGCTCTGCTGGGTGTCAGTTGTGGCAAATGGGATCTTTAGTTTGCAGCATGGGAACTCTTAATTTCGGTGTGTGGAATCTAGTTCTCTGACGAGGGATTGAACCCAGGTCCTCTGCATTGGGAGTGTGGAGTGCCAGCCACTGGACCACCAGGGTAGTCTCTCACTAATATTTAATAAATTAACATGTGGCATGCAGTCCATAACATTGTTCTGACTATTAAGGCTCAAATGAAGTGATGAACACAGAAAGATCTATGTAGCAGTAAGCTTCACAGCCTGTAAAGATAGGAAGAGTCAGCCTAGAAATATTCCAAATCATGCACCTTGTAAAGGTTTCTCCAGGGGAGAGATTCCCCATACCTACCTGTACCTTGCAATCATTTTACGACTCATCTAGGTGGATGTACAGACAGGATTGTTGGCTCAAGGATGTGCTGATTTCACAACCGCATCAGTGGATAAGAAATGTCATTAATTATTGTTGTTGTTTAGTTGCTAAGTTGTGTCTGACTCCTTGCGACCCCATGGACTGTAGCCTGCCAGGCTCCTCTGTCCATGGGATTTCCCAGGCAAGATTACTGTAGTGGGTTGCCATTTCCTTCTCCAGGGCATCTTCCCAACCCAGGAATCGAACTTTTATCTCCTGCTTGGCAGGAGGATTCTTTACCCACTGAGTCACCTGGAAAGTCCGTCATTAATTACTAGCTCCAAACAAAATGTAAAATACACAAACTTTTCTGGAGATCAAAGCCTGACTTCAGTTGTTTCCCCCTAAGTTGTGAAAGGGAAACGAAAGATTGATTGAGGTGGTGGGAGGGGAAGAGGGGATATGGAATCACCCATCTGGAAGGACACAGCTGTGGGAAGCAGCCACAGGGCCACTGTGGGAAATTTGTATTGAATCACTTTTCCACCCTTTGCTGTTTTCATGATCCCAGTCAAGGACGTAAATGTCTATGATACTCATTTTGTAAAAGCTAATATTGCCTTCCCCACCGGGTTGTGGTAAGGATCAAATCAGATCATTTTTCTACAGTTCTTAACATCATGCCTGAGACTTCATCGGTAAGCTCGGTTAGTTCTATCTGAATATGTAATAACACAAATCATCTGATATACTTTTCAGAACATGGCCATGGAGATTGCACAAATTAGGATGCTGAGAGGGCACTTTGCTCTTTAGAGGAAAACGTTTGTCCTCCAAATGTATTACTTTGAAATAAATCAGCGAGTTTCCGTCTCTCAAAGTGGGACAGTTAGATACAGGTTCACTCTTGTGATTTTAATCTGAGACCCAGAAGCTACTGTAGATGTCATTGTCAGAAAGGGATTTAACACAGGGAATTAGATGCTGAACATGGAAAATCTCAGACTTTACCTCCTGGGTTTACTGTTTACTCCAACATGACTGCCTTACTCAACAATTCTGATACTAGCTATTTGGGGCTTTTTTCCCAACCCTGCTAGTCAAATCTCTGACATCAGCTGGATATCCTCCAGTTGAACCAAATTCTGATGTTTTTTACCTGGAGACAGAATGATATCTCACAGGTTAAGGCTTAGTCCTACAGAGACTCCCCTGGCGGTCAGGTGGTTAAGACTCTGAGCGGCCAGTGCAGGGGGTGAGTGTTGGATCCCTGACTGGGAAACTAAGATTCCACATGCCTCACAGCTTGGCCAAAAGACTGGGAAAAAAAAAAAAAAAAGGCTTAGTCCTACAACATTGCCCGCCTCCCTCTCCTTCAAATGTCAATCGCAAATCCAAGTTGTCACCTGTGCCTGATTGATGGGGCTATAAATTGCACATTCCCACATTCCCATGACTCCCTCTTCAGGCTTGATGAACTGGCTAGAGCAGCTCACAGAACTCATGAAATCAGTTACTTACATTATTAGAAGATATGTTACTGAAGTTTACTAAAGGATATGAGACTTCCCTCGTGGCCCTGTGATAAAATATTGGCCTGCAATGCANGGCTTGATGAACTGGCTAGAGCAGCTCACAGAACTCATGAAATCAGTTACTTACATTATTAGAAGATATGTTACTGAAGTTTACTAAAGGATATGAGACTTCCCTCGTGGCCCTGTGATAAAATATTGGCCTGCAATGCAGGAGACATGGGTTTGATCCCTGGGTCAGGAAGATCCCCTGGAATTGGAAATGGCACCCCACTCCAATATTCTTGCCTGGGAAATCCCATGGACAGAGAAGCCTGGCAGGCTACAGTCCACCGGGCTGCAAAGAGTTGGACACGACTGAGCATTGTAAGTCACTACTTCATAGGTGCTCCATGGAACTTTGGCAAAACTGGAAATGCAGACACAAGGGGAAATCAATAATGTTCCTAGGAAGTCAGGCAGTTGCAGAAATTATAAAAAACAGGCACCCAGAGCCAGTGATTCACTGGAGAAAGCTTGGAAAACACTGCAAAACACCACACAGCCATCTGCGGAAATCCATTCACCTGCCTGCTGATCTCCAAGCCTTATGACTGTTCCCACTTCTCTCCCACCTGCCACATCTGATGTGAGTTCTCATCACTGGCAGAATCTAAGTAGGAACCAATTGACAGGNCAGCACCACTTGTTAAAGAGATTGTCTTTTCTCCATTGTGTATTCTTGCCTCCTTTGTCAAAGATAAGGTGTCCATAGGCACATGGATTTATCTCTGGGCTTTCTGTTTTGTTCCATTGATCTATATTCCTGTCTTTGTACCAGTACCATACTGTCTTGATGACTGAAGCTTTGTAGTATAGTCTGAAGTTAGGAAAGTTAATTCCTCCATTTCCATTCTTCTTTCTCAAGATTGCTTGGTTATTTGAAGTTTTTTGTGTTTCCATATAAATAGTGAAATTATTTGTTCTAGTTCTGTGAAAAATGCCATTGGTAGCTTCATAGGGATTGCATTGAATCCATAGATTTCTTTGGGTAGTATATTCATTTTCACTATAGTGATTTTTCCAATCCATGAACATGATATATTTCTCCATTTATTTGTGTCATCTTTGATTTCTTTCATCAGTGTTTTCTTGTTTTCCATATATAGGTCTTTTGTTTCAGCACTATTTACAATAGCTAGGACATGGAAGTAACCTAGATGTCTATCTGCAGATGAATGGATAAGGAAGTTGTGGTACATATACACAATGGAATATTGCTGCTGCTGCTGCTGCTAAGTCACTTCAGTCGTGTCCAACTCTGTGCGACCCTAGAGACAGCAGCCCACTAGGCTCCCCTGTCCCTGGGATTCTCCTGGCAAGAACACTGGAGTGGGTTACCATTTCCTTCTCCAATGCAGGAAAGTGAAAAGTGAAAGTGAAGTTGCTCAGTCATGTCCGAATTTTAGTGACCCCATGGGCTGCAGCCTAGCAGGCTCCTCCATCCATGGGATTTTTCTAGGCAAGAGTACTGGAGTGGGGTGCCATTGCCTTCTCCGAATGGAATATTACTCAGGTATTAAAAAGAACACATTTGAGTCAGTTCTAATGAGGTGGATGAAACAGGAGGCTATTGTACAGAGTGAAGTAAGTCAGAAAGAGAAATACCAATNATTTTAGTGACCCCATGGGCTGCAGCCTAGCAGGCTCCTCCATCCATGGGATTTTTCCAGGCAAGAGTACTGGAGTGGGGTGCCATTGCCTTCTCCGAATGGAATATTACTCAGGTATAAAAAAGAACACATTTGAGTCAGTTCTAATGAGGTGGATGAAACAGGAGGCTATTATACAGAGTGAAGTAAGTCAGAAAGAGAAATACCAATATAGTATATTAATGCATAGACATGGAATTTAGAAAGACAGTAATGATGAACCTATATGCTGAACTTATATGTGAGACAACAAAAGAGACAGATGTAAAGAACAGACTTTTGGTGTATGTGGGAGATGGTGAGGATGGGATGATTTGAGAGAATAGCATTGAAACATGTATATTACCACATGCAAAACAGGTGACCAGTGCAAGTTCAACACATGATGCTGGGCACTCAGAGCTGGTGCTCTGGGACAACCCAGAGGGATGGGGGGAGGGAGGTGAGAGGGGTTTCAGGATGAGGGGACACTTGCTACCGCGGCCGATTCATGTCAACATATGGCAAAAACCACCATAATATTGTAAAGTAATTAGCCTCCAATTAAAATTAATTAATTTTTTTCAAAAAAGAATGATGTTAGCTATAGATTTAGATGTCTTTACCAAAGTAAGAAAGTTCCTCTCTCTCCCAAAGTTGTTGAGAGTTTTTATCTGCTGTGGATGTTGGATTTTTTTCCAGTAAAACCCAAAAAGTCTTTGGGTGACACAATTTTACAAAGAGTTGTTTTGTGTTAATTTTTGTGTATTCTGTGATGTATGGTTAGATATTCTTGGAGGATGGAAGGGGAAATTATGCACTTGTTCCCAGTATCGTTTTTTAAACTTTTTAAAAATTCACTAATTTTTAATTGCAGGATAATTGCTTTACAATATTATGTTAGTTTCTGCCATACATCAAGATGAATTAGCCATAGGTATACATATATTCCTTCCCTCTTGAAACTCACTCTCACCTCCCACCCCAATATCATTTAAAATATATATATTTTTGCATCTATTAAGATGCTCCTGTGATTTTTCTTTTTAGTTCGTTAATATAGTGAATCACATTGATTGCTTTTCTAATGTGAAGGCTCCCCTCAGGAGTTTTTTTGTGTGTGTCTGTTTCCAAGATAAGTCATCATTCATTTCCCTCCATTTTTGTGGAGTGTTGGGCTGTGAGCCAGAGTAAGGTGGCAGCAGGAAGAAACTTTTAAATCTCAAAAGTGAAAACCAAGTCTTATTGGTCAACCAGNAAGTTCGTTAATATAGTGAATCACATTGATTACTTTTCTAATGTGAAGGCTCCCCTCAGGAGTTTTTGTGTGTGTGTCTGTTTCCAAGATAAGTCATCATTCATTTCCCTCCATTTTTGTGGAGTGTTGGGCTGTGAGCCAGAGTAAAGTGGCAGCAGGAAGAAACTTTTAAGTCTCAAAAGTGAAAACCAAGTCTTATTGGTCAACCAGTCCCAGGACTCTGCACTGAACTGATTCAAAAAAGTTGATGAATTGAATTTGGCTGGAGAGTAGGGAAAGTTCTGGTGACAGCTTCATGGTTTTTGAAGAAGAAATAGAAGATACCCCTTAGAGACAGACAGATGTGGGGCTTTGGGCACCTTAGTGACAACTGTTCACAGTTAGCTTTCATTGTGCTTGTGTGTGGAAGGGAAGGTGCAGCAAAAAGTTGAGAATGTCCCCTCTATTCCTGGATCCCACTGGTCCTCGGTACATGACTCATCATCTTTTTTCATTTCTTCCCTGCAACTACTTGAGTAATTAGCTTAAAATCCAAATATGATTCTATCGCTCTCTACCTTGTAACTCAACTGCTTATGAAATAAAGTGTCTATCCTTTTAGCACACTGTTCATGGGGTTCTTAATGAGTATTCTTTGAAAGGACAGATGCTGAAACTCCAATACTTTTGGCCACCTGATGCAAATAGCTGACTTGTTGGAAAAGATTCTGATGCTGGGAAAAATTGAAAGCAAAAGGAGAAGGGGGCAGCAGAGGATGAGGTGGTTAGATAGCTTCACTGACTCAATGGAGATGAATTCGAGCCAACTTTGGGCAAATAGTAGAAGACAGAGGAGCCTGGTGTGCTGTAATCCATGACGTCACAAAAGTCAGACTTAGCCACTCAATATTTAGCTTCTCTTACAAGGCCCTTTATATTCTACACCCAACCTACCTGTCCACGTCTTGCTTCCATTGCTGTCTAGGCATATCCAGTGACCCCGCCGGACAATATTTGTGATACTCAGAAAACAATAAACCTTCTCTCCAAGCCACTGCCTTTGTCTGCAATACTTTACCCCATTTTCAATCTCTTTGTGTCTCTCTCCTTTTGTAGTCTCAGGCTTAGAGTTATGTTAATGTCAGTTTTAATTCACTGCACACGGTCATCTGTGCAAGGGGTTGCCTCCAACTCCCCAGAACCCCAAATGATGCTACAATGGATTTGTGTGAAAATTTCCCTGAGAGATAGATGCTCAGAAGTTGAATTGCTGGCCAGAGTGTATTAGTGTACCTAATCTGACTAAATATTGACAGATTGTTCTACAGAATGGCTACTCCAGTGTCTATATCCTCTGCATCTCAGAAGCACTTGGCATCATCCAGCTTTCTGAATTTCCCAGGCTGATAGGAATTAATTACTGTGATTCTGAATGTATCATCATATGCTTCTTGGTTTTTAAGATTTCCTCAATTTCCTGTTTATATCGTTTGCCCTCTTTTTTCTTTTTGAAAACCTTTTTTATTTTGTTTTGGGTATAGCTGATTAACAAACAGTGTTGTGATAGTTTCAGGTGAATAGTGAAGTTCAGTTCAGTTCAGTTGCTCAGTCGTGTCCAACTCTTTGCGACCCCATTTACAGCAGCACGCCAGGCTTCCCTGTCCATTACCAACTCCTGGAGCCTGCTCAGACTCACGTCCATTGAGTTGGTGATGCCATCCAACCATCTCTCCTTTGTATAGTAAAGGGACTCAGTCATGTATCCATTCTCCCCCAAACTCCCCTCCCATCCAGACTGCCACATAATTGGGCAGAGTTCCATGTGCTACTGTGTTCCTTGTTGGTTATTCATTCTAAACAAAGCAGTGTGTACATGTCCATATACTCCCTATCTCTTCCCTCTTTTTTTCTTCACCTAATATTCCCTTCTGTCTTCCTCACGTGGGACTCAGTTCAAATGCCACCACCTCTCAGAAGTGAAGTGAAGTGAAGTTGTTCAGTTGTGTCCGACTCTTTGCAACCCCACGGACTGTAGCCTACCAGGCTTTTCAGTCCATGAGATTTTCCAAGCAAGAGTACTGGAGTGGGTTGCCATTGCCTTCTCCAGGGAATCTTCCCAACCGAGGGATCGAACCCGGGTCTCCTATGTTGTAGGCAGATGTTTTACCCTCTGAGGTACCAGGGAAGCTACCACCTCTCAGAAATTCCCCTTAATTATCTCTTCTCAGTGTTTGTGATATTTTATTTATACCTGTATTATATATAATACTGCCATCCATTCCCTTTTTTTTCCTCCTATGCTAGAAAATGAGAAAAAAAAAATAGATAATAATCCCATTTCTTTATCAAAGAACATAACACAGGGCTTGGCACAAAGCTAGATCTCAGTTCTGTTTAATGAAAGGAAAAGAACTGGGCAATGAGATTAACAATATTCTTAGGCTAAATTAATCTCTGAAATTAGAGAGAATCCCAAAGAGAGATGTAGATTATCCAATAGCATTAGACATGTTGGAAACAGAGGACAGTTATGTTTTGAGGCCAACCCTATGTCCAATTTTTAAAGCAAACATCTGTTCCTTTTGATCTCCATCTAATCAAGCTGGGTAAACTCCCTGCTCTATATCTATACACATTCACAGTGTTTGTTGACATTAGGCCAAAAGGCATCAAACCAAATTCAGATGATTGGAAGGACAGATTTGTGAACTCAGCATCTCAAGACGCTGCCAAGTACATTCACATCAATTTGCAAAGCCACCATCCCTGTTAGAGGTGTCATCTTGAGGGACCACATGTAGAGTTACAACAAGACAAACACAAGGGTTTAAATGTCACAGGGTGAAGAGTCAAGTAGACCTTTGCTGGCAAAGGAGAGGATGTTTCTATTCCTGATGCCCCATGAATGTGGTCAAGGTTTGTCTTGGAGCTACATGATTAAGGATGAAAACTGGCCCTATTTCTTATGAGCAAGGTCCTGTGAGAGTTCCTATGGAGGGAAAGGCCTGACTGAAGGAATTAAAACCTGTTCATCTGTTTTGCAGCCCTTGAATGGTGAGCGTTCCTGACTCTGAGACTAGCCAGATCTTTCTATAGTGAGTTTGAGGGTTGGCCCCTCTCACTAGGGTTGGAATGTGGCATTTGGGGTACCCATACCCTGCTGCTACCTTGGGGCATGGGGAGATGGTATTTGAATGAGCAGGAGGTCACCACTGACCTGAGAGGGCAGTGACTCCTCTTGGCTTCCTGTAACTTCCAGTGATGATGAGACATGCCAGGACTTGGGATGGAGGACTTGGGATGGAGAGGAAATTGGGGTTGAAGGGGGTCAGGTCTTGAACTGGTCCTTAGGAATTTATCAGTCTTAATACCTGATCTTGAAATAATTCATGGAATATCTGGAGCAGGCATCAACTGCCAACTTGTCTGTTATGGATGAACAGTTTGGGATGAGAATGACCATAAATTGTGAGCCAGTAGGAGCATGATGTAAGGATAGTAGTCATGTACAGATGTGAGAGCTGGACCATGAAGAAGGCAGAGTGCCGAAGAATTGATGCCTTTGAACTGTAGTGTTAGAGAAAACTCTTGAGAATCCCTTGGACAACAAGGAGATCAAACCAGTCCATACTAAAGGAAATCAACCCTGAATATTCCTTGGATGGACTGATGCTAAAGCTGAAGCTCCAATACTTTGGCCACCTGATGTGAAGAGCTGACTCATTGGAAAAGACCCTGATGCTGGGAAAGACTGAGGGCAGGAGGAGAAGAGGAAAACAAGATGAGATGGTTGGATGGCATCACCAACTCAATGGACATGAACTTGGGCAAACTCCAAGAGACAGTGAGGGACACAGAAGCCTGGCGTGCTGCAGTCCACTGGGGTCACAGTCAGACACAACTTGGCCACAAAACAACAAGAGCACTTTGGCTGAGTGTGGAATTCTAGTTTTTCATGCAACACTGCCTCTAAGAAGACAAGGATGATTGTAATAGGATATTCAATTAACAGAATGTGTAACCGAGACCCAGAGAGGATAACTGTCCTTTTTTAAAAAAATGTTTTTATTTTATATTAGAATATAGCCAAATAACAATGTTGTGATAGTTTCAGGTAGACGGCAAAGGGACTTGGCCATACATATACAAATATCCATTCTCCCCTAAACTCCCCTCCCATCCAGGCTGCCACATAACATTGAGCACAGTTCCCTGTTCTATACAGTAGGACCTTGTTGGCTATCCATTTTATTTTTAAAAGTTATTTCTTTATTTTTGACTGTGTTGGGCTTTTGTGGCTGCACACAGACTTTCTCTAGTTGTGATGACTCAATCACTCAAGCTCCTCATTGCTGTGGCTTCTCTTATTGCAGAGCGTGGTCTCTAGGGCACACAGGCTTCAGTAGTTGCAATAAGTGGACTTAGTTTCCCCACAGTATGTCAGATCTTCCTGCACTAGGGATTGAACTTGTGTTTCCTTCATTGGCAGGCAGATTCTTAACCACTGGACCACCAGGGAAATCCAGTTATGCATTTTAAATACAGCAGTGTGTACATGTCAATCCCAAACTCCCCAAGTATCCCTCCCCCTGCCCCCAGAGGACAATTATTCTTGTCAAGCATATTCATTCCTTGTTCATTCTTTCATTCATTCATCCAGTGAACACTAAGTAAGGATCTATCAGGCACCAATCTCTTTGTAGTCTTTGAAGACACAGCAAGAAACAGGAAACAGAATGGATCCTTGCACTCATGAAGTGCACAGACCTAGTTTGTCAAGATTCCATGTGATTATAACCATGATGACATGTTCTGAAAAGACAAGAAGGCAAGGCTGGGAGGGTGTAAACAGGGAAACTCCAACTAGTCTTGGAATGGCCAGTGAGGTAGTGAGCTCACCCTAGAAGGAATGGTTTCCTTGGGGAAGAAACAAGCCGAGATCAGATGAGTAGGCATTTTCAAGAAGAAGGGAGGTGGGGGAGGTTTTGAAGAGGATTCCTGGTGGAGAGAACAAGTGTGCCATGGCCTTGAGGAGTGAGAGCTCGTTGCTACTGGAGAATGGAAGATGTGGCAGGACTTCCCTGGTGGTCCAGTGGTTAAGAGTCTGAGTTTCCCATGCAGGAGGCATGGGTTCCATCCCTGCTTGGGGAACTAAGATCCCACATGCCCACCCCACTGCCCCACTACCAAAAAAAGAAAAAGAAAAGCAAGAAAAAGTTGTGGTTGATGATGTGATTATCCTCATATCCTGTGGATGATGAGGATAAAGAGTTGGGACCTGGCAGACAACACAAGGGCATGGAGGCCACATTAAGAATATTGCTGTTGACCCTCCAAGCAAAGCTATTAAAGAACTTTAAGAAGGGATGGCATTATCCCATTTGTATTTGTAAAAGCTTTCTCTAGCTTCAGCCTAAAGAATGGATGATGAGGGTGAAAGGAGATTCTCATGGACCAGTTCGAAGGCTATTGTCATGGACCACTTGAGACGCTTGAGGCTTGGATTAGGGTGGATGCAATCAAGTAAGCACCTTCTAAATGTAGTACAAAGTAGCTACATGGGGAAGGACTTATGAGAAAATCAAGAGACAAATGATGAAAGGTAATACCAAAGAAGGTAGGAGCAGGTCTGCTGTTTTCTGTCTGCAAATCCATGTTCAGGAGTAAATGGTTGAGAGCAAGATTCGTGGTAGAAGATAGTTAGGAGATCCTGACATAGCCTGTGACTGTCACCTCTCTGGGTCCCATCCTGTTGCTCTCATAGCAGATGTCATGGAGGCTGGGGAAAGGAGGCTGTTCTCTGGGGCCAGCAGAGGGACGCAACTGGCTGGTGAGACCGCCAGGTGCAGAACAGACCTCACTGGAGGGTGCAGCTGCCAGCCAACATCCCTCCTGAGCGGAAGAACTTCATTTCAAGTCACGTTGTAATAGACAAACAAATGTCTGCTTCCCAGGACACCGTGAACAAGGCACCACTCCTCTGCAGAGAGGGAGAGGCAGGGAAAATCTACAGCCCTGGCCACATCCCAGGGGCAACATGCACCCTCTCTTCTCCATGACCAGATGCTTCTGTTTATAAATTCAAGTGTAGGGTCTTTTCTTTGCTCTTACTAANCACCACTCCTCTGCAGAGAGGGAGAGACAGGGAAAATCCACATCCCAGGGGCCACATGCACCCTCTCTTCTCCATGACCAGATGCTTCTGTTTATAAATTCAAGTGTAGGGTCTTTTCTTTGCTCTTACTAAAATAACATTCGAAATAAACATTACCATCTTGAGTCAAGAATACCCATCATGGTCTCATTCTTGGAAGGTTAACAAAAACACATATGTGAGTTTGTTTAGCAGGCACACACCACTGGAATCGGATTTATTTAATCTTCTCAGTGACTAGAGGGACAGCATTTTGAAGATTAGAACACTGAGACCCGAAGAGATTTATATCATCTGCCTCAAAGTCACTGAACAATTTGGCAGAGTCAAGATTTACACCCAGGTCTCCTAAGGCTTCGAAGGTGGCGTGGTGGTGAAGAATCCACCTGCCAATGCAAGAGACGTAATACACGCAGTTTGGATCCCTGGGTCAGGAACATCCCCAGGAGTAGGAAATGGCAACCTGCTCCAGGATTCTTGCCTGGAAAATCCCATGGACAGAGGAGCCTGGGGTACTACAGTCCACAGGGTTGCAGGGTCGGATACGACTGAGCACAGCACAGCAGCTCCTAAATCAAGCCAGCTTAGTAACTGACTCTCCTCTGACACTAAAATCCTTGAGTCGCAGACCTTTACCTTTGTGTTCCTGTGATGGCAGACTCTGGCATCAGCTGAGTCCTGAGCTGAGGGTCTGTGCTTGCCTGGTGCCCGTGGCTCCACTCTTACCCTCTCCCACTGCCAGGGCCTAGGGTCTGGAAAGCCTCTTCTTTCTCTGATCTGAACTGAAGTGAGAACCTCTCCTCACCTTCCTGCCCCGCACACTCCAACACACGCACTGGGAGGAAAAGTCTCACGCACAGTGAGACGTTCTCTCACTGTGATCTCACACAGGAAAAGGGTTCTGCGGTGTTAATATATTCTGTCCAACTGGAGCTCTAATGAGCCCAGCAGGGGAGAGTGTGTGCTAGTCCCATCCTCTCATGGCTCCTGTGATGCTTCAGCCCTTGAGGACCCCCTGAGGTCCCAGGTGATGCTTCCCAGAGAGGGGGCGGGACTTCCGGGCTGAACACCCAGCTGTCCCCGCTGGTAAGGAGCCATCACGAGATGTGGTGGTTACTTCTCCATTGCTCTGATGGAAATGAATGCATATCTTCAAGAACACTAGATACAGGTGGTGGCTCCTTGAAAAACAACCCTCCCATCACTGCTCTGTGCGCATGCAGTCTGCTGATGGAGCCATGTAGACTTCAGAGCTGCTGGGTCCTCGCTGAGCCTCTGGGACCTCAGACATGTCTTCCCTTCCTGGGCCTGCTTTGTCCCCTGGGGCCTGGCCTGAAGACTGCATTTTCCAGACTGTGTCTGGGTTTAGCCAGTGGAGGAACCAGTGGGACATGAGTGGTGATAAACTGGAAGGAGTCAGAGTGTTTCTCTGCTTCCACCTCGCCTCCAGCAGCATCTCCATCGCCTGCTGGGTCTCCCTCTAGGCTCTCAATCCCTTTTCTCCTCTCTGTCTCTGTCTCTCTGTGTCTCTCTTTCCCCCTCTCTCCTTTTTTCTCTGATTCCCTTTTCTCATGTCTATTTGACCTAAAGGACTGCCAACGACATGCTGCCACATCATAAGGGACTTATCAACTGCTTAATTTGCCAAAGAGCACATACTTACTTTTGCAAGATATCTTAGAAATCACAATGCTGCTCAATGCTCTGTCCCTTTCTGGAGATATGCTGGACCTTTTTAACCATAATAAGTCTCATCTGTACCTGCGTGCTGAGTGGTGTCCAACTCTGCAACTCTATGAACTGTGGCTCACCAGGCTCCTCTGTCCATGGCATTTTCCAGGCAAGAATACTGGAGTGGGTTGCCATTTCCTCCTCCAGGGGATCTTCCCAATCCATGGACTGAAACTGTGTCTCTAGCATCTCCCACATTACAGGCAGATTCTTCACTGCTTGAGCCATGGGGGAAGCCTGGTTAATTAATAATATGTACTACTTAGGCATTTGGCTGTTAACATGATGGCCCATTTCATAAATCTGACCACAGATTTTGAACTGTTTACTTGTCCTTAGGGCATTGAAATTCCCATGGATTCCATATTTGACCCCTAAGTATTCTCAGGAAGTGGAGAGTTTTGTCTCTGTTTGCCTGTTTATTTCCCTTCTAGGAATTAACGCTTATAGAACTCTGCCCAAGTTTCTAGGTTATTCTCCAGTAAGGCACCTTACTGGAGTGCATTACTTATGGAGTGTGGGATCCACCTTAAAGGCTGGTGTATTACAGGGCGTTATTCATAAAGAATCCCTTGTTTGTGTCAAAAAGAAACAATAGGAAGTCCATGGGCACTATTCAAAACCTGTAGGGAAAAATATAGTATTTATCCTTGAACAAACCGTGGTTTTGAAGAGTGTGATTTCATAAACAGTGTAGGATTCTGAACAGCACTTTCTTACTGTCCTCCTCCTATCACCAGTCTACACGCTGCCTGCTGGAAATCTAGAGGTAAATCTAAGCTCAGTTGTTCCTCAAGCATCCCACGATGGAGAGGGGACCTAGAAGCAGCGAGTGCATCATTGAAATGAATGAGAGATGTCCTGGGCAAGTCATTAACACAGCCTTAGCAAGTCAAGGGCTTCCCTGGTAGCTCAGCTGGTAAAGAATCCACCTGCAATGCAGGAGACCCTGGTTTGATTCCTGGGTTGGAAAGATCCCCTGGAGAAGGAATAGGCCACTCACTCCAGTATTCTTGGACTTCCCTGGTGGTTCAGACAATAAAGAATCCACCTGCAATGTGCGAGACCTAGGTTCAATCCCTGGGTTGGAAAGATCTCCTGGAGAAAGGAATGGCTGCCCACTCCAGTATTCTTGCCTGGAGAATTCCGTGGACAGAGGAACCTGGCGGGCTACAATCCATGGAGTCTCAAAGAGTCAGACACAACTGAGCGATTTTCACTTTCACTTTCTTAGCAAGTCAAAGATCTTCATCAAAGGGAGTGAGGTGTGAGATGGATCTGGACCTTGGAAGGTACTTGGACATGTTTATTGACTGAATAAGTGGGTGCCTGAATGCCAGACAAAGTAGATTTTTTATCAACTAGAAACATGGGGATCAGCCAAGGAAATGGCATATTTACTACAACAGGAGAGAACATGCTTTTTTTAAAACAAAAAACAAAAACTTGAGCATCCGCGTGTCTTTTTTGTAATCATTTTCCTGGGTGTTCCTGAATTGGAATTTGCAATCCTGGAGCTTATGGGCTTCGAGGAAAATAATGTGGCAGGGACTTTGCTGGCAGTCCAATGGTTAAGACTCTTCACTTTCACTGCAGGGGGTGGGGGTTCAATCCCTGGTTGAAGACTAAGATCCCACATGCCACATGGTGCAGCCAAAACCAAAAATTGAAACAGCATGAAAGCATCATTCTATATATATAATGTGACGGCTGTGGAGAGAGGACACCTGTCTAATGCCCAGGTCCCAGGTTGCAGGGGGGAAGCAGGGAGTCCACAGTATGCATTGGACAGAAGAGGGAAGATCCACAAAGGTGAGCCATTCGGTCAGAGC
Source organism: Raphicerus campestris (assembly GCA_006410735.1). NCBI lineage: Eukaryota > Metazoa > Chordata > Mammalia > Artiodactyla > Bovidae > Raphicerus > Raphicerus campestris. The sequence continues at coordinate 637,825 of SJYW01001729.1, forward strand.
TAGGGTTTCCTTCACATGTGAACACATCGCCTGGGCTCTGGGTGAGCCTCACAAAGCACCCCTCACCCCCACCTGCTACCCTGCAAGCCCACCAGTGTGAAGCATGATAAAGACCAGGGCGAGGGAAGAGAGGAGAGCAGAGGGGAGATGTCTTGCTCTGGCAGCAAGACTCTGCTAATTCAGAGATGACATTTTTTTAACTTCTTATTTTGCATTGGAGTATAGTGATTTGGGGCTTCTCTGGTGGCTCAGATGGTAAAGAATCCACCTGTAATGCAAGAGACACCTGATTGATCCCTGGGTTGGGAAGATCCCCTGGAGAAGGGAATGGCAACCCACTCCAGTGTTCTTGCCTGGAGAATCCCACAGACAGAGGAGTTTGGCAGGCTACAGTCCACGGGGTCGCAAAGAGTTGGACATGAAGAAGCGACCAAAACATATTAACAATGTTGTGATAGTTTCAGGTGAACAGCAAAGGGACCCAGCCATACATATATATGTATCCATTTCCCCCCAAGCTCCCCTCCCATCCAGGCTGCCACATAACGTTGAGCAGAGTTCATTGTGCTCTACAGGAGGGCTTGTCATTTAATACCAGGAGTGCCTAACCATCCATCATTCATGCATGCAATCAGTAAGCATTTACAGAACATGTACCTGCGTTTCCTGCCGTCCTGGGCCCTGGAGGCAAAGCAGTTTGGGCCTCTGCACTAACATGGATCACATTCTTACAGAGAAGCTGGAGAGGAAATGGGAAATCACAGTGGAGCGTGTTGAGAGCTGCAGCGGGCACACAGCTTGTGTGCACAGACTCTGCCCTGGGGATGACGGATGGAAAAATTCCACAAGGGAGGTGCTATAGAGAAGGTAAAAAGGCGCCTCTTATCATGTTCAAAGTTGAGAATGAAATCTGTATGTGTTTGTGTGTTTGTGATTTCTGCTAACAAGAGGCAGAATGAAAAAAAAAAGAGTNATCCTGGGCCCTGGAGGCAAAGCAGTTTGGGCCTCTGCACTAACATGGATCACATTCTTACAGAGAAGCCAGAGAGGAAATGGGAAATCACAGTGGAGCGTGTTGAGAGCTGCAGCAGGCACACAGCTTGTGTGCACAGACTCTGCCCTGGGGATGACGGATGGAAAAATTCCACAGGGGAGGTGCTATAGAGAAGGTAAAAAGGCACCTCTTTTCATGTTCAAAGTTGAGAATGAAATCTGTATGTGTTTGTGTGTTTGTGATTTCTGCTAACAAGAGGCAGAATGAAGAAAAAAAGAATAAGAAACCTAGGTTTTAATCTATAGCATTTGAAGTCAACCCTGAATCATGCTATGCTCTCATCTATACCTGGAGATCCAAGAGATGTTAAAAAAAAAAAAAAAAAGTAACACTATTGGAATTTCTTTGGGGGATGCTGAGAAAGGAGTAGGAGAGGAAAGGTTAATTTTTGAAAATCAGCAGTGGGAGAATTTGGCGTTTGGCTAGTATGCTAGAGTGGCATGAGTCATGTGTGTCTGCCTTTGTTCTAAGATATAGCAACTTTCCTTCAGCAGAGGCCTAAGGGATCAGAAACAACGAGTTGATTTAAAATAAAGGTTATGAAAAATGGTAAGGCCCTGGAGACACTTTACATGAATTTCCAAAGCCAAGAGATTGTCAGCTGGGGCCATGAGGTCAATACTGAGCTTCCAGGGACAGCTTGCTTACATTTTTCCAAGTAAAACTGGGAGTTGCTTTTTTTTTTAAAATATTTCCTGAGCTAAAGTGGTTCAAGTCACTGGTGAGATCTCATTTGCCCATCAAGTCCTAGTGGCCAGCTGTGAAAATATGAAAAATGGATTAAGGGCAGCTCTGTTGGCTATGTTTATAGAGTGCCAAGGAAGGGAATCCAGTTTTCTTGCCAATAAAATAAAAAAGTTACCCATGTGTCTATGGACTGAATGTTTTCTTAGTCCCCAAATTCCTGTGTGGAAACCCTAACTTCTATTATGATGGTTGGAGAAGGAAATGGCAACCCACTCCAGTATTCTTGCCTAGAGAATCCTGTGGACAGAGGAGCCTGGTGGGCTGCTGTCCAGAGGGTTGCATGGAGTCAGACATGACTGAAGCGACTTAGCATGCATGCATGCATTGGAGAAGGAAATGGCAACCCACTCCAGTATTCTTGGCTGGAGAATCCCAGGGACGGAGGAGCCTGGTGGGCTGCCATCTACGGGGTCACACAGAGTCGGACACAACTGAAGCAACTTAGCAGCAGCAGCATTATGATGGTATGTGGAAGTGGGTACACTGGGGAGGTGATAATGAAATCATTGAGGATGGAGTCCATGATAGGATTAGTACCCTAATAAGAAGAAACCAGAGAGCTTGCACCAAGTAAAGGAGCCATTTTGCTCTTACTTGCAATGCTTCCCAAGACAGATTCTTAAACCAGGTACAGAGTGAGTGCTGATCAATATATCATATCCACACTTGTGTATGCTTATTAACCTGGTGACACTGGACTTGTTCTCTACTTCTTTGACAGTAGACCTATATAGAGGAAGATTCTAAAACATAGGCAAACTAATTTTGCAAGTCCTTAAAAGACCATTCTTTCATTACAGGGCAAAGAGATATGAGAAAGTCAACTATTTGGGAGGTAATTTATGAAGATTCGAAAATAATTTCCTTTTTCAGTCATGCAAGATATTGATTATGTCAAATCCTTCAAAGCATTAACAATAGATAAATAGGCATCTATTTCAAATCCATCCAGCTTTAGTTCTTGCATATATAAAGTGTGTCCATGACTTGAGAAGCGGTTAGAATTGCCTATACATACCCATAGCCATCAACAATGAGTAAATAGTCTGGGGAAAAAGTATAGAACTTTCTAAGGGGAAAAGCCAAGAGGGAAGTGATGTTGGTTGAGAGCATACCCTCTACCCTAATATGTCATGTGGAAATTAGAGGGCATGATCTTTTGTGAACAATGTCTGTCTGTTGCAAAGACTTGAAGGCAACTCTTTACATCATTTCTGGTTTATGAGTTTGCAAGAATTTTTCATGGTTGAAGAAAATGGTCAAAAATGACAAACAAGGTCATTTAATGGATATATTTTATTTCAACTGATATGGATTTTTTGAAAAATAACTGGCTTGCTACTTGTATTAGCCAGGTGTCTTTTGTTTGAAAATGATACAAACCAAAAGAAAGGGGATTGAGTTTCTTTTTTAACTTAAAGTAACTGATAAGACAGAATATGTATCACTTCAGGCATGCCTGAATCCAGTGTCTAAAGGGATGACATCAGAAATGTGTTATGTTTTTTTAGCTCTGCTTTATCCATGTTGTCTTCATTACCAAACAGTCAAAGATGGTCACCAGAAGAGCCAGGTTTATATTTTCTCAGCTTATCAGCTTGTGAGAAAAGAGACTCTCTTTTCCAGGATTGCAGCAAAACAGTTGGCCATGCCTCNGTAACTGATAAGGCAGAATATGTATCACTTCAGGCATGCCTGGATCCAGTGTCTAAAGGGATGACATCAGAAATGTGTTATGTTTTTTTAGCTCTGCTTTATCCGTGTTGTCTTCATTACCAAACAGTCAAAGATGGTCACCAGAAGAGCCAGATTTATATTTTCTCAGCTTATCAGCTTGTGAGAAAAGAGACTCTCTTTTCCAGGATTGCAGCAAAACAGTTGGCCATGCCTCTCGTTGGTATAGCTTGGGTCATGTGCCTGTGACTTAATCAATCACTGTGGATAGAGAGAAACTTCTCTGAATGCCCAAATATAGATTACATGAAGGCAGGAGTGGAATTAGACCCACTGTTAAATTGTGTGAGCTGAGAGTGAGGAAACTAGTTCCCTAAATAGTTGCCAGTAATGACAAAATACTCATTAACCCCATTTGATCCATTTTTCCAGAATTGCTTACTCATTTATTCCTTAATTTATCCTTTTTATCCAGTCTGACATTCTTTGTTTTTCAATCTGTTTCATTTACATTTAATGTGTTCTTTGATCTCTTATTGTATTGAAGCCAACCATCTTGCCAGTTGTTTTATATTTGCCCCATCTGTTTTCTGTCCCTCTGTTTCTTCTCTCCTGACATCTTTGAATTAATCAAATGCTATTCATTTTCCATTTTAACTTATTAAATAGACGTTTAAGCTATAATTTTTCATATTAATTTATGGCTGCTCAAGGGGTTATAATATGCACCCTGATAATCTACTTGGATTTAACAAACCATTTCACATAAAATATAAGCTGTCTCTTATACACATCTTCTTATTATTATTCTTCTCACCTTCTTCTTGTTCTTCTTCTTCTCACCTTCTTCTTCTNTATGGCTGCTCAAGGGGTTATAATATGCACCCTGATAATCTACTTGGATTTAACAAACCATTTCACATAAAATATAAGTATCCCGAAGCCATGCAATAAAACTCCATTTCCTGTTCCCCTAAGCTTTCTGTTGTTCTTGCACTTATTATCCAGTACCTCATAAACCCACAAAACATTATTAACATATTTAAGCTAAATATTCATGTACCTTTGAAGAGCTTAATAGGGAACAATGACCTCTTTAGTTGCCCATATGCAGTTGATACTCCATTATTCAGGATAATACACTATTAGGTCTCTATGAACACTAAGTAAGTGAATACAAAAATTGTTCCTAGTGGAAATACAGGATTAGGTTCCTGCAAGACTCTGGTCACATTTTCATCAACTAATTAATAATAAGCCTTATTTTATATGTGTTTATGTTTAAAGACACCTTAGTATATAGAGAGTTGATTCATTTCATTGGGCTCATGGCTAACAGAGCTATAACTTGCCTGAGTGAAGGTTACCCACACATGTGGGGGGCCAGCGTGAGGAACTCCGCCCTTGGCAAAGGTCATGAGGAAGGAGGCTTTGGCATACGCAAAGGCATGATCAAGCCTCAGGAAGTTCCCCTGCTCCCGAGCATCTAACCCCAAAACCAGAAACCAGAGCCTGTCTTGTACTCTCACCTACAGGGGGCTCTCCCCCATAACCGTTTCTCTCAGAGAAGGAGTAAATGTGCAGCTCCAAGGCAGTAAAAATTCCTGGGCGTGACTATCAACTTACGTGACTCCTCTGAAGGTTATCTGGCCTGCCTGTATAGGTTCCTCCGGCCACAACAGCCCTTCAACCATGAGAGGCACGAGATGTTTTTGACTTACTAAAGGCAAATTCTTGTGGGAAGTTAGAAATTATTAGTATAGTGGATTAGTTGGGAATTATATTGGTAAAGGGTTTTTTTCATTTGTTGTGTCAATAATTGCTGCTAATTCCCTGCCCNCTCAATCTTTCCCAGCATCAGGGTCTTTTCAAAAGACTAGATTTAGATTTGTTCATTTAGCAGAAGTTAGAAAATACGAATTTATCTTCTGGAAAGTTGATGATAGTGTAAGTGGTAATAGTGTACAAACCTTGGCTTAAAACAGCAACGTCCCTGGTAACACAATTTTTTTGGATAATGTTATTTGTTTATTGATTTTGGGCTGTATTGGGTCCTTGTTGCTGCGGGAGGTCTTCCCTAGCTGCCAGGCTCGGGCTTCTCTTTACAGTGGCTTCTCCTGTGGTGGAGCACGGGCTCTAGAGCTCGAGGGCGTCAGTAGTTGTGGCGCGTGGACTCCGTAGCTGCAGCTTCCAGGCTGTAGGGCACAGGCTCAGGAAATGTGGCACAGGGGGCTTAGCTGTTCCCTGCCATGCAGGGTCTTCCTGGATCAGGGATTGAACCCACATCTCCTGGGTTGTCAGGTGGTTTCTTTACCACTGAGACACCAGGGAATGCTCCCGCGCCCACCCCAGTAACAATTACTAAGCACAAATGCCCGCCTACTCCTTCAGCTGGTGCTTTCAGCTCCCCATCCCTACTTAGGAGGTAGGAAACTTGACAGACAACAGGAATCTATCCACATTTTGTACAACTAGCAGCACAAGGACATTCCACGCAAATGCTTCCAGCTTCAGTTCAGTGGAGATGTAATCTCAGTAGCTTTGGATTCTTTTCCATAGTTCATTACTTTCTAATCAGTTATGGCCCTTATCAAAAAGACCTCCTCTGAGACTCTCAGGGTAGAACAAATCCATAAATCAAACACAATGGAATTGCATTACTGTTTTCTTTTTGTTTTTCCCATCTATCTGCATATCTCCATCGGCTTGGAAAAGAGATGTGAAATGCAACATCTAGGCTGGTGTAAACCACTTGCCTGGGAACATTTTCAGCCACTATTATGGAGAAGCGCTGGGACCAGAGAACTAAGCCCCATCCAATGCAATCTGTTATCTCATTTATTCCCAGAGAGAACTTCTCATGGATATTTTATCAACAAGACTTTTGGCTACACTGTAAATACAGGCATCAGAGGCCAATTACATAAACTAGATATAGAAGATACACAGGATTTCCGAATCTGATACAACCTGTCTCCTCTCATTAACATCTCTATTTTTAGATAAAACCCATTGGCCTACAAAAGCAAAAAAAAAAAAAAAAAGTGTTTCTAAGTAAATTAATTGTCTAAACACAAGTCCCTGGAGAATGATTAAACTACTTAAGAGACAAACAACTCTTCAAGCTTTGCAAAAGTATTCCTTAAAGAAAAAAGCTCATGCTTATAGATGTCTCTTCATCAAATTGGTCCCCCAAGGATTTTTATTAGACAGTGTTTTCTTGACCCAATTCCAATGACTCTAGGCATTTGAACAACAAAAAAAATTACAGTTATTTTGAGATATTCCAAAATCCATATGCCAGAATAATGATTTTATTGAGTTCACTTGACATTACAGCTTCAACTTTTACTAAGACGATGGAAGAGATAGCTTTATTACCTACAAAATCGAGTATTTTCTTCAGAGCATCAAACACTTATTTCCAGGACCATGGAGATCGTAGATTTACTTTAGTATTGCAGTTGTTGTTCAGTCACTAAGCTGTGTCCAACTCCGTGACCCTATGGACTGCAGCGTGCCAGGATTTCCTGTCCTTCAGTGTCTCCTGGAGTTTGTTCAAACTCATGTTCATTGAATCAGTGATATCAGCCAACCATCTCATTCTCTGTCACCCCCTTCTCCTGCCCTCAGTCTTTCCTAACATCACGGTCTTTTCCAGTGAGTCAGGTCTTCACATCAGGTGGCCAAAATATTGGAGCTTCAGCTTCAGCATCAGTCCTTCCAGTGAATTTCCAGGACTGATATCCTTTAGGATTGACTGGTTGAATCTCCTTGCTGTCCAAGAACTCTCAAGAGTCTTCTCCAATACCATAGTTCAAAAGCATCAGTTCTTTGGTGCTCAGCTTTCTTTATAGTCCAACTCTCACATCCATACATGACCACTGGAAAAACCATAGCTTTGACTAGACAGACCTTTGTTGGCAAAGTAATGTCTCTGCTTTTTAATATGCTGTCTAGGTTAGTCATAACTTTTCTTCCAAGGAGCAAGCATCTTTTAATTTCATGGCTGCAGTCACCATCTGCAGTGATTTTGGAGCAGAAGGCACTGCTGTATATTATTTCTGACCACGTCTTTATTAGGGTATTTTCATTCTTCTTAGGGAACACAATTTGGCAGTTCAAATCTGATGCTATCACACCATCTTCTAATACTACTTGTTATGGACTGAATGTTTCTGTCCCCCTCATACTTCAAATATTAAAGTCCTAACACACTGTCTTTGGAGATTGGACCTCTAAGAAATTAATTAAGGTTAAATGAAGTCATTCCAATCCATTCTGAAGGAGATCAGCCCTGGGATTTCTTTGGAAGGAATGATGCTAAAGCTGAAATTCCGGTACTTTGGCCACTTCATGTGAAGAGTTGACTCACTGGAAAAGACTCTGATGCTGGGAGGGATTGGGGTCAGGAGGAGAAGGGGAGGTCAGAGGATGAGATGGCTGGATGGCATCACTGACTCGATGAATGTGAGTCTGAGTGAACTCCAGGAGTTGATGATGGACAGGGAGGCCTGGTGTGCTGCGATTCATGGGGTCGCAAAGAGTCGGACACAACTGAGCGACTGAACTGAACTGAANTTGAACAACAAAAAAAATTACAGTTATTTTGAGATATTCCAAAATCCATATGCCAGAATAATGATTTTATTGAGTTCACTTGACATTACAGCTTCAACTTTTACTAAGACGATGGAAGAGATAGCTTTATTACCTACAAAATCGAGTATTTTCTTCAGAGCATCAAACACTTATTTCCAGGACCATGGAGATCGTAGATTTACTTTAGTATTGCAGTTGTTGTTCAGTCACTAAGCTGTGTCCAACTCCGTGACCCTATGGACTGCAGCGTGCCAGGATTTCCTGTCCTTCAGTGTCTCCTGGAGTTTGTTCAAACTCATGTTCATTGAATCAGTGATATCAGCCAACCATCTCATTCTCTGTCACCCCCTTCTCCTGCCCTCAGTCTTTCCTAACATCACGGTCTTTTCCAGTGAGTCAGGTCTTCACATCAGGTGGCCAAAATATTGGAGCTTCAGCTTCAGCATCAGTCCTTCCAGTGAATTTCCAGGACTGATATCCTTTAGGATTGACTGGTTGAATCTCCTTGCTGTCCAAGAACTCTCAAGAGTCTTCTCCAATACCATAGTTCAAAAGCATCAGTTCTTTGGTGCTCAGCTTTCTTTATAGTCCAACTCTCACATCCATACATGACCACTGGAAAAACCATAGCTTTGACTAGACAGACCTTTGTTGGCAAAGTAATGTCTCTGCTTTTTAATATGCTGTCTAGGTTAGTCATAACTTTTCTTCCAAGGAGCAAGCATCTTTTAATTTCATGGCTGCAGTCACCATCTGCAGTGATTTTGGAGCAGAAGGCACTGCTCTATATTATTTCTGACCACGTCTTTACTAGGGTATTTTCATTCTTCTTAGGGAACACAATTTGGCAGTTCAAATCTGATGCTATCACACCATCTTCTAATACTACTTGTTATGGACTGAATGTTTCTGTCCCCCTCATACTTCAAATATTAAAGTCCTAACACACTGTCTTTGGAGATTGGACCTCTAAGAAATTAATTAAGGTTAAATGAAGTCATTCCAATCCATTCTGAAGGAGATCAGCCCTGGGATTTCTTTGGAAGGAATGATGCTAAAGCTGAAATTCCGGTACTTTGGCCACTTCATGTGAAGAGTTGACTCACTGGAAAAGACTCTGATGCTGGGAGGGATTGGGGTCAGGAGGAGAAGGGGAGGTCAGAGGATGAGATGGCTGGATGGCATCACTGACTCGATGAATGTGAGTCTGAGTGAACTCCAGGAGTTGATGATGGACAGGGAGGCCTGGTGTGCTGCGATTCATGGGGTCGCAAAGAGTCGGACACAACTGAGCGACTGAACTGAACTGAAATGAGGTCATAAGGATGGAACCCTGATCCTATAGGATTAGTGGACTGAAAAAGACCCTGGTGCTGGGAAAGATTGAGGGCAGGAGGAGAAGAGGATGACAGGGGATGAGATGGTTAGATGGCATCACTGACTCAGTGGACATGAGAATGATCAAAACTTGGGAGACAGTGAAGAACAGGGAAGCTTGGTGTGCTGCAGTCCATGAGGTCGCAAAGAGTCAAACAGAGCTTAGCCACTAAATAACAATAAGAAGAGACACCAGATCACAAAGTTTCTCTTCTCTCCCCTCCTCCTTCTTTTTTGGGGAGATGTGCTGGGTCTTCACTGCAGTGAAGCACAGGGACTTCTCTACTTGTGGCTCAGGCTCCAGAGCCTGAGGACTCAGTAGTTGCCTTGGATGATAGTTACCCCACGGCATATGGGATTTTAATTCTTCAGCCAGGATCAAACCCACATCACCTGCATTGGAAGGTGGATTCTTAACTACTGGACTATCAGGGAAATCTCTCTCCCACCCCCGTCTATTTCTTTCCCTTACCTGTACACAAAGAAGAGGTCATGTGACCACACACAAACCGGTGCCTGCCTACAAGCTAAAAGAAGAGACCACAGAATGAAACTTAACTTGCTGGCACTCTGGCACCTTGATCTTGGACTTCCCAACCTCCAGGACTGTGAGAAATTTCTGTTGTCAAAGCCCCTCAATCTCTGGTGTTTTGCTGTTGCAGCCCAAGCAGACTAATGTAATATAGTACTTTAAATCCATCCCATGGTGAACAATAACAAGTTGAGAGTTAGACTATGTGGATCTTATTTTTAGTTTAATTATCATCTAACCTTAAATTCACTTTCCCACCTCATTCACCTTAGTGATTTGCAAGATATGTGAATTAGACAATAACTTTAATGAGCTTTATTTATTTCGTGTGTATAGATTCTTCAGGGTTGGAAGAGAGCTTAATAATCATCCAGGAAAAACATTTTAGTTTATAAATGAGAAAGCTCAAGTCCAAAGAGCTAATTGGTCACAGGAATGAGAGAAAAGCTCATATCCCTGGATGCTGAATCCTGTTGGTTGTTCCCTGATGCCAACATGTGGGCACCATCTCCACATTCTTGACTGCCTACAAGCTAGGCATATTCAACCTCATTCCCCTATTCAGTATGACTTCTCTTCTGTGGAACACTAGACACAGTGTGATTACACTGTGATTTACATTATTTATTTATTTGGCTGTGCGAGATCTTTTGTTGAGATACACGGGCTCTCCACTTGCAGCTCAAAGGCTTAGATTCTCCAATGTGGGATCTTAGTTCCCAGACCAGGGATTGAACCTGTGTCCCCCGCATTGCAAGACAGACTCTTAACCACTGGACCACCAGGGAAATCCCTCTAATTTACATTTTTAAAAGACACAGAAAGTCAAACAGACCTAAGTTCACATTAGGCACTGCCCCATAATAGCCCTGTGACCAGGGCAGTGCCCAGCTTTTGTGAAGTTCAGGTTCTTTTCTATAATAGGGAGGAAACAGTACCTGTGTCGTAAGTCACTTGTGGGAGTTTAGTGGATCATCTCACATGAAGCACCCAGCATAGTGGGCTTTCCTGGTGGCTCACGGTAAAGAATCTGCCTGCAATGCTACCGACCCGGGTTCAATCCCTGGGTCAGGAAGATCCCCTGGAGACGGGAATGGCTATCCACTCCTGGAGAATACTGACCTGGAGAATTCCATGGACAGAGGAGTCCAGGGGGGCTACAGTCCATGGTATCATAGAGTCGGGCATGACTAAGTGACTAACATTTTCACTTTCTTCTCCCGGCATAGTGTCCGGAGTGTTCAGCAAATGTTGATTCTCTGAACCATGTGTCTTCTTTTCCCAACTACTAGCCAGGGGTAAACTTTGACTTTAGTTCCAGGCTGATCACTTTCTTTCCCAGCAGTATGGTTTTAAAGGGTGTTACCTGATTGGCCTTAGAAGAAGTCAGAGAAGGACAGAGAATCTGACATGGACCTGCTGGGGACTGCAGCAGGTGAGACTGAGAATTTGAGAATAATTGCCAGGAGCAGGAAGGAGGGGAATTAAAAGTCAGATTGGGAAGTCCCTGTATGAGATGAACTCATAAGCAATCTGAAGGTCAACCGCTTACCTGGAAACAGAACGGAAGCAGGAAAATGAATTTCTCTTAAGTGATGGGGCTGTGCGGATGATTTATAGGGGAGATCAAACTGAGGATTATTTGATAAGCTGACTGCATGGTGCCTCGGACCTCTGATGAGGTGGTTTCATAAAGGCATGTGAGTCATACAAGCTGTGAGACAAAAGTTAAACGTAAAGAACAAGACTTCGCTGCTGTTTTCTTATTAATTTACAGACATTCAAGCCATGTGCAAATTCTCAGATTTGGTTTGAAGCAAATAAATCTATTATCTTGGGGTGAGTTGTAATTTCCCAGGAGAGAATGTAACTCTTGAATTAATTTTTTTTTCATTTGCTAGGAAGATTTTTTTTAATTTAAAACTTATGCATCNCCATGTGCAAATTCTCAGATTTGGTTTGAAGCAAATAAATCTATTATCTTGGGGTGAGTTGTAATTTCCCAGGAGAGAATGTAACTCTTGAATTAATTTTTTTTTCATTTGCTAGGAAGATTTTTTTAAATTTAAATGTTGATCAAAATACTAGATGCATAAGTTTTAAAAAATCAAATGGTTCAAAAATTCTTTAACAGAAAAGGACAGGCTTTGCCTTTGGATGCCCAGTTTCTAACCAGAGAGGCTGCAAGATTTTAGTTAAGCTGTCCTTTTATTGTTTCTCTTCCAGATAATGTGCTTATAAAAATACGTCAAAATTTGTTAACCATAAAGCATATACGCTGACTTGTTAATATGAAAGAGGAAAATCTTGGTCTCTCATTCTATCTTCCCTCTTCCCTCCAGAGTCATTGTACCTATCGCTCCACATAGAATATAGCGGGAACTCCATCCATCCTAATTTTTTATTATAATTTGTATTTTTCTCATAGTTCTGCTCATAATTTTAAATGATATGCTTAAAACTCTTCTTGCATCAACATTAGAAGATGCCTGACTTTATACCATCAAGGTATAGCCTCTCAGCAATCTCATCCTTTTCTCTACCTCTACAGCATCCCCGCTGCATTCCCCACTTTCTATAATATGAAACATCACTTTCATATAATGAAGATCAGGAACACAATCAAGGTGTTCAATCACCAAAGTAAGGACTTCTTTACTTTTACTGCAGGTTAATTCTAAAACTTGAATTTTTATAAATTAATATATGTAATATATATTATATATTAATATATAATATTAATAAGATACATATTTTCATATTCTATCATGACTGTGTAGCATTTTCAGCCTAGGTTTACATTTTCTTTTGAGGAATAATGCCACTAATGAGAAAAGATTCCTAAAATGTAGATGGCTCAGAAACACTCTGACTTTATTTTGTCGTGTATTTGGATCCTGAATTTCTTCCACCCACCTTGGAGTGAGTCCCTTCCTTCCTTCCTACTTTCTTTCATTCCTTCCTTCCTTCTTTTCTTTTCCCAGGTGATAAAATAATAACATGTCTTTACCACACCCTCAGAATTATCCAGTCGTTCAACAGTTCCATCTATTGCTTAGTCGCTCAGTCATGTCCGACTCTTTGCGACCCCATGGACTGCATCCTGCCAGACTCTTCTGTCCATGGGGATTCTCCAGGCAAGAATACTGGAGTGGGTTGCCATGCATTCCTCCAAGGGGTCTTCCCAACCCAAGGATCAAATCCAGGCCTCCCACATTGCAGGCAGATTCTTTACTGTCTGAGCCACCAGGGAAGCCCCGTCCATTAGCACATTCAGTTTCTTTTCTGGAAATATACTTCCTGGCTCACTTCAAACTCCCTTTCCAATCTCATTCCAGCTGCTCCCTGGCTTACATCTGGGAGCTTCTTATCTGTTCCGAGTCCAAATAAATGCTCAGTTAAGTTCTTTGATCTGTTCCTCATCTCCCTGCCTACCTCTATTCTCTCAGACCCCTAGTCTGGAGTCTGTTCTGAGCCTCAGAGGGCCAGCTTCTCCACCACTGTATCCCTTCTTCAGCAAGTTCTGAACTGAGGCTTTCTCAGTGTTGTCCATCATTGTACTTTTTATCTGACTTTTGTCTTCTTGTAGTATATTGGGACCTCTTGACCTCTAATGAGATCACCCAACTCCCATGCCCCTTTCCTTGGTTTCATGGGTATTCTTCACATTTTATTTGGATTCCTCTGGCACCTCCTGGGCAGAGCTGGTGGTGGTCAGTTTGTCTCCCTGTTGGGGAGACAGCAGAAGCCAGTGGCAGGTGTTGAGTAGAGATGATGAGCTTGTCAGATGAGGAGCTGCTGGTCCTGATTTCAGGCTCTGCTTCCTGTTTCTGTCTTGTTCCCAGCCTGTCTCTGGCCATTTTTCTAGTCACTTGTTCATGGAATGAGCAAACGCTGGGGGAATTCCTCTTGCCATGATTGTTATTGTGTTGTTCTATCTACAAAGTTAACATTCCACAGACGATGGGGAACTGGCGATTAATAGAAATCATGCCTGCCTCCTGAAAGTACAGCTAAACATTTGTATTAATTAAAGCAGTCTCTTGGAGACACTTGAAAAAGTGGGCAATTTAAAAACAAATTTCTGGATCTTCCCTGATGGTCCAACGGTTAAGACTCCATGCTTCTGATGCAAGGGGCCTGGGTTTCATTCCTGGTCTGGGAGCTGAGATCCCACATGCCACGTGGCACAGCCAAAAAAGCAAACCAACAAGTTAAAAAAAAAAAAAACAAATTTAAGGTTCAAAGTTGACTTGTGTTTTGATGACCTTGGGCAAGTAGCAACTCCTCTGTGTCTTAGTTGGGCATAAAATGGGCCTAACAGTGGCTGTAGTGGATGAATGAATGGCTTGCGTGAATGAATGCCTATGATGTGATTAGCTCAGATTGTCAGCTCCCTAACAAAGGCAACTAACAATTCGACCTCTTTCTAGAGAACTAGGCTTCCAACCCTAACTCTTAGGATTGCTGGCTGATTCCCTAGAATATTAGAGAAAATTCCACTTCAGAGGAAGAAGGAGCTGACTCTTATTGTCCACCTGCTATGCAACATGGGGTCTCTAGAGGCTTTGCCTGGGCCTGCTTGTTTCATCCTATAAGAGGTAAGGCTGATTTTTCTAAGGCGGAGCCCAGATTTTGAGACGTTTATCAAGCCCTCCAGGTCTTCCCTGGTGGCTCAGCAATAAAGAATTGGCCTGCAGTGTAAGAGCTGCAGGAGACGTGGGTTCAATCCTTGGTCTGGAAGATCCCCTGGAGAAGGCCATGGCAACCCACTCCAGTATTCTTGCCTGGAGAATCCCATAGAGAGAGGAGACTGGCAAGCTACAGTCCATATGGTCACAAAGAATAAGGTATGACTGAGGCATCTTAGCAAGCACATGCACGTAATCAAACCCCTCAGACTTCATTTTCTGTTACAGAACAGGAAGCACAAAAAGGCAAGTGAGTAAAGTGAAAGTCACTCAGCTGTGTCTGACTCTTTGTGACCTTAACCCGAATTCTCCAGGCCAGAATCCTGGAGTGGGCAGCCTTTCCCTTCTCCAGGGGATCTTTCCAAGCCAGGTCTCCCACACTGCAGGCAGATTATTTACCAGCTGAGCCAAAAGGGAGTCCACAAAAAGGCAAGAAAAACCACCCAAAGTACAAGTGCCTGCCCAGATGTGTGGTCTTGCTGGTCAGACCAGTTTCCTGGGGCACATTTTGGAAAATGGTTCTACTGAAAGAGTTTGGGTAGCAGGGTTTCTGGTTGGAGGAATGTGAGGGAGTATTTCCCAGCTTCACCATTAAAGGACGTTGTTTTTTGTCAACTCATACCATCCAGAACGGATGGCCTGTTTTTCCTATAGGACCCAGGCAAGTTTTGCAGCCCAAGCAAAAATCATACATTTGTATGTGTACACAACTGTGTGTGTTTGTGTGTGAGAGAGAGAGAGAAAAAGGGAGGTAAGTCATTAAAGAAGTGCTTCGGCTAAATAAAGGATCTCATTATGTGTGCTATTTTTATTCCTCAAATGTCTGCCTTCCTCTCCCCCTCCCCCTTGAGGTTCCTACTGAAATCTGACAATCAGGGTTGAACTTCTCTGTCAGCTTCCATTAGGCAAATCAAGCAGGAAGAAAGAGAGCACGAGTCTGGCCTTGGCAGGGAGCTGATTCAGCAGTGATAATCTGCCTGAGCTGGCGGGGGCCAGCTACCAAAGGGTTTAATTAGTCATCGAGGTGCTGTCTCCGCCCCTGGCCTCCCCTTCCTCTCCCCTCTACCCACTAGCCTCAGGGATGAGTCTCTTGCCCTGCCTTCTCCGCCTCTCATTCCTGGGAATGAGAGTGGCGTGTAGCCAGGGCTGTCCTTCAAGGGCAAATGTCCTTCAAATGTCCTTCAGGGGCATTTCCTCCATGGAAACGGATGTGCTTGCACAGGTTGTCCCCCTCCCTCTGTGTCTTGGCTCATCTACTGTGAGCAAGAATTGACCCCTTCTGGAAACCCAAGGCTGCAATGGGGCCAAGGCTACAGTGATTTCTTTCCCAGGGATGAAAAGGCACCCCATCTCCCTCCCTGATCTGGCCACCATCTTTCCTCTTTCATTACTCACAGTCATTCATTCAGAACCAAAATTACCATGTCCAGACTGTGCTAAGCATTCTGGCTGAGCTGGGCAGGGGAAGGATTCAGAGATGAGCTCTCTTCCCTCAGGGAGTATAGGATCTAGAAAAAGAAGCTGAATGGGAAAAGGGCAGAGGAATAGGAGACAGGAGCTCATGATCTAGAAAAGTTAATTGGAGCCAGTGGACCACAGCCAGCCAAAGGACAAAATGGAAAATAACATGTGAAATAAGGTTAAGAGCTCTGGGAGCTTGGGGAGCTCCAGGAGTTTGGAGGTGGATGACCCACTTCAAGAAGAGAACACTGCAAGAAGTGTCCTTGGAACTGGGTTTTCAAGGTTGAGTAAGATATAATCAGGCAGAGAGAGGTTGATCACCCATGGGAAGCTGGGAACATCTTAGAGCATCTCACGCTCCATCTTGAAGGTCACTGAAGTTCTCCAGGTATTACTGCTCCTCTGAGCTCTGCCCTACCTCCTAATCTCAACCACTCCTGTGTCTTCAACTGCTCTTGCATCACAGCTGGGCACAGCCAAGGGTATCCCTTCTCCTGTCCCCACCCCGGCCAAAACTAGGCCACTGAGTCAATGTCGCTTCTTGCAACTCCTCCATGTCAATGTCTTGCAACTCCTCCATGTCAATTATCGATGGTGAGAATGGTCCTCTCTGCAGCTGTGATACTGTGATGCCCATCTCCTTTTTGTTCTCTGCATTCGATGACTTGATTTCTTGCAGTGCT
>SJYW01001729.1:656108-670916 GCA_006410735.1 Raphicerus campestris
TTGTTAATATGAAAGAGGAAAATCTTGGTCTCTCATTCTATCTTCCCTCTTCCCTCCAGAGTCATTGTACCTATCGCTCCACATAGAATATAGCGGGAACTCCATCCATCCTAATTTTTTATTATAATTTGTATTTTTCTCATAGTTCTGCTCATAATTTTAAATGATATGCTTAAAACTCTTCTTGCATCAACATTAGAAGATGCCTGACTTTATACCATCAAGGTATAGCCTCTCAGCAATCTCATCCTTTTCTCTACCTCTACAGCATCCCCGCTGCATTCCCCACTTTCTATAATATGAAACATCACTTTCATATAAGGAAGATCAGGAACACAATCAAGGTGTTCAATCACCAAAGTAAGGACTTCTTTACTTTTACTGCAGGTTAATTCTAAAACTTGAATTTTTATAAATTAATATATGTAATATATATTATATATTAATATATAATATTAATAAGATACATATTTTCATATTCTATCATGACTGTGTAGCATTTTCAGCCTAGGTTTACATTTTCTTTTGAGGAATAATGCCACTAATGAGAAAAGATTCCTAAAATGTAGATGGCTCAGAAACACTCTGACTTTATTTTGTCGTGTATTTGGATCCTGAATTTCTTCCACCCACCTTGGAGTGAGTCCCTTCCTTCCTTCCTACTTTCTTTCATTCCTTCCTTCCTTCTTTTCTTTTCCCAGGTGATAAAATAATAACATGTCTTTACCACACCCTCAGAATTATCCAGTCGTTCAACAGTTCCATCTATTGCTTAGTCGCTCAGTCATGTCCGACTCTTTGCGACCCCATGGACTGCATCCTGCCAGACTCTTCTGTCCATGGGGATTCTCCAGGCAAGAATACTGGAGTGGATTGCCATGCATTCCTCCAAGGGGTCTTCCCAACCCAAGGATCAAATCCAGGCCTCCCACATTGCAGGCAGATTCTTTACTGTCTGAGCCACCAGGGAAGCCCCGTCCATTAGCACATTCAGTTTCTTTTCTGGAAATATACTTCCTGGCTCACTTCAAACTCCCTTTCCAATCTCATTCCAGCTGCTCCCTGGCTTACATCTGGGAGCTTCTTATCTGTTCCGAGTCCAAATAAATGCTCAGTTAAGTTCTTTGATCTGTTCCTCATCTCCCTGCCTACCTCTATTCTCTCAGACCCCTAGTCTGGAGTCTGTTCTGAGCCTCAGAGGGCCAGCTTCTCCACCACTGTATCCCTTCTTCAGCAAGTTCTGAACTGAGGCTTTCTCAGTGTTGTCCATCATTGTACTTTTTATCTGACTTTTGTCTTCTTGTAGTATATTGGGACCTCTTGACCTCTAATGAGATCACCCAACTCCCATGCCCCTTTCCTTGGTTTCATGGGTATTCTTCACATTTTATTTGGATTCCTCTGGCACCTCCTGGGCAGAGCTGGTGGTGGTCAGTTTGTCTCCCTGTTGGGGAGACAGCAGAAGCCAGTGGCAGGTGTTGAGGAGAGATGATGAGCTTGTCAGATGAGGAGCTGCTGGTCCTGATTTCAGGCTCTGCTTCCTGTTTCTGTCTTGTTCCCAGCCTGTCTCTGGCCATTTTTCTAGTCACTTGTTCATGGAATGAGCAAACGCTGGGGGAATTCCTCTTGCCATGATTGTTATTGTGTTGTTCTATCTACAAAGTTAACATTCCACAGACGATGGGGAACTGGCGATTAATAGAAATCATGCCTGCCTCCTGAAAGTACAGCTAAACATTTGTATTAATTAAAGCAGTCTCTTGGAGACACTTGAAAAAGTGGGCAATTTAAAAACAAATTTCTGGATCTTCCCTGATGGTCCAACGGTTAAGACTCCATGCTTCTGATGCAAGGGGCCTGGGTTTCATTCCTGGTCTGGGAGCTGAGATCCCACATGCCACGTGGCACAGCCAAAAAAGCAAACCAACAAGTTAAAAAAAAAAAAAACAAATTTAAGGTTCAAAGTTGACTTGTGTTTTGATGACCTTGGGCAAGTAGCAACTCCTCTGTGTCTTAGTTGGGCATAAAATGGGCCTAACAGTGGCTGTAGTGGATGAATGAATGGCTTGCGTGAATGAATGCCTATGATGTGATTAGCTCAGATTGTCAGCTCCCTAACAAAGGCAACTAACAATTCGACCTCTTTCTAGAGAACTAGGCTTCCAACCCTAACCCTTAGGATTGCTGGCTGATTCCCTAGAATATTAGAGAAAATTCCACTTCAGAGGAAGAAGGAGCTGACTCTTATTGTCCACCTGCTATGCAACATGGGGTCTCTAGAGGCTTTGCCTGGGCCTGCTTGTTTCATCCTATAAGAGGTAAGGCTGATTTTTCTAAGGCGGAGCCCAGATTTTGAGACGTTTATCAAGCCCTCCAGGTCTTCCCTGGTGGCTCAGCAATAAAGAATTGGCCTGCAGTGTAAGAGCTGCAGGAGACGTGGGTTCAATCCTTGGTCTGGAAGATCCCCTGGAGAAGGCCATGGCAACCCACTCCAGTATTCTTGCCTGGAGAATCCCATAGAGAGAGGAGACTGGCAAGCTACAGTCCATATGGTCACAAAGAATAAGGTATGACTGAGGCATCTTAGCAAGCACATGCACGTAATCAAACCCCTCAGACTTCATTTTCTGTTACAGAACAGGAAGCACAAAAAGGCAAGTGAGTAAAGTGAAAGTCACTCAGCTGTGTCTGACTCTTTGTGACCTTAACCCGAATTCTCCAGGCCAGAATCCTGGAGTGGGCAGCCTTTCCCTTCTCCAGGGGATCTTTCCAAGCCAGGTCTCCCACACTGCAGGCAGATTATTTACCAGCTGAGCCAAAAGGGAGTCCACAAAAAGGCAAGAAAAACCACCCAAAGTACAAGTGCCTGCCCAGATGTGTGGTCTTGCTGGTCAGACCAGTTTCCTGGGGCACATTTTGGAAAATGGTTCTACTGAAAGAGTTTGGGTAGCAGGGTTTCTGGTTGGAGGAATGTGAGGGAGTATTTCCCAGCTTCACCATTAAAGGACGTTGTTTTTTGTCAACTCGTACCATCCAGAATGGATGGCCTGTTTTTCCTATAGGACCCAGGCAAGTTTTGCAGCCCAAGCAAAAATCATACATTTGTATGTGTACACAACTGTGTGTGTTTGTGTGAGAGAGAGAGAGAGAGAAAAAGGGAGGTAAGTCATTAAAGAAGTGCTTCGGCTAAATAAAGGATCTCATTATGTGTGCTATTTTTATTCCTCAAATGTCTGCCTTCCTCTCCCCCTCCCCCTTGAGGTTCCTACTGAAATCTGACAATCAGGGTTGAACTTCTCTGTCAGCTTCCATTAGGCAAATCAAGCAGGAAGAAAGAGAGCACGAGTCTGGCCTTGGCAGGGAGCTGATTCAGCAGTGATAATCTGCCTGAGCTGGCGGGGGCCAGCTACCAAAGGGTTTAATTAGTCATCGAGGTGCTGTCTCCGCCCCTGGCCTCCCCTTCCTCTCCCCTCTACCCACTAGCCTCAGGGATGAGTCTCTTGCCCTGCCTTCTCCGCCTCTCATTCCTGGGAATGAGAGTGGCGTGTAGCCAGGGCTGTCCTTCAAGGGCAAATGTCCTTCAAATGTCCTTCAGGGGCATTTCCTCCATGGAAACGGATGTGCTTGCACAGGTTGTCCCCCTCCCTCTGTCTCTTGGCTCATCTACTGTGAGCAAGAATTGACCCCTTCTGGAAACCCAAGGCTGCAATGGGGCCAAGGCTACAGTGATTTCTTTCCCGGGGATGAAAAGGCACCCCATCTCCCTCCCTGATCTGGCCACCATCTTTCCTCCTTCATTACTCACAGTCATTCATTCAGAACCAAAATTACCATGTCCAGACTGTGCTAAGCATTCTGGCTGAGCTGGGCAGGGGAAGGATTCAGAGATGAGCTCTCTTCCCTCAGGGAGTATAGGATCTAGAAAAAGAAGCTGAATGGGAAAAGGGCAGAGGAATAGGAGACAGGAGCTCATGATCTAGAAAAGTTAATTGGAGCCAGTGGACCACAGCCAGCCAAAGGACAAAATGGAAAATAACATGTGAAATAAGGTTAAGCGCTCTGGGAGCTTGGGGAGCTCCGGGAGTTTGGAGGTGGATGACCCACTTCAAGAAGAGAACACTGCAAGAAGTGTCCTTGGAACTGGGTTTTCAAGGTTGAGTAAGATATAATCAGGCAGAGAGAGGTTGATCACCCATGGGAAGCTGGGAACATCTTAGAGCATCTCACGCTCCATCTTGAAGGTCACTGAAGTTCTCCAGGTATTACTGCTCCTCTGAGCTCTGCCCTACCTCCTAATCTCAACCACTCCTGTGTCTTCAACTGCTCTGGCATCACAGCTGGGCACAGCCAAGGGTATCCCTTCTCCTGTCCCCACCCCGGCCAAAACTAGGCCACTGAGTCAATGTCGCTTCTATGGGCGTCTTGCAACTCCTCCATGTCAATTATCGATGGTGAGAATGGTCCTCTCTGCAGCTGTGATACTGTGATGCCCATCTCCTTTTTGTTCTCTGCATTCGATGACTTGATTTCTTGCAGTGCTATGAGTTTCCTAGAATCTTACAGTCACTCTTTTTAGAATATTGGGTCAAACTCCTAAGATGAGGTTCAAAGATGATAAGGGGTACACCAGCCAGAAAAATGCTTCTGCCTTGCTACCAACCAACCAGAACCTCGAGTCTGCATTCCATGCCTGGCATCTTTATGATGTGGTCCAGAGGAGGAGGCAGGGGCAGCTGTTTTGCTTTTCAGCTGTGTTTGAGAATCTCAGGCTTGAATGATCGCAATCCTAAGGACTCTCAGTCTTCACCCACAAAACTTGTAAGATCTTCAGGCAAACTGTGCCATTGGTGGAAGATTGCTTTGTCTGGCACTATCAGTTCTTGTAATATGCCCTGCTCGGGGCTTCTAGTTCTGCATTTAATTGAATTGAACTAAGCTGAGGGTGACCAGGATTCACTGGAGACCTAGTCAAAGAGGCTGGATTCTTTCATTTCTCATATGCCTTCTGGAAATGCATGCACACATACACAAATACACACATGCTTGCAAGACAAGCCTGCTGCTTCTTTCTCATGGCAACTTTTCAAAGGCAACAACAATCATTTGTTTCCTGTTCTAGCTCATGAATTTGAGGCTCCCCATTCCAGTTTCTGCTAGGTAAGATCATGCATCAGTGCACACAGGTGGGAAGGCGAGGCACTCGACACTTCCTGTCTCTTCCACTTCCGCCATCCCCCTCCCCTACACCACCATGCTGCTGCTTATTCTCTGGGGCATTCAATTCCTTTTTGCAAGCAGCTGGGAATACTGACCTAGCTCTGCAGGTCTTAGGATATATTCTTTTAAACACAAATGAGAGAAGATGTGATAAAGAGGTCAAAAAGCAAAACGCACGAACAAATAGGAGCTATCAGTGTTATCATTAACAATTTGGCACTTGGAACCTCTCTGGTGGTCCCAGTGGTTAGGACTTCACCCTCCAGTGCAGAGGGTGTGGGTTTGATCCCTCATTGAGGAGACTAAGATCCCACATGTCTCGAGGTAAAAACAAAACAAAACAAAATAAAAAAAACAATACCAAAGCATAAAACAGAAGCAATGTTGTAACAAATTCAATAAAGACTTTATAAATGGTCCGTTTCATAAACAAACAAAAACCTTTGGCAGTCTTCAGGGTAGAGATGGTTATTCCAAGAGAATGTTATTTCAGGGAACCTGGATGGTGGCTCCTAGAAGAAATTAATGTCTCTAACGATGCAGAAGAGGAAGCAGAGTCTTAATGCAGCCCCAACTATGCAGCCAGCCAACTGCTAGCCTCAGTGCACCTGTCTGTAGACTGGGAACAAGTGGAGCATCTTGAAGTGTGTTCAGCAGAGACTTCAAGAAAAAAATTGGTGAACCTGCCCGGTCAGAGCAAGGGGGCAGCTGCCAGTCTTCACTGGAGAACGAGTCCCATTCTTAGCAACTTAGTGATGAAAGTATGGAAATGATGAGACTCCCAATAAAGAGCTGCCTGTATTCTGAGAATTATCACTGAACTTGGTGGCACTCGTTTGATGAAATAGAATCTGCCTGGTCTTTCATCTGCAATAAAAGTCTGAGATGCAAGATTTCCTGATCAGCATAGCTCATCAGAAGTAAGTTCAGGATTTGTGGGTAAATAGATCTCCATGAGGCATGAGGGTCCCTTAGAGGATGATGCTCCAGCAGCCTAGACAATATACATGAGGTGGTGGAAGTGGGTCGCTGGTCTGTGAGGGCTGCCATAGCATCCTAGGCAGAGCGGGACATGTCCCTTCTCTCTCTTTCCATGAATCTGGATTTTGGCAGCTCTGGACAAGCATGCAGAGNGTCTGAGATGCAAGATTTCCCGATCAGCATAGCTCATCAGAAGTAAGTTCAGGATTTGTGGGTAAATAGATCTTCATGAGGCATGAGGGTCCCTTAGAGGATGATGTTCCAGCAGCCTAGACAATATACATGAGGTGGTGGAAGTGGGTCGCTGGTCTGTGAGGGCTGCCATACCATCCTAGGCAGAGCGGGACATGTCCCTTCTCTCTCTTTCCATGAATCTGGATTTTGGCAGCTCTGGACAAGCATGCAGAGGGAGCCAGAGGGGAAGGAGGGCCCTCCACACAGCAGTGTGCTAGCAAAAGCAGGGGACATTTTCACCCTGCCGTCTCACCATCCGCTCCGGCTACACAAAATGAGTGTGAATTATGGGCACCCGCTGAGTCTTTGATTTCCCTAGGCTGCCATCCCAGCAGCCACTTTGCTGGAAATTAAGTGTATGTTTCATCTGCTTGTGGAGGGAATAAGAGTTACGTGTCTGTTGCCTGTCCCTCTGCCTCCAGCGGTCCATTGCAACCCACCTTCCCTCCCCAGTTCCAAAGTAGCCCTTTCAAAGGACATATATGTCCCTCCTCTGGAGGCTAACTGGGACCCAGAAGTCTTCCAATTAGAGATGCTGCTTCTTTCAAAGGATGGGATTTTAGGTGGAAGAAAGCCTTGAGAGAGAAGGTTGCTTATCTGTTTCACTGATGTTTTTTCCTTTTCCTCTCTTCTCTCCTTCCTCTTTTCCCCTCTGTTTTCTTCTGTCTGGTCCATCCCTTCCCCTAGCCCACCACCACCTTTTCTGATGGGAAGTTAAAATAAAGAAGTTTTTTCCCCTGCCAACAAAGTGAGCTTTCAAAAGCAACTGTTCTTGGAAAGGGGGCAGGTGAATCACCTGGAGATCTTGTTGAAATGCAGATTCGGATTCGGTCTGTCTGGGGTCTGACCTCAGATCCTCTAGTTCTCGTGAGCGTCCAGGCGATGCTGGTACTCATGAATCACAGGGCCCATGAACCCCACTTGCAGGGGCAGGAGCCCAGTCACCCATATGTTGTGTTACTTCCCCGTTTGAAAACCTGGTGACTCCCTGTTGCCTATCGAATAAAGTCTAGACTAGAAACCATGGAAGGCTTTTCAGGCTCTGCTCATTCACTTATTCATTCAGTCAGCCACGTTTATTAAGTGCCTCACAGGGCTTCCCTGGGGGCTCGTTGGTAAAGAGTCCACCCGCCAATGCAGGAGACGTGGGTTTGATCCCCGGTCTGGGAAGACTCCACGTGCCGCAGAGCAGGCCCGTGCACCACAGCTACTGAGCCTGCGCTCTAGAGCCCAGGAGCCACAACTGCTGAAGCGTGTGTGCCCTAGAGCCCACGCTCCACGGCAAGAGAAGCCCCTGCAATGAGAAGCCCACGCACCGCAACTGGAGAGTAGCCTAGAGCAACGAGAAAAAAGCCTGTGCAACAACAGAGACCCAGCACAGACAAAATAAATAAGTAAATAAGTGCCTCCTAAGGGCTGAAGCACCATATTCCTTCCTAGCCCCATCTCCTACCACTCCCAACCATGACTTCCATGTCCTGCCCAACTTCCCCTTCCGAACGAGGCGACTATGTCTTTGCCTCAGGCTTGGCTCTTAAGCTCTTTCCCCTCCGTTACGATTTTTCAAATTGTTTCTGACCCTTCAAGATGCTCTTTGTTTTTTAATTAATTTTTATTGGAGGACAGTTGCTTTATAATGTTGTGTTAGTCTCTACTGTATGGCAAAATGAATCGATCGCATAAATCCATATATACGCCCACCATTGTGGGCTTCCTTCCCATTCAGTTCATCACAGTGCATGAAATAGAAAGATGCTCTTTAAATGCTGGCTCTGCTGAGATGTCTTCCCTGGATTCTCCAAACACTTCTTTGAGTATCTCAAGGTGTTAGGTACAAAATCCTAGCCCAGCACTTGTCACTTTGTAAGGCAGTGTTGACATTTTGTGTCCATGAAGGTGAAGTCGCTCAGTCGTGTCCGACTCTCTGGGACCCCATGGACTGTAGCCCACCAGGCTTTTCCATCCATAGCATTCTCCAGGCAAGAATACTGGAGTGGTTTACCATTTCCTTCTCCAGGGGATCTTCCCGACCCAGGGATCGAACCCAGGTCTCCGGCATTGGAGGCAGATGCTTTAACCTCTGAGCCACCAGGGAAGCCCATAACCTCCACTAAACTGGAATTTTTCTTAAGAGAAAGACTAGCATTTTTCTTTCTGTCTGCCCCTAGAACCAGCCAGAAGTTCAATAAGTGTTTGTGAAATAAATGAATGAACATTAGGAAAAGATAAGTACCAACTCTCTTCTCTCTGTCCTCTGGTGGAAACACATATCTAGTGTGAAAAAAGCTTAGCGGACAGAACTGAAATGTATAGATGGTTCTCAAAGTTCATGTTATAAAATAAACTTTTATTTTTGAAAAGTTCCAGATTTATGGAAAAGTTATACAGATAGTATGGAGAGTTCTTTTATCTCACACACAGTTTCTCCTATAATTAATATCTTACATTCATCACAATTAATGAACCCAAATTGCTACATTTTGCTTAACTACACTCTACTTTTCTCTGATTTCCTTAGTTTTTACCTAATGCCCGTTTCCTGTTCTAGGATCCCACTGTAACAATCAACCTCAATAGTCTGTAATTGATGATTTGATATCTTGAAATCATGGGCCAGAACTGTTGATGAACCTACCAGTCCTGTGGTTTTGCAGCACATGGAGTTCATATTACAAACTTTTCAACACAAATGCCAACATCTGTGTTATGCTTCCAGCTCAGTAGGGGACATCCCCACCAGACAACTCCCCACCACGTCTTTATTTAGTAATAAGGAGTCTGGTCTACACTTTCCCCTCTCACTCCTGCCTCCTGACTGACCCTGGTGCTTCCGCGGGTGGCCCTGCATGATTGGTATGCCCCCTCCTCTTGGGAACTGTAATCATAAACTCTTCTTTCAAAGCAACTGTCTCCCTATCTGTCCTCTTCCCATACCTGATTAAACCAAGTCTTGGGTATATTTCAAAACAATTGGTGCAGTGAGCTGGGCGGCTCAGTGGCAGAGACTGATGCCACTAAACTTCTAAACTTCTCTTGTTTTACAAGATGAATTTGTAGAATGGCTCATGCTAGCCAGAAGGGCACCATGGACTAGTGATATTTTTGCATTTTACCTGCTACTGCCTTTTGTTGTACCTGCTGAATTCTGCTTTGGTTTGTCCACTAAATTGTTGTAGGACCTAAAGGGAGAAACCACAAGACTCCCTACAAAGCTTAGGGTAGCTGTAGGCTGGCCAGCTTTTCCAGTTAGCACTCATTAGACACTCAAGGTACGCGTAGTATCTGGGCAAAGGTGCCTGGGGTCACCTAGGGTAACTGGGAAGCCGACAAGGCAAAGACGCCTCTCACAGGAGAGAGAAAGACTCAATCAAGTGTTGGGGGTTGCTCTGATCCACAGACCAAGCAACACCAGGAGGCCAGGCCACCCACCTCCAGGCATCAGTCTACTCTTTTTCAAATTACTCATGTCAACAGCCCCCTTCCCCCTCTTTATCAAGTGTGTTTCACACATTTTTAATTCACTTCCCTTTTCTTCACATTCTGCATTCTATCCTAGGATCCCCTGACCTCCTAAATGACTATTTTTATTTGCATACATTATGGGTTCATTCTGTGTTGTCAAGTTCTATGAGTTTTAACAAATATATGGTGAGTGTCATGTATCCATCATTATTGTGTCCTACAGACTAAAAAGAATCCCATGTGCTTCATCCGTTCAGCTTGCCTTCCTTCCTCTAAGCCCCTAGTAACCACTGCACTGATCTATTTACAACCCATGCACGTGTACATGCTAAGTCTTTTCAGTTGTGTCCAACTCTTTGTGACTCCCTGGACTGTAGCCCACCAGGCTCCTCTGTCCATGGGATTCTGCAGGCAAGAATACTGGAGTGTGTGGCCATGCCCTCCTCATCTCCTACACAGGCAGACGGCTTCTTTACCACTAGTGCCACCTGGGAAGCTCATTTACAACCCATGGTGCTTCCTTTTTAGAATGTCATATAAATGGACTCAGTATGTAACCTTTTCAGATCGGCTTCTTTCAGTGAGCAATGTGCATTTAAGATGCCTTCATGTCATCTTCTGGCTTGCTAGCTCATTCTTTTCTATTGCTGAATAATATTTTATTGTATTGATGTACACACAGCTCATTTATCCATTCACCTATTGAAGAACATCTTAATTGCTTAAATCCAGTTTTAAGTGATTAGGAATAAAGCTACTATGAACATTGGCATGCATTTTTTTTTAATGTGGACATATGTGTTCATGTTAGTTGTGTAACAAATTTGACTTTTTACCAATAACTGTTTTCAGTTCAGTTCAGTCGCTCAGTCGTGTCCGATTCTTTGCGGCCCCATGAATTGCAGCACACCAGGCCTCCCTGTTCATCACCATCTCTCAGAATTCACTCAGACTCACTGGGGGGTAAATATTTAAACACTTTGCTCAAAGCTGCTTGAATGGCCTATGACTCTGAGTATATACAGAGAATTCCAAATCACTCTTTCACTGTGTTATCCTAAGAGTGGAATAATAGATCTAATAGCTGTTCCAGGAAGGAGAAATAAGTTATAAAAATGTGGGAGAATGTGGTCTTGAATGCCCAGGGGAACATAGTATTTGTCACCTGGTTATTTTGAAATCAGCTATTTAGGAAGCAGATTTGAAGAAAATGAAAGTAAAAGTTGCTCGGTTGTGTCCAACTCTTTGTGACCTCTTACAGTCCATGGAATTCTCTAGGCCAGAATACTCGAGTGGGTAGCCGTTCCCTTCTCCAGGGGGTCTTCCCAACCCAGGGATCAAACCCAGGTCTCCCACATTGCAGACAGATTCTTTACCAGCTAAGCCACCAGGGAAGCCCAGATTTGGGAAGGTGGGGTTGAAATCTANTTGTTTTTTAATTAATTTTTATTGGAGGACAGTTGCTTTATAATGTTGTGTTAGTCTCTAGTGTATGGCAAAATGAATCGATCGCATAAATCCATATATACGCCCACCATTGTGGGCTTCCTTCCCATTCAGTTCATCACAGTGCATGAAATAGAAAGATGCTCTTTAAATGCTGGCTCTGCTGAGACGTCTTCCCTGGATTCTCCAAACACTTCTTTGAGTATCTCAAGGTGTTAGGTACAAAATCCTAGCCCAGCACTTGTCACTTTGTAAGGCAGTGTTGACATTTTGTGTCCATGAAGGTGAAGTTGCTCAGTCGTGTCCGACTCTCTGGGACCCCATGGACTGTAGCCCACCAGGCTTTTCCATCCATAGCATTCTCCAGGCAAGAATACTGGAGTGGTTTACCATTTCCTTCTCCAGGGGATCTTCCCGACCCAGGGATCGAACCCAGGTCTCCGGCATTGGAGGCAGATGCTTTAACCTCTGAGCCACCAGGGAAGCCCATAACCTCCACTAAACTGGAATTTTTCTTAAGAGAAAGACTAGCATTTTTCTTTCTGTCTGCCCCTAGAACCAGCCAGAAGTTCAATAAGTGTTTGTGAAATAAATGAATGAACATTAGGAAAAGATAAGTACCAACTCTCTTCTCTCTGTCCTCTGGTGGAAACACATATCTAGTGTGAAAAAAGCTTAGCGGACAGAACTGAAATGTATAGATGGTTCTCAAAGTTCATGTTATAAAATAAACTTTTATTTTTGAAAAGTTCCAGATTTATGGAAAAGTTATACAGATAGTATGGAGAGTTCTTTTATCTCACACACAGTTTCTCCTATAATTAATATCTTACATTCATCACAATTAATGAACCCAAATTGCTACATTTTGCTTAACTACACTCTACTTTTCTCTGATTTCCTTAGTTTTTACCTAATGCCCGTTTCCTGTTCTAGGATCCCACTGTAACAATCAACCTCAATAGTCTGTAATTGATGATTTGATATCTTGAAATCATGGGCCAGAACTGTTGATGAACCTACCAGTCCTGTGGTTTTGCAGCACATGGAGTTCATATTACAAACTTTTCAACACAAATGCCAACATCTGTGTTATGCTTCCAGCTCAGTAGGGGACATCCCCACCAGACAACTCCCCACCACGTCTTTATTTAGTAATAAGGAGTCTGGTCTACACTTTCCCCTCTCACTCCTGCCTCCTGACTGACCCTGGTGCTTCCGCGGGTGGCCCTGCATGATTGGTATGCCCCCTCCTCTTGGGAACTGTAATCATAAACTCTTCTTTCAAAGCAACTGTCTCCCTATCTGTCCTCTTCCCATACCTGATTAAACCAAGTCTTGGGTATATTTCAAAACAATTGGTGCAGTGAGCTGGGCGGCTCAGTGGCAGAGACTGATGCCACTAAACTTCTAAACTTCTCTTGTTTTACAAGATGAATTTGTAGAATGGCTCATGCTAGCCAGAAGGGCACCATGGACTAGTGATATTTTTGCATTTTACCTGCTACTGCCTTTTGTTGTACCTGCTGAATTCTGCTTTGGTTTGTCCACTAAATTGTTGTAGGACCTAAAGGGAGAAACCACAAGACTCCCTACAAAGCTTAGGGTAGCTGTAGGCTGGCCAGCTTTTCCAGTTAGCACTCATTAGACACTCAAGGTACGCGTAGTATCTGGGCAAAGGTGCCTGGGGTCACCTAGGGTAACTGGGAAGCCGACAAGGCAAAGACGCCTCTCACAGGAGAGAGAAAGACTCAATCAAGTGTTGGGGGTTGCTCTGATCCACAGACCAAGCAACACCAGGAGGCCAGGCCACCCACCTCCAGGCATCAGTCTACTCTTTTTCAAATTACTCATGTCAACAGCCCCCTTCCCCCTCTTTATCAAGTGTGTTTCACACATTTTTAATTCACTTCCCTTTTCTTCACATTCTGCATTCTATCCTAGGATCCCCTGACCTCCTAAATGACTATTTTTATTTGCATACATTATGGGTTCATTCTGTGTTGTCAAGTTCTATGAGTTTTAACAAATATATGGTGAGTGTCATGTATCCATCATTATTGTGTCCTACAGACTAAAAAGAATCCCATGTGCTTCATCCGTTCAGCTTGCCTTCCTTCCTCTAAGCCCCTAGTAACCACTGCACTGATCTATTTACAACCCATGCACGTGTACATGCTAAGTCTTTTCAGTTGTGTCCAACTCTTTGTGACTCCCTGGACTGTAGCCCACCAGGCTCCTCTGTCCATGGGATTCTGCAGGCAAGAATACTGGAGTGTGTGGCCATGCCCTCCTCATCTCCTACACAGGCAGACGGCTTCTTTACCACTAGTGCCACCTGGGAAGCTCATTTACAACCCATGGTGCTTCCTTTTTAGAATGTCATATAAATGGACTCAGTATGTAACCTTTTCAGATCGGCTTCTTTCAGTGAGCAATGTGCATTTAAGATGCCTTCATGTCATCTTCTGGCTTGCTAGCTCATTCTTTTCTATTGCTGAATAATATTTTATTGTATTGATGTACACACAGCTCATTTATCCATTCACCTATTGAAGGACATCTTAATTGCTTAAATCCAGTTTTAAGTGATTAGGAATAAAGCTACTATGAACATTGGCATGCATTTTTTTTTAATGTGGACATATGTGTTCATGTTAGTTGTGTAACAAATTTGACTTTTTACCAATAACTGTTTTCAGTTCAGTTCAGTCGCTCAGTCGTGTCCGATTCTTTGCGGCCCCATGAATTGCAGCACACCAGGCCTCCCTGTTCATCACCATCTCTCAGAATTCACTCAGACTCACTGGGGGGTAAATATTTAAACACTTTGCTCAAAGCTGCTTGAATGGCCTATGACTCTGAGTATATACAGAGAATTCCAAATCACTCTTTCACTGTGTTATCCTAAGAGTGGAATAATAGATCTAATAGCTGTTCCAGGAAGGAGAAATAAGTTATAAAAATGTGGGAGAATGTGGTCTTGAATGCCCAGGGGAACATAGTATTTGTCACCTGGTTATTTTGAAATCAGCTATTTAGGACGCAGATTTGGAGAAAATGAAAGTAAAAGTTGCTCGGTTGTGTCCAACTCTTTGTGACCTCTTACAGTCCATGGAATTCTCTAGGCCAGAATACTCGAGTGGGTAGCCGTTCCCTTCTCCAGGGGGTCTTCCCAACCCAGGGATCAAACCCAGGTCTCCCACATTGCAGACAGATTCTTTACCAGCTAAGCCACCAGGGAAGCCCAGATTTGGGAAGGTGGGGTTGAAATCTAGTAACTGATTCTTAAAATCATTTGTTTGCGTAAACACAAGCTGGTATGGAAATTGGCAGCTGACATTATCTATTATCCAGTAATATATCCGGCTCTTCTTTACTGTACTGATTTCCTTTGCAACCAGTCTGTCACTTCCATGTCCTTTGTGTGTGTGTGTGTGTGTGTGTGTGTGTGTGTGTGTGTGTGTG
>SJYW01001729.1:676754-704703 GCA_006410735.1 Raphicerus campestris
CAAGGGGTGGTGGGGGCTGGGGACGGGGGGAGGGTGCTGTGCTGGGTCTTTGTTGTAGTGTGAGGCTGCTCTTGTTGTGGCACATGGGCTCTCTAATAGTGGCATGCAGGGTTAGCTATCCTCTGGCATATTGGATCTTTGTTCTCCAGCTGGGGATCTAACCCATATCCCTGTGTTGGAAGGTGGATTCTTCATCACTGGACCACCAGGGAAGTCCCATCCTCCACATCTTACGAATACATTCCTGTCTTCCAATCATTTGTCAACCTTTTGCACCCACCTCAAGGGTCTTCTCCTCTCTCCTTACTAGTCCAACTTGAACTAAATCCTTCAGGATTTGTTTTCATCCCATCTTCTGCCATTAAATCAACATAAATTGTTTTATTCTCAATGTCTCCTTGTCTTTAACTACACACCACATAGGCTGGCCCCTATGTTAAATAATTGATGAATTAATTAAGCATGTATTCTGAATGCACTATATTCCAGACTTTTTGCTTAGTCTTAGGTAACAGAATATGTCTTCATAAATGGCCGGTACTCACTTTTACTATTCGCTTCTGTATCTTACATTTTAATCTGTTGCAATGAAATGATGTGATTTTGCTGCATAGGAATATCTTTTTCTCCTGCATCTTCAAAAATACCCATAATGGGGATGTGTGCATTATAATAATGGCTGACATTTACTGAGTGTTTACTAAATGCTGGCACCATTAAGAATTTTATATATATATATATATATATCCACGTATGTCTTCATAACCTATCAATAAGCTTACCATATAGTTGTCTTCATTCCACAAACTCCTTGGAAAAGACCCTGATGTTGAGAAAGACTGAGGGCAAGAGGAGAAGAGGGTGACAGAGGATG
This sequence comes from Raphicerus campestris, assembly GCA_006410735.1. Taxonomy (NCBI): domain Eukaryota; kingdom Metazoa; phylum Chordata; class Mammalia; order Artiodactyla; family Bovidae; genus Raphicerus; species Raphicerus campestris. The sequence goes on from SJYW01001729.1 coordinate 677,629, forward strand.
AGATGGTTGGACGGCATTATTGACTCAATGGACATGAGTTTGAGCAAACTCTGGGAAATAGTGAAGGACAGGGAAGCCTGGCATGCTGCAGTCTATGGGGTCTCAAAGAGTCAGACATAACTTAGCAACTGAACATCAAAAACAATGCAGCCTAAGAACCTGGGTCAGAGAATCTTGAGTAGTTTGTCCCAAATTGTACAGCAGTGGCATAACCAGGATTTAAGCTTGAGCAACTTGACACAGAGCACCTGGTGGCCCCCATTTCCACACCTAGCTGCACGTACACAACAGTCCTAACTACTATGCCCCACAGTCTCTGGCTTAAAAAAGGGCTCAAGACTTGATGATTTTTTAATTTGTAATTTTTCATGGAATCAGTCATGTGCCAACCCCACTGTGACTTGTACACATAAAGCCATAAAAAAAATACGCTCAAGAAAATGAGAAGACAAGTCCCAGACTGGGAGAAAATACTTGCAAAAGTCATATCCAGTAAAGGACTGGTAACCAAAGTATGCAAAGAACCCATAACATTCAACAATAGGGAAACAATATGATTAAAAAGTGGGCCAAAATTCTTATTAGACACCTCACCAAAGAAGATAGACAGAAAGAAAATATAGGCACACCTCATTTTATGGCATTAACAGGAGTTTGGAAGAAGTTGATTCTGATCCTCAAGGATAAGTTTGAGGGGTTCAAGACTTCGGCAGTGGAAGTAACTGCAGGTGTGGTGGAAACAGCAGGAGAACTGGAATTAGAAGTGGAGCCTGATGGTGTGATTGAATTGTTGCAGTCTCATGATAAAAATTCCATGGTAGGATGGGCACAGGAAGTAGTTTCTTGAGACAGAATCTACTCCTGGTGAGGATGCCATGAAGATTGTTGAAATGACAACAAAGGATTTAGAATATTACATAAACTTACTTGAGAAAGCAATGTCAGAGTTTAAGATTGACTCCAGTTTTTGAAAGAAGTTCTGCTGTGGATAAATGCTGTCAAACAGCATTGCGTGACCCAGAGAAATTGTTCATGAAGGAAGAGTCAATAAATGTAGCAAACATCATTGTTGTCTGATTTTAAGAAATCGCCACAGCCACCCCAACATTCAGCAACCATCACCCTGATTAGTCATCAGTCACTGACATTGAGGCAAGACCCTCCATCATCACTGAAGTCTCAGGTGGAAATTAGCATTTTTTAGCAATCAAGTATTTAATTAAGGTATGTTAATTGTGAAGAAGGCTGAGCCCTGAAGAACTGATGCTTTTGAACTGTGGTGTTGGAGAAGACTCTTGAGAGTCCCTTGGACTTCAAGGAGATCCAACCAGTCCATTCTGAAGGAGATCAGCCCTGGGTGTTCTTTGGAAGGAATGATGCTAAAGCTGAAACTCCAGTACTTTGGCCACCTCATGCGAAGAGTTGACTCACTGGAAAAGACTCTGATGCTGGGAGGGATTGGGGGCAGGAGGAGAAGAGGACAACCGAGGATGAGATGGCTGGATGGCATCACGGACTCAATGGACATGAGTTTGAGTGAACTCTGAGAGATGGTAATGAACAGGGAGGCCTGGCGTGCTGCGATTCATGGGGTCGCAAAGAATCAGACACGACTGAGTGACTGAATTGAACTGAACTGAACTGAATTGTTTTTTTTTTAAACATAATGCTATTGCACACTCCGTCTGCTATTGCAGTGGTCCCCAATTTTTTTGGCATCAGGGATCACTTTCATGGTAGACAGTTTTTCCGTGGACCAAGATGATTTGGAGATGATTCAAGAACATTACATTTGTTGTGCACTTTATTTCTATTATTATTACATCAGCTCTACCTCAGATCATCAGGCATTAGGTCCCGGAGTTTGGGCACCCTTGGAATACAGCATAGTGCAAACATTACTTTTGTATGTGCTGGGAAACAAAAAGATCTGTGTGACTCGCTTTATAGCAATATTCACTTTATTGTGATAGTCTGGAACCAAACTCACAGTATCCCTGAGGTGTACCTGTAAGGCTTATGAAAATATGCTTCACATCATATGTCATCAGAGAAATGCAAATGAAACAACGAGACACTCCTGCACATCTTTCGTCATTGTTCAGTTGATGTCATGTCCAACTCCTTATGACCCCATGGACTGCAGCACACCAAGCTCCTCTGTCCTTCACCATCAATCTCCCAGAGTTTGCCCGAATTCATCTCCATTAAATTGGTGAAGCNTTGTTCAGTTGATAAGTCATGTCCAACTCCTTATGACCCCATGGACTGCAGCACACCAAGCTCCTCTGTCCTTCACCATCAATCTCCCAGAGTTTGCCCGAATTCATCTCCATTAAATTGGTGAAGCTATCTAACCATCTCGTCCTCTGCTTCCTACTTGTTCTTTCTTCTTCACTCTTTCCCAGCATCAGGGTCTTTTCCAATGAGTTGACTGTTCGGTCAGGTGGCCAAAGTAATGGAGCTTCAGCTTCAGCCCCAGTCCTTCCAGTGAAAATTCAGGGTTGATTTCCTTTAGGGTTAACTGGTTTGATATCCTTGCAATCCAAAGGACCCTTCAGAGTCTTCTCCAGCACAATTTGAACGTATCAATTCTTCAGCACATCTATTAGAATGGTCAAAATCAAAACAATAACACCAAGCACTGGCAAGAATGTTGAACAACAGGAACTCTCATTCGTACTGGTGGGAAAGCAAAATGGATCTGCCACTTTGAAAGACAGTTTGTCAGTTTCTTATGAAAGTAGACATGCTTTACCACGTAGTCCAGCTGTCACACTCCTTGGTATTTACCCAAAGGAAATGAAATTAAAAGCCTGAACACAGGTGTTTATAGCAACTTTATTCATAATTGTAAAAATCTGGAGGCAGCTAAGATGTCCTTCAGTAAGTGAGTGGGTAAACTGAGGTCCATCCAGACAGTGGACTATTGCTGTTCAGCCGCTAAGTTGCGTCTGACTCCTTGTGACCCCATGAACTGTAGCACACCAGGCTTCCCTGTCCTCCACTGTCTCTTGGAGTTTGTTCACACTCATGTCCATTGAGTTGATGATGCCATCGAACCATCTCATCCTCTGTCATCCCCTTCTCTTGTTAATCTGCACTAAAAAGAAATGAACTGTCAAACTATGAGGAGATATGGAGAGAACTTAAATACTCAATACCTACTTAGTAACTTAATACTCGCTTAATAACTTAATACTCTTAGTATCACTAAGTGAAAGAAGCCTTTCTGAAAAGCCTGTACCAACATAGACCCCAACTATACCACGCTGCAGAAAAGGCAAAACTACAGAGACAGTAAAAGGACTGGTGGTTTTCAGGGGGAAGGGATGAATTCAGGCAGGGAGAAGTGAATAGGTGGAGCACAGGACTTTTAGGGCAGTGGCATGACTCTGCATGCTACTGCCTTGATGGATACATGTCATTTACACTTTTGTCCAAACCTATAGAGTGTGTAACACCGAAAGTGAACTCTAATGCAAACTAAGGACTTCAGGCTATTGTGTTGTATCGGTGTAGGTTGGTCAGTTGTGACAAACGTACTCTGAAGGGAGATGCTGCTTATGAGGGAGGCTGTGCATATGTGGAGCCAGGGAGAAAGTGGGAAATCTCTCTACCTTCCTCTCAATTACGTTGTGAACCTAAAACTGCTCTAAAAAATTAAAATATTAAATTAAGACATTACCTTAAAATATTACTCAGCCATTAAAAAGACTGAAAACATGCCATTTGCATCAACATGGTGGAACCTAGAGATTGTCATTCTGGGTGAAGTAAGTCAGCCAGAGAAGGGGAAATAATGCATGACATCCTTTCTATGCAAAATGTAAAAAGGCACGATACAAATGAACGTGTTTACAAACTAGAAACGGACCCACAGACTTGGAGAATAAACCTGTGGTTGCCAGGGGAGCAGAAGGCAGGGGATGGGATAGTTAGGGAGCTTGGGATGGACATGTCCACGCTGCTGTATTGAGATAATCATGTATGACATGGGGAACTCTGCTCAATATTATGTGGCAGTCTGGATGGGAGGGGAATTTGGGGGAGAATGCATGCATGTATATCTATGACTGAGTCGCTTTGCTCACCACGTGAAACTCTCACAACATTGTTAATAGGCTATCAGTTCAGTCATTTAGTCATCTCTTGACTCTTTGCGACCCCATGGACTGCAGCACGCCAGACTTCCCTATCCATCACCAACTCCCGGAGTTTACTCAAACTCATGTCCATTGAGTAGGTGATGCCATCCAACCATCTCATCCTCTTTTGTCCCCTTTTCCTCCCACCCTTAATCTTTCCCAGCATCAGGGTCTTTTCAAATGAGTCAGTTCTTCACATCAGGTGGCCAAAGTATTGGAGCTTCAGCTTCAACATCAGTCCTTCCAATGAATATTCTTGACTGATTTCTTTTAGGATGGACTGGTTGGATCTCCTTGCAGTCCAAGGGACTCTCAAGAGTCTTCTCCAACGTCATAGTTCAAAAGCATCAATTCTTCAGTACTCAGCTTTCTTTATAGTCCAACTCTCACATCCATAGCTTTGACTAGACGGACATTTGTTGGCAAAGTAATGTCTCTGCTTTTTAGTATGCTGTCTAGGTTGGTCATAACTTTTCTTCCAAAGAGAAGGGTCTTTTAATTTCATGGCTGCAGTCACCATCTGCAGTGATTTTGGAGCCCAGAAAAATAAAGTCTCTCACTGTTTCCATTGTCTCCCCATCTATTTGCCATGAACTGATGGGACCCATTGCTGTGATCTTAGTTTTCTGAATGTTGAGTTTTAAGCCAACTTTTTCACTCTCCTCTTTAACTTTCATCAAGAGGCTTTTTAGTTCCTCTTCACTTTCTGCCATAAGGGTGGTGTCATCTGTATATCTGAGGTTACTGATATTTCTCCTGGCATTCTTGATGCCAGCTTGTGCTTCTTCCAGCCCAGCGTTTCTCATGATATACTCTGCATATAAGTTAAGTAAGCAGGGTGACAGTTTACAGCCTTGACGTACTCCTTTCCCTATTTAGAGCCAGTCTGTTGTTCCATGTCCAGTTCTAACTGTTGCTTCCTGACCTGCATACAGATATCTCAGAAGGCAGGTCATGTGGTCTGGTATTCTTGCCTCTTTAAGAATTTTCCAGTTTATTGTGATCCACACAGTTAAAGGCTTTGGCATAGTCAATAAACCAGAAGTAGGTTATACTCCAATATAAAATTAAAAGTTCAAAAAAAAAAAAAAAAAAGGAAAAGGAAAAAATTAAAGTCCTTAAAAAAATAAACAACTTCCCCATTGTATCCCAAAGTCCTCCCAGAGATGCTCCCTGACCTGCATCTTTGAGTGTGTTTGATTTTTCTCACAGGTAGCTGAGTGCCCCCTTCACGTTGTCCCTAGGTTTTCCCTGCTGCTTTGTACAAATTCTCAAGCCTTTCTTAGAACTCTCCCCAGAGCATTTTCTACGTACATGGTGCTGGAGTGGGTGGAGGCATATGTAGTTATTTATCGATTCAAACATGCCCAATTTATTTAAGTTGTACTGACTGCCCTGTGGCCTCTGGGAATGTGTGTAATTCTCAGAGGCAACGTTTAAACTAAATCAAACTGAAAAATTTATCTTTAAGTAACAACTTACAGATCTAATAACCAAGGAAGTCTGCACTGAACAGAGATGTTGTAAATCTATTATTCTAAGTATCCTCTGTCCTGACACAATTTTCCCTAAAGCCTTTGAAATGTTAAATTTCTCCCAGACAAGCACACATGAATTTCAACAGCTGAGTTGATGGATTTTTCACAGTTTTTTTCCATGAGTTGATTGTCTGTAAGAAATACCCTGTAAGAGGAAAGCTATGAATGAGGTGAACCTATTGAGCCAGATAGTATGAATCACAAAATCTGAGGTTATAGTGAAATTTAGGCTGATACAGGATGGTCAAGTTTGGGGGTGCATGCAAGCTCAGTGGCTCAGTGGTGTCTGACTCTGCAACCCCATGGACTGTAGCCTGCCAAGCTCTTCTGTCCATGGGATTTCCCAGGCAAGAATACTGGGATGGGTTTCCATTAGCTTCTCCAGGGGATCTTCCCAACCCAGGAATCAAACCCGCACCTCTGGTGCCTCCTGTATTGGCAGGTGGATTCTTTACCACTGTGCCACTTGGGAAGCCATGTTTGGGGGTAGGAGAGTAATACCGGTATATTGATAGGACATTGGTGGAGTTATCAGGTCTTCTACTTAAAAGTACCTACCTGTGATGCAGAAACATTCTCTGTGGAGGATATAAGCAATAATAGCTGGACAATATAAGAAGCCATGTCCAGACCAGGGGCCACGGCAAAGTGGAATTAAGCAAGGCTGTTAGAAATTCTATTGAGCACATGGAAATTTAGAGTTGAACCTCTGTCCTAGCAGACCAAGAGGAAAACCTAGGAACCAAGGACAAAGACATCATGAATGAGGTGGAGGTGGGGTAGGCAGAGAGATTACCATCTTACTTATCTTCGTCCAGGGCTGACATAAGATAGGAAGGGCTGGTCTCATTCCAGAAGCCAGCCTGCCAGTTTCTTCAGGTTTTTCTTCAGCACTGAGCCTGCAGAGGGAAATAAAAGGAAAGACCACAGATTCAGAGAAGCAGTCAGCACTGGCTAAATAAGCCATTACTTTGGTGTCACGTATCTTCACTCTCTGGAGCAGGGCATGGCAACCCACTCCAGTATTCTTGCCCGGAGAATCCCTGTCGACAGAGGAGCCTGGTGGGCTATAGTCCATGGGGTTGCAAAGCATCGGACATGACTGAGCAGCCAACTGCAGCGCATCTTCACTCTCATGGTCTCAAGGAAAGAAAAATCTATGACAAAGATCTTTTAAAATATTCTCTGAGTTGTCAGCCTCAGCAGAATCAAACTGAGAATTATTATTCCCAGAAAATCAGTTGCTTCTCTGTACAATTAATTACTGGGATTCAGCAAATCCTGAGTTTGAGCTGGGGAGAATGATTGTGAGGGCAGTTCTTCCCTTTCCCCCATAATTTAGCCCATGAGGCTAAAGAATCTTGATGACCAGCCACTCATTTTACAAGTGAAGACACTTGGGCTGGAGAAGTTGGATGGGTTGCCTGCTCTCACATATGGCTACATCCTGGTAGGCTGAGAACCAAAATCCTTCACCCCAGCCAGGACTCTCTTATTTCTGCAACACTGTTTCACCTCTGTTTCATAAGCTGGAATCAAGATTGCTGGGAGAAATATCAATAACCTCAGAAATGCAGATGAGACCACCCTAATGGCAGAAAGTGAAGAGGAACTAAAGAGCCTCTTGATGAAGGTGAAAGAGGAGGGTGAAAAGGCTGGCTTAAAACTCAGTGTTCAGAAAACTAAGATCATAGCCTCTGTCCTATCACTTCATGGCAAATAGAAGGGGGAAAAGTAGAAACAGTGACAGATTTTATTTTCTTGGGCTTCAAAAACACTGAGGATGGTGACTGCAGCCATGAATGTAAAAGATGCTTGCTCTTTGGAAGGAAAGCTATGACAAACCCAGACCATGTGTTAAAAAGCAGAGACACCACTTTGCCTATAAAGGTCCTAAGCATAGCTTAGTCAAAACTGTTGTTTTTCCAATAGATGTACAGATGTGCTCCGAAGAATTAATGCTTTTGAACTGTGGTGCTGGAGAAGACTCCTGAGAGTCCCCTGCACAGGAAGGAGATCGATAAACCCTAAAGGAAAAAACCCTGAATATTCATTGGAAGGACTGATGCTAAATCTCCACTACTTTGGCCAACTGATGGAAAGAGCCGACTCACTGGGAAAGAGCCTGATGCTAGGAAAGACTGAGGGCAGGAGAAGGGAGTGACAGAGGATGAGATGGCTGGATAGCATCACTGACTCAATGGACATGAGTTTGAGCAAACTCGGGGAGATGGTGAAGGACAGGGAAGCTGGCCTTGCTGCAGTCCATGGGGTCTCAAAGAGTCAGACAAGACTAAGCGACTGAAAAACAAATTTCACTACTAGGCTGTTCCTTCCATCTACCATTTTAGCCTTGCCATCTGGAAGCTGAGATCTTTAAATACTGGTGAGTCATATCTTGTCCATCCCCTAATGAGTATGAACCAATTAAAGTATTATGTTGAAATAATACATGGGCAGTGTCAAGGCAAAAATGAGAAATTTGATTTGCATAGAGCACTATTGATTCCCACGCTGTATCATCACCCGGAACACCATTCAGGAGGGCGTTTGAGTTCTGGGTTGAGAGGAAGAGAGAGAGATTCACAGTGCACTGAAGTCTCTATTTGTGAGCCAACTAAAACATATCACCAATCCCAGCTTCCTCTCACCCCTCCCTGTTCCCCCAGCACCTCGGCGTTGACAGATCTAAATATGAAGAAGAAAAATGTCTCCGGCAGGCTGTTATTTTGCTGCCTGAATTGTGTCAGGGAAGTGTAAATATAATCACATTTTATCCGCCAATCTGAAATGGATTTCAGGGGAAGGGATCACAATGTTAGAGAAATCTCTTTCGTTGTCGCATGCCTTGATTGAAAATAACTCCCTTGTTACCATCAGTAATGTGTTCAAGGGAGAAAAAGCAGTGCAGTTCATGACAGAATTACTAGGCAATTCAATCAAAACCCCATGCCTCGCTTTGCAGGTTACACGGGAGACAGGTAAGTCCAAGATTTACCTCGTGAGCATGTGGATTGTTCTGAAAATCTTCATTTAAACCTCTGTATCTCCAGTGGTAACACTGAAAACCACAGCAAAAATACTGGTCTCTACAGCGCAGATGTATTTTAATCTCTTGACTCAGCCAGTCCTATGCCCCCCAGGAGAGCCTTTTAATTCCAAAGCAGGATAAACGGGGTCTCTTTTTCCCCCCTGAGTCCTAAACAGTGTGCATACGTGCTTGCTAAGTCTTCAGTTGTATCCAACTCTGAGACTCCATGGTCTGTAGCCAGCCAGGTTCCTCTGTTCATGCCAGGCAAGAATACTGGCATGGGTTGCCACACCCTCCTCCAGGGGATCTTCCTCCCCAGGGATCGAGCCCACATCTCTTGTGTCTCCTGCATCAGAAGGCAGGTTCTTTACCACTAGCACCACCTGGGAAGACAGACGGCATTTCTAGCTTAATCATTCGTTGCTTTAGTCTTACTTTTTCATTCAATATATTTTGCCTGCTCTGTTGCTCAGTGGTGCACGAATTTTTGCAACCCCATGGGCTATAGCACACCAGGTCCCCTATCTGTGGAATTTTCCAGGCGAGAATACTGGAGTGGGGTGCCATTTCTTACTCCAAGGCATCTTCCCAACCCAGGAATAGAACCTGTGTCTCCTGGGTCTCCAGCACTGGCAGGCAGATTCTTTACCTGTATATCTACACAATAGTCAATCAGATCTTCATTTCAACATTTGATGGTCAGGATGAGTTGAAATAATTCATTCTTTAAAGATATTTAATTGGACTGTAGACTGTTGGGGTGTGTGTGTGTGTGTGTGTGAAAACATATATAAGCATGTATTCATTTAGCTGCTAAAAGTATTTAAAATCAGTCCTAAGCACATAGATAGCCTTTTTACTCTTTCTCTCCACTACAATAGCCCTCAGAGTGTAGCTACTGGCCCCCCNTAGCACACCAGGCTTCCCTGTCCTCCACTGTCTCTTGGAGTTTGTTCACACTCATGTCCATTGAGTTGATGATGCCATCGAACCATCTCATCCTCTGTCATCCCCTTCTCTTGTTAATCTGCACTAAAAAGAAATGAACTGTCAAACTATGAGGAGATATGGAGAGAACTTAAATACTCAATACCTACTTAGTAACTTAATACTCGCTTAATAACTTAATACTCTAAGTATCACTAAGTGAAAGAAGCCTTTCTGAAAAGCCTGTACCAACATAGACCCCAACTATACCACGCTGCAGAAAAGGCAAAACTACAGAGACAGTAAAAGGACTGGTGGTTTTCAGGGGGAAGGGATGAATTCAGGCAGGGAGAAGTGAATAGGTGGAGCACAGGACTTTTAGGGCAGTGGCATGACTCTGCATGCTACTGCCTTGATGGATACATGTCATTTACACTTTTGTCCAAACCTATAGAGTGTGTAACACCGAAAGTGAACTCTAATGCAAACTAAGGACTTCAGGCTATTGTGTTGTATCGGTGTAGGTTGGTCAGTTGTGACAAACGTACTCTGAAGGGAGATGCTGCTTATGAGGGAGGCTGTGCATATGTGGAGCCAGGGAGAAAGTGGGAAATCTCTCTACCTTCCTCTCAATTACGTTGTGAACCTAAAACTGCTCTAAAAAATTAAAATATTAAATTAAGACATTACCTTAAAATATTACTCAGACATTAAAAAGACTGAAAACATGCCATTTGCATCAACATGGTGGAACCTAGAGATTGTCATTCTGGGTGAAGTAAGTCAGCCAGAGAAGGGGAAATAATGCATGACATCCTTTCTATGCAAAATGTAAAAAGGCACGATACAAATGAACGTGTTTACAAACTAGAAACGGACCCACAGACTTGGAGAATAAACCTGTGGTTGCCAGGGGAGCAGAAGGCAGGGGATGGGATAGTTAGGGAGCTTGGGATGGACATGTCCACGCTGCTGTATTGAGATAATCATGTATGACATGGGGAACTCTGCTCAATATTATGTGGCAGTCTGGATGGGAGGGGAGTTTGGGGGAGAATGCATGCATGTATATCTATGACTGAGTCGCTTTGCTCACCACGTGAAACTCTCACAACATTGTTAATAGGCTATCAGTTCAGTCATTTAGTCATCTCTTGACTCTTTGCGACCCCATGGACTGCAGCACGCCAGACTTCCCTATCCATCACCAACTCCCGGAGTTTACTCAAACTCATGTCCATTGAGTAGGTGATGCCATCCAACCATCTCATCCTCTTTTGTCCCCTTTTCCTCCCACCCTTAATCTTTCCCAGCATCAGGGTCTTTTCAAATGAGTCAGTTCTTCACATCAGGTGGCCAAAGTATTGGAGCTTCAGCTTCAACATCAGTCCTTCCAATGAATATTCTTGACTGATTTCTTTTAGGATGGACTGGTTGGATCTCCTTGCAGTCCAAGGGACTCTCAAGAGTCTTCTCCAACGTCATAGTTCAAAAGCATCAATTCTTCAGTACTCAGCTTTCTTTATAGTCCAACTCTCACATCCATAGCTTTGACTAGACGGACATTTGTTGGCAAAGTAATGTCTCTGCTTTTTAGTATGCTGTCTAGGTTGGTCATAACTTTTCTTCCAAAGAGCAAGCGTCTTTTAATTTCATGGCTGCAGTCACCATCTGCAGTGATTTTGGAGCCCAGAAAAATAAAGTCTCTCACTGTTTCCATTGTCTCCTCATCTATTTGCCATGAACTGATGGGACCCATTGCTGTGATCTTAGTTTTCTGAATGTTGAGTTTTAAGCCAACTTTTTCACTCTCCTCTTTAACTTTCATCAAGAGGCTTTTTAGTTCCTCTTCACTTTCTGCCATAAGGGTGGTGTCATCTGTATATCTGAGGTTACTGATATTTCTCCTGGCATTCTTGATGCCAGCTTGTGCTTCTTCCAGCCCAGCGTTTCTCATGATATACTCTGCATATAAGTTAAGTAAGCAGGGTGACAGTTTACAGCCTTGACGTACTCCTTTCCCTATTTAGAGCCAGTCTGTTGTTCCATGTCCAGTTCTAACTGTTGCTTCCTGACCTGCATACAGATATCTCAGAAGGCAGGTCATGTGGTCTGGTATTCTTGCCTCTTTAAGAATTTTCCAGTTTATTGTGATCCACACAGTTAAAGGCTTTGGCATAGTCAATAAACCAGAAGTAGGTTATACTCCAATATAAAATTAAAAGTTCAAAAAAAAAAGAAAAAAAGGAAAAGGAAAAAATTAAAGTCCTTAAAAAAATAAACAACTTCCCCATTGTATCCCAAAGTCCTCCCAGAGATGCTCCCTGACCTGCATCTTTGAGTGTGTTTGATTTTTCTCACAGGTAGCTGAGTGCCCCCTTCACGTTGTCCCTAGGTTTTCCCTGCTGCTTTGTACAAATTCTCAAGCCTTTCTTAGAACTCTCCCCAGAGCATTTTCTACGTACATGGTGCTGGAGTGGGTGGAGGCATATGTAGTTATTTATCGATTCAAACATGCCCAATTTATTTAAGTTGTACTGACTGCCCTGTGGCCTCTGGGAATGTGTGTAATTCTCAGAGGCAACGTTTAAACTAAATCAAACTGAAAAATTTATCTTTAAGTAACAACTTACAGATCTAATAACCAAGGAAGTCTGCACTGAACAGAGATGTTGTAAATCTATTATTCTAAGTATCCTCTGTCCTGACACAATTTTCCCTAAAGCCTTTGAAATGTTAAATTTCTCCCAGACAAGCACACATGAATTTCAACAGCTGAGTTGATGGATTTTTCACAGTTTTTTTCCATGAGTTGATTGTCTGTAAGAAATACCCTGTAAGAGGAAAGCTATGAATGAGGTGAACCTATTGAGCCAGATAGTATGAATCACAAAATCTGAGGTTATAGTGAAATTTAGGCTGATACAGGATGGTCAAGTTTGGGGGTGCATGCAAGCTCAGTGGCTCAGTGGTGTCTGACTCTGCAACCCCATGGACTGTAGCCTGCCAAGCTCTTCTGTCCATGGGATTTCCCAGGCAAGAATACTGGGATGGGTTTCCATTAGCTTCTCCAGGGGATCTTCCCAACCCAGGAATCAAACCCGCACCTCTGGTGCCTCCTGTATTGGCAGGTGGATTCTTTACCACTGTGCCACTTGGGAAGCCATGTTTGGGGGTAGGAGAGTAATACCGGTATATTGATAGGACATTGGTGGAGTTATCAGGTCTTCTACTTAAAAGTACCTACCTGTGATGCAGAAACATTCTCTGTGGAGGATATAAGCAATAATAGCTGGACAATATAAGAAGCCATGTCCAGACCAGGGGCCACGGCAAAGTGGAATTAAGCAAGGCTGTTAGAAATTCTATTGAGCACATGGAAATTTAGAGTTGAACCTCTGTCCTAGCAGACCAAGAGGAAAACCTAGGAACCAAGGACAAAGACATCATGAATGAGGTGGAGGTGGGGTAGGCAGAGAGATTACCATCTTACTTATCTTCGTCCAGGGCTGACATAAGATAGGAAGGGCTGGTCTCATTCCAGAAGCCAGCCTGCCAGTTTCTTCAGGTTTTTCTTCAGCACTGAGCCTGCAGAGGGAAATAAAAGGAAAGACCACAGATTCAGAGAAGCAGTCAGCACTGGCTAAATAAGCCATTACTTTGGTGTCACGTATCTTCACTCTCTGGAGCAGGGCATGGCAACCCACTCCAGTATTCTTGCCCGGAGAATCCCTGTCGACAGAGGAGCCTGGTGGGCTATAGTCCATGGGGTTGCAAAGCATCGGACATGACTGAGCAGCCAACTGCAGCGCATCTTCACTCTCATGGTCTCAAGGAAAGAAAAATCTATGACAAAGATCTTTTAAAATATTCTCTGAGTTGTCAGCCTCAGCAGAATCAAACTGAGAATTATTATTCCCAGAAAATCAGTTGCTTCTCTGTACAATTAATTACTGGGATTCAGCAAATCCTGAGTTCGAGCTGGGGAGAATGATTGTGAGGGCAGTTCTTCCCTTTCCCCCATAATTTAGCCCATGAGGCTAAAGAATCTTGATGACCAGCCACTCATTTTACAAGTGAAGACACTTGGGCTGGAGAAGTTAGATGGGTTGCCTGCTCTCACATATGGCTACATCCTGGTAGGCTGAGAACCAAAATCCTTCACCCCAGCCAGGACTCTCTTATTTCTGCAACACTGTTTCACCTCTGTTTCATAAGCTGGAATCAAGATTGCTGGGAGAAATATCAATAACCTCAGAAATGCAGATGAGACCACCCTAATGGCAGAAAGTGAAGAGGAACTAAAGAGCCTCTTGATGAAGGTGAAAGAGGAGGGTGAAAAGGCTGGCTTAAAACTCAGTGTTCAGAAAACTAAGATCATAGCCTCTGTCCTATCACTTCATGGCAAATAGAAGGGGGAAAAGTAGAAACAGTGACAGATTTTATTTTCTTGGGCTTCAAAAACACTGAGGATGGTGACTGCAGCCATGAATGTAAAAGATGCTTGCTCTTTGGAAGGAAAGCTATGACAAACCCAGACCATGTGTTAAAAAGCAGAGACACCACTTTGCCTATAAAGGTCCTAAGCATAGCTTAGTCAAAACTGTTGTTTTTCCAATAGATGTACAGATGTGCTCCGAAGAATTAATGCTTTTGAACTGTGGTGCTGGAGAAGACTCCTGAGAGTCCCCTGCACAGGAAGGAGATCGATAAACCCTAAAGGAAAAAACCCTGAATATTCATTGGAAGGACTGATGCTAAATCTCCACTACTTTGGCCAACTGATGGAAAGAGCCGACTCACTGGGAAAGAGCCTGATGCTAGGAAAGACTGAGGGCAGGAGAAGGGAGTGACAGAGGATGAGATGGCTGGATAGCATCACTGACTCAATGGACATGAGTTTGAGCAAACTCGGGGAGATGGTGAAGGACAGGGAAGCTGGCCTTGCTGCAGTCCATGGGGTCTCAAAGAGTCAGACAAGACTAAGCGACTGAAAAACAAATTTCACTACTAGGCTGTTCCTTCCATCTACCATTTTAGCCTTGCCATCTGGAAGCTGAGATCTTTAAATACTGGTGAGTCATATCTTGTCCATCCCCTAATGAGTATGAACCAATTAAAGTATTATGTTGAAATAATACATGGGCAGTGTCAAGGCAAAAATGAGAAATTTGATTTGCATAGAGCACTATTGATTCCCACGCTGTATCATCACCCGGAACACCATTCAGGAGGGCGTTTGAGTTCTGGGTTGAGAGGAAGAGAGAGAGATTCACAGTGCACTGAAGTCTCTATTTGTGAGCCAACTAAAACATATCACCAATCCCAGCTTCCTCTCACCCCTCCCTGTTCCCCCAGCACCTCGGCGTTGACAGATCTAAATATGAAGAAGAAAAATGTCTCCGGCAGGCTGTTATTTTGCTGCCTGAATTGTGTCAGGGAAGTGTAAATATAATCACATTTTATCCGCCAATCTGAAATGGATTTCAGGGGAAGGGATCACAATGTTAGAGAAATCTCTTTCGTTGTCGCATGCCTTGATTGAAAATAACTCCCTTGTTACCATCAGTAATGTGTTCAAGGGAGAAAAAGCAGTGCAGTTCATGACAGAATTACTAGGCAATTCAATCAAAACCCCATGCCTCGCTTTGCAGGTTACACGGGAGACAGGTAAGTCCAAGATTTACCTCGTGAGCATGTGGATTGTTCTGAAAATCTTCATTTAAACCTCTGTATCTCCAGTGATAACACTGAAAACCACAGCAAAAATACTGGTCTCTACAGCGCAGATGTATTTTAATCTCTTGACTCAGCCAGTCCTATGCCCCCCAGGAGAGCCTTTTAATTCCAAAGCAGGATAAACGGGGTCTCTTTTTCCCCCCTGAGTCCTAAACAGTGTGCATACGTGCTTGCTAAGTCTTCAGTTGTATCCAACTCTGAGACTCCATGGTCTGTAGCCAGCCAGGTTCCTCTGTTCATGCCAGGCAAGAATACTGGCATGGGTTGCCACACCCTCCTCCAGGGGATCTTCCTCCCCAGGGATCGAGCCCACATCTCTTGTGTCTCCTGCATCAGAAGGCAGGTTCTTTACCACTAGCACCACCTGGGAAGACAGACGGCATTTCTAGCTTAATCATTCGTTGCTTTAGTCTTACTTTTTCATTCAATATATTTTGCCTGCTCTGTTGCTCAGTGGTGCACGAATTTTTGCAACCCCATGGGCTATAGCACACCAGGTCCCCTATCTGTGGAATTTTCCAGGCGAGAATACTGGAGTGGGGTGCCATTTCTTACTCCAAGGCATCTTCCCAACCCAGGAATAGAACCTGTGTCTCCTGGGTCTCCAGCACTGGCAGGCAGATTCTTTACCTGTATATCTACACAATAGTCAATCAGATCTTCATTTCAACATTTGATGGTCAGGATGAGTTGAAATAATTCATTCTTTAAAGATATTTAATTGGACTGTAGACTGTTGGGGTGTGTGTGTGTGTGTGTGTGAAAACATATATAAGCATGTATTCATTTAGCTGCTAAAAGTATTTAAAATCAGTCCTAAGCACATAGATAGCCTTTTTACTCTTTCTCTCCACTACAATAGCCCTCAGAGTGTAGCTACTGGCCCCCCAGAGTATAAGCACCCCTTTAAGGATGAAAAAAATGCATGAAGGACCATTCAGCTTGTCCTTGCAGCAGCCAGCTCCCCGAGATCAAACAGTCTGTTCCCGGCTGCTCACTGTTGTCATAGCACATGTAACGTCGCTTGAATTAAGAGCAAGGGAAAGCGGCTGGGATCACCTTAGGTGTCTGCCAATAATGTGACTTGACATTTTAAGCTGGTCTCCTATTACTTTTGCTCTTTTCACTGCGAAATAGCCACATGACACCTCCTCCAAATTGTCAAGGCACAAATGTAGCCCTAATCCTCTCCTCTCGGGCATTGAAAGGGAAGGAAAACAGGAGTATTCACGACACAGTTACATTCTTGGATGAAATTACTGATCTAAATTTAGAACTAGGCCAGGCTTTGAGGCTCGCCCTTCATTCGAGGTCTAACGCATGAAAGACCTCGTGTCGGGAAATTTTTCAGGCTTGCATGGAAGGGGGCATTTAACCCAATTTGATCTCCAATGAATATGTCGGGGAGCTGATTCGCCGTCGCTGGGGGAACCATGCTGCCCGCCCTGTGGTTTCTTGGCACTTTGAGAAAGATTCTTTTTGATGTCAGTGGGAGCTCCATGTCCCCCAAAGAAGCGGACAACATAGAAAAAAGGAGAGCCAGGGTCTCAGTTTCACAAAATTCCTCCCCTGGTTCATCATTCGGTAACACTGACTTGTGCCGAGGCCTGTGGCTGTTGGAGGGGGCTGGTTGGGGGTTGGTGGGGTGACATTTTCTTCTTGATGAGGAAATTAGGATGGGATTCTCGGCTCAGACATTTTTAAGGCCGAACCTCTTTCAGTAGAGAACAATTAGGAAAGTCATCACTTGAGGCCATGTTGATTTTTCTATTATCTCAGCTACTTCACTAATGAAAAAAGAGCAATTCCCCAAAAGCACACTACCTCCTTGGCCATCAGTAAAAAAAAGAGTGAATTTGAATTTCAAACATCTTTTCTTTCACCCTGAGCCAAACGCTCAGTCAGCATAGCTGCTGCTGCTTCTTTTTTTTTTTTTTCTTTTCCCTATAAACACCCATAATCAAGGCCCTAGGTAGGCTTAAATTAACAAATGATTACCCTTGACAATGTCATTGAAAGCTGTGCTGGAATACTGTTGGGTTTCTCTCTGCTGTGCAAGGTGCATCAATTAGCTTTTGCTGCATAAAAAATTAGCCCCCAAATTAGTGGCTTAAAATTCTACCATGTATAGGTCATAGAAGTGAGAAATTTAGGGTTTTTTTTTTAATTAAACTTTTTGTTTGTATTGGGAGTATAGCCGATTAACAATGTTGTGATAGTTTCAAGGGACTCAGCCATACACATACATGTATCCACTCTTCCCCAAATTCCCTTCCCATCCAGGCTGCCACAGAATATTGAGCAACGTTCCCTGTGCTATACAGTAGATCCTTGCTGTTACCCATTTTAAATACAGCAGTGTGTACATGTCCATTCCAAACTCCCAAACTATCCCTACTATCTCTTCCCTCTATCCTTCCCCTGGCCCCCATCAGCAACTGTAAGTTCATTCTCTAAGCACATAAATGGGCAGTTTGGGTTGAGTGCAGCCAGGGTGGCTGGCAGAGGCCTCTGTTGTCATGGGATGGGCTTGCTCAAGAGTTTGTGGGGAGCAGGCAGTCCAGGACCTCACTCACATGACTGAGGGCTGGCTGGCTGTTGGTTAGGAGGAAAGCATAAGTGTTATCAGTCACCCAGCTGATTCAGCCAGGTGAGCCCTGGCTGATTCACAAGGTGGTAGATGCAGGGTTCCTGTGCACAGCAAAGAGATAAAGATGCAAGTCTTCTTGGGGCCTCAGATTGGAACTTGAGCAGTGTCATTTCTGCCACATTCTAGCAAGTTGGAAGGCCAGTCTGGATACAAAAGGTAGAGAAATAGACTCAACTCCTCGACAGAGAAGCTCTAAAGTCTCATAGCCAGTTTTTAAATCTAGCATGCGAGGATTGCTGGGTTTCATGTTTTAATACCAAGTGGTGTAGTTGAAGGGGCTTCCCAGGTGGCTCAGTGGTAAAGAACCCACCTGCCAATGCAGAAGGCGCTGGAGACAGGTTTGATCCCTGGGTCAGNTATTTTGTATGATTTCATTTATTTTTATATTTGTTGAGCTTTGATCTCTGAGGTTATAGTCTCTCTTATTGAATAATTCATGTCTCTTGAAAGTATTGTGCTATTGTTGAATGTTATTCAAATGTGAATTAGTTGATTTTGCTCTCTGATAAAATTCCTTGTTTTGAAATACATGTTTTATCTGACATTTATATAGCCAAAAGAATTTTCTTTTCATTACTCTTTCATGATGTGTCGTTTTCCATTGTCTTAACTTTTAAATAGCCTAAAACTGGATATCGCTTTTTTAACTAAACTGAAAATCTCTACCTGGTTTTAACAGTGTTTAGACAATTACAAACTACAGTTAAAGTATTTATTTGTATGTTAGGATTGATCAGTTAATATGAAAGCAATGTTGATATATATCCCACTGTTGCTTTGTTCAAATTTTCTGTTTCATGCCTCCTTAGAAGTAAAGGAATTATTGTAATTAAATTATTATTTAAATTAGAATTTTAAAGTTATTATTTTTCCATTTTATCTTCACCTGTAGCTTAATAAGATATCTCTTTTAATGTTTTTTTCCCCCAATTTGTGTCTCATAATTTTTTTTAAATTAGACTTTGAACATTTGTGTAAAAGAAGAGTACAGAGTAAGGTAGATGACATGCAGTCTTAGAAATCAGTGTTCCCTGCTTCTGGCAGGTTTTGTGAGGGATTAAGACAATATTGACATTAATTTCTGTGACCCTGAACTGTCAGGAGTACAAAGGGGGCTCATTTTTTTGCATTTTTCTCCCTCCCTACACAATAGCCAAATTACCATCTGTAGATGAGGAGTCTTGCTGAGAGATATTTGAACACAAGCAAATCTCTTACTTCTCTTCCAGTGGTGGTAGCACTTTACTTTGTATTTTTGTACAGTACTTAAAACTAGAGACTTTCCACTAGCAGCAGCCAACCTTTGCCTGGGATAGGAAGAAGGGCTATTTTTCTCTTCTTCCCTAAGAGATAGCTTATGTTCAATCCTTTCTCCAGAGACTGCTTAACTATTTCTGGGAAGATTTTTCTGCCACATACTTAGAGAAAGAGAGCTTTGGGTTACTATGAGAGAAGAGTCCCAGTCACTTCTGGGTTTCATGTCTATTCCACAGAACCAGCCAGTAAATTGTTCTCTGCAGGCTTCACTGCTGGGAAGGACTTCCTCAAGGATTCTTCATTGCTTTCACCCTTTCTCTTGGATGCCTGGTGAGGGTTTATCAGAAACATTATGGCAAATGGCTGGGACTTTTTTTTAGCTTCTGAAACTTTCAGAGATTTTTTAACCTGTCATACTAGCTCACATTCTACTTTTACATTTCTGTTAACATTTCAGTTATTTCTTTTTTCTTACCCATTTTAATAGGTGATATTTCTCTATCTGGTACTTTGTCTGGGCAAAGTCCTATTTTTCCTTGTGGGAGTTTGTCACCCTCTGAAATTCAATTTACCTCAGTGCCTTGAGACCTCAACTTACTGATGGATTAAAACAAAACAAAACAAAACAAAACACCCTCTTGCTTTGTGTATATATACTTAAATATATGTATTTAGCTTTTCTTGTTGGGTGAGAGCAATGATCTCTTGTAGATTTCTATATTCTAAGCAGAGGCAAAACCTCTGGATGGGTCTTTAAGCATAATTCTTCAACGAAAAAAGTATAAACTATAATGAGATACGTAACATACTGCCATTTAAGTAAATTAAAATATTTGCACATTATACAATTCATGTTTTGTAAAAGCATAGTAAAATAAACAAAAACACATCGAATACATTAAAATTGTTCCCTGGGGATGAAGGAAGGAGAAGTAAGATACTATAAATGAATGAATTAGAGAATGAATGGAGCAAGAGAGGACTTTTTCATTAAACAAGTTGATTACACGCAATAAACTGATGTCTTTGCTAAACTCAGTCCCTGTAGCTAAAACCCAGAAGCTATTAATAAACAATCAAATACAAATCAGATAATTTGACATTACCTTATTCTACTTATATATAGAATAATTGTAATAAGGTGCTACAGTTACATGCATATCATTTTTGTAAAAGGCAGACTTTATTTTCATTTTATTATTATTAAATATCTTATTAAATACCAATTTGAATTATGGAAAATATTTGTGACTATATATATCATTGGCACATGAAGTACAATGTCTGATTAACATAGCAGAACACAAGCATTACTATATTCAGGGGAAAAGAGTAAAACAAAATGAGAACATACATCATGGAAGAAATATGTATTGATTTCATGCTAAATTATTTTTTAGTTATTTTAGTTCTGTTTGTCCATTTGACATAAAGATGATAGACAGTAATTTATGTAGGTTATAAACCATTTGGTGTACCTTGGGTAATTTTGCCATTTCTGAGAGTTTGTTTTTTCCATTAGACTCATGAGTTTAAACTTTAAGATCACTCCCAAATAATATAATAATATAATATGGAAGGCCAAAAAGGGGAATAGATGGCTGGACATGAAGCAGTTTGATTAAGATACTAGAAGAGTGCAACCTCAAAGAGGACATTTTGATAAAGGGAAATTAAATTTTTGCAGGCTAAGATTCTTTGAGGTAGCTTGGTTGTTTATTTAAAACTTTTTTAAAAAATTGAAGTATAGTTGATTAACAATGTGCTAGTTTCTGCTGTATTGTGGAGTGACTCAGTTTAAAGAATTCAAGGCAAAGAATATTAAAAGAATAAGGAGAAACGTCGACTGATGGCTTCTGTAGATAAAGCCTTGCTGCTGCTGCTGCTGCTGCTAAATCGCTTCAGTTGTGTCTGACTCTGTGCGACCTCATAGACGGCAGCCCACCAGGCTCCCCTGTCCATGGGATTTTCTAGGCAAGAGTACTGGAGTGGGTTGCCACTTCCTTCTGCAATGCATGAAAGTGAAAAGTGAAGTGAAGTCACTCAGTCATGTCCGACTCTTTGCAACCCCATGGACTGCAGCCTACCAGGCTCCTCTGTCCATGGAATTTTCCAGGCAAGAGTACTGGAGTGTGGTGCCAAAGCCTTGCTAGCACTGAGTAAAATCTTAAACTCTACTTTTTTGTGCCTGGGCATTTACCTCTGTTATGAGTCTTGATGGTTCTGCAAATTGAGAAAACAGAGTTCTACCCCACAATCATGATGAGTATTCTGAAAGGATTTAGATTCTCTTTGGGAAGCTTGGTTTTCCAACCGCAAACAGAGCCTGAACAAAGGAATTGCATATAGGTGGGTTTATTTGGAGAAAGAAAGGAGATCAGTTGAGGGAGCATCATTGAGACACCACTGAGAGTAAATAGGGAAAGACCACAAGCCTCCAAACTTGATCTCCAGGAGCCCTTCTGAGGAGTAAATGGAATATTTCTCAAGTTGTCCACTAGACATTTCAAAGAAAAAGCAACTTGTCTCCTCTTCTTTATGTGGGGGAGCTTCCCTGGGTGTGTGAGTAATGTCTGATATTTCTGAGCTGTGCATGTGTGTACGCCACTCTGTCTTTCACCTCCTCCCTTATCACAGCATTGGAAAAGCCCTGAAAGAAAAACTACATGAAGCGTGTTTGAGCCAATGTAAGACTAACAAAACCTAAATAGAATCCTGCAGGAACCTAGTCACAGAATCAGGTGGCCCTGAGAAGGGTGCATGTTTGAAAGTCCAAGATGGTTTGATACTCTCTGAACTCTTAAAGCTTTGACATGAGTTCCCTCCATCTGGGCTCTGAGACATAGTTTTTCTATAAGACCCATAGAGAGATTTCCTTCTTATTAATTCTTATTTTCTTCTAGCTAAACTCAAGACTGAGATTGGCCTAGTCTCTGTAATTTCTCAATGAGCTCAAGGATCTGGACAGGGGTATTGAGGTGAGACATTTTCTAATATGTTATATTTTTATTTAATGGAAAAAACTCATAATTTTAAGTGTGTTGTTTAGATAGAGCACCATAATTCTTAGAGGTGAGCATACTTTGAAATAAGAAACACTATTTTTATTCATAAACTCTTAAAAAATCGTTTTCCTTTGCTATTTCCTTTGCTCTCCTCACTCTGTAGCCCAAGATTTTCTGTGCCTTTGAATAGCCTTCCATGTGCTAAAGCTGCATCATTAAAACTTCATTTCTCAGAATTACAATAAACCCAAATCCATATTATCATCATAGCAGGTGCTAAAAGTGCTGGATTTTGACTGATCATAATAAGGACTTTTCTACCATAAGGGTGGTGTCATTTGCATATCTGACATTATTGATGTTTCTCCTGGAAATCTTGATTCCAGCTTGTACTTCTTCCAGCCTAGCGTTTCTTATGATGTACTCTGCATAGAAGTTAAATAAGCAGGGTGGCAATATACAGCCTTGACATACTCCTTTTCCTATTTGGAACCAGTCTGTTACTCCATGTCCAGTTCTAACTGTTGCTTCCTGACCTGCATATAGGTTTCTCAAGAGGCAGGTCAGGTGGTCTGGTAGTCTCATCTCTTTCNAGAAATTTAGGGTTTTTTTTTTAATTAAACTTTTTGTTTGTATTGGGAGTATAGCCGATTAACAATGTTGTGATAGTTTCAAGGGACTCAGCCATACACATACATGTATCCACTCTTCCCCAAATTCCCTTCCCATCCAGGCTGCCACAGAATATTGAGCAACGTTCCCTGTGCTATACAGTAGATCCTTGCTGTTACCCATTTTAAATACAGCAGTGTGTACATGTCCATTCCAAACTCCCAAACTATCCCTACTATCTCTTCCCTCTATCCTTCCCCTGGCCCCCATCAGCAACTGTAAGTTCATTCTCTAAGCACATAAATGGGCAGTTTGGGTTGAGTGCAGCCAGGGTGGCTGGCAGAGGCCTCTGTTGTCATGGGATGGGCTTGCTCAAGAGTTTGTGGGGAGCAGGCAGTCCAGGACCTCACTCACATGACTGAGGGCTGGCTGGCTGTTGGTTAGGAGGAAAGCATAAGTGTCATCAGTCACCCAGCTGATTCAGCCAGGTGAGCCCTGGCTGATTCACAAGGTGGTAGATGCAGGGTTCCTGTGCACAGCAAAGAGATAAAGATGCAAGTCTTCTTGGGGCCTCAGATTGGAACTTGAGCAGTGTCATTTCTGCCACATTCTAGCAAGTTGGAAGGCCAGTCTGGATGCAAAAGGTAGAGAAATAGACTCAACTCCTCGACAGAGAAGCTCTAAAGTCTCATAGCCAGTTTTTAAATCTAGCATGCGAGGATTGCTGGGTTTCATGTTTTAATACCAAGTGGTGTAGTTGAAGGGGCTTCCCAGGTGGCTCAGTGGTAAAGAACCCACCTGCCAATGCAGAAGGTGCTGGAGACAGGTTTGATCCCTGGGTCAGGAAGATCCCCTGGAGGGGAGGAGAGCATGGTGACCCACTCAGGTATTCTTGCCTGGAGAATCCCAAGGACAGAGGCGCCTGGTGGGCTACAGTTGGACATGACTGTACCGTCTAGTCAAGGCTATGGTTTTTCCAGTAGTCACACATGGATGTGAGAGTTGGACTGTGAAGAAGGCTGAGTGCCAAAGAATTGATGCTTTTGAACTGTGGTGTTGGAGAAGACTCTTGAGAGTCCCTTGGACTGCAAGGAGATCCAACCAGTCCATTCTGAAGGAGATCAACCCTGGGATTTCTTTGGAAGGAGCTATGCTAAAGCTGAAACTCAGTACTTTGGCTACCTCATGCAAAGAGTTGACTCACTAGAAAAGACTCTGATGCTGGGAGGGATTGGGGGCAGGAGGAGAAGGGGACGACCAAGGATGAGATGGCTGGATGGCATCACTGACTGGATGGACGTGAGTCTGAGTGAACTCTGGGAGTTGGTGATGGACAGGGATGCCTGGCGTGCTGTGATTCATAGGGTCGCAAAGAGTCGGACACGACTGAGCGACTGAACTGAACTGAAGCGACTTAGCAGGCATGCACACAGTGTAGGTGAAAGTATGAGCAGAGACCAAATCATCTCTGAGCATCTACGTTTGGTGGTTACCTAGCCTAGCAGAGAAAAGAGATTGAACAACTGAATGCTGTTGAATTAAAGCAAGTTTTAGGCAAGTGCATCTTAAATTGTGTTGCAGTACAAGGAAAATACACACAGGAAATGTCACAAGTCAAAATAATCCTGCTTACTTCTGTTGAGATATAGAGATAGCAGCTGGCCCCCTCTCAGGCTCCTTCTTTTAACTGCCTCCAGCCTCCACACGACAGAGGAATCATCTTAAGAGTTACTCATCTAGAAATGTCTCAGGCCAGTCCACAGACACATTCTGAAAGTCTCTAAAACAGGACAGTGTCATCTTGCATGTGCTGCCATCACCAGTGAGGTCTTGGGAGCCCACCTCTCTGGTCTTCTTATTGAAACTGAAGCCACTCTTATGTGTGGGGACAGAGGTATGCAAATAAAGGGGCTGAAGTCCTCAAACTTCCCTCTGCCCATCCACCCTATTTGTACCTCCAGACTTCCTAAAACCCTCTGAGGAGCCAGTTTGAAGAATTCATTAGCATGAGACAGGCCACTCTTTGGACAGAAGGCAGGAAACCAGTTTACAAAAGAGTGTAGCGATAGTTTAAGGCCATTTCAAAGGGAGAAGTTAGGCCATCTGCCATGCCCTGATTCCTCCCAGGATGGAAGAAGATAATGAGTAGTCACAGCTGCTCATACAGGAAGGACCACCAGGCTTCTCTGCTGCCCCTCCAGGCACCCTTCTTCTCCAGGTCCTCTGCAGGCCAGGTGTAATGGATTGTAATGTTCTCCCAGCTCTTAAGTCCTTTGCTAGGCACAACCTTGGAATGGGAATTTGTAGTCCTTTCCCCAACCACTAGTTCAGTTCAGTTGCTCAGTCATGTCAGACTCTTTGTGACCCCATGGACTGCAGCACGCCAGGCTTTCCTGCCGTCACCAGCTCCTGGAGCTAGCTGAAACTCATGTCCATCGAGTTGGTGATGCCATCCAACCATCTCATCCTCCGTCATCCCCTTCTCCTCCTGCCTTCATTCTTTCCCAGCATTAAGGTCTTTTCCAATGCCCCAGCCACTAGGGGCAGAGTATATTTTCTGCCCCACTGACATTGAGTGGGCAGGTCCACATAAATTGCTTTGGCCGATGTAATTTTAACAGACACCTGCAAACAAAGGCTTGAACCATGCCTTTTGTATTTTCTGCTTGCATTTCTGCCATCGCCATGAAAACATGCTCTGAAGCTTGCCAGTGCAACAAGGATGAGAGCTCAGTGGAGCAGCAGGAGCAAATCCACAACTCCGAGCCAAGATCAGCCAGTTGAGTCCAGTTCAGCTAACCCCCAGCCAAGTCTGGGCACATGAAAGAGAATAAATGAATATCGCTTTAAGCCGCTGCATTCCAAGTTGGTTTCTTACACAGCATTATTGCTACAATTAGCTGACTGGTACACAAGGGAGTGCGGTTTCTCCTGTTATAAATCTCAGTAGCAGTAACAAATATTCAAATCAGAGCTTTGAAGCTATCAGTGGGAGATTTTTTTTTTTTTTTTTTTGAGAGCAGCAGCTGAACATGGGGCCAAATGAGTCCTGAAACATCAGCTTAGAAACAGCACAGAAGAAGTCTTATAAACTAGAAAACACAAGTGCTGACTCACTCTGAAGAGCTGGGCTCACGATTTCTCTAAAGCCAGCAGCTCTGCTCTGCGTTTGACCCCTGCTGGACAGAGTTATTTTGAATCTGTTTTTGTGACTCTGGGGCTTAAAATAGTCACTGCTGAGCCATCTGTCTTGGGATCCATCTCACTTCTGAAACGTGTAGCAGCTGCGGCTGAATTGAAAGCAGCTCCTGTTAAGAAAGTGAACAATCTCTCAGCTTTTCTCCATCCTATGAGTGTGCCCTGGGGAGAAAATAAAATAGAGGGCATTTGGCTGCCAAAGAAGGATAAGAGCTTCAGAAGGGAACCTGGGAGAGGCTGGGGAGATAGAGAACAAGGACTGGGATGCCTGCCAGAGGGCCTGGAAAGGAGCCAGTTTGCATAAAGTTCAGGCAGAGATGCTGCCAACTAGAGGTGAGGGAGTAAGGGAGTAGAGGAGAGGGTGGACCACGGCCCTGGGTCAGCCGAGCCCAGGGTGTGGCCAAAAGGGCACCACATCAGGGGCCAGAGGCCCCGCACTGGAGACCCAACCAAACCACCAAAGTCATCACCATAGAACCTTCTGCGGGTCTCTGCAACCCCCAGCCTGAGCTTTCTAGCCATAAAGATGGACCAAATGGTACCTAACTCAGGTTGTGAGGGTCAATCAGAAGAGTGCAAAGACTAAATAAACTGTATGCTTATTGTTGTTAAGTTGCTAAGTCGTATATGACTGTTTGTGACCCCATGGACTGTAGCCCACCAAGCTCCTCTGTCCATGGGTTTTCCCAAGCAAGAATACTGGAGTGGGTTGCTGTTCCCTTCTGCAGGGGAATCTTCCTGACCCAGGGATCAAACCCATGTCTCTTTCTTGTTGAGCAGACTCTTTACCACTGAGCCACCTGGAAAGCCCCAACTAATCTGTGTAGAGGTGAGGTGAGGTCAAGTCGCTCAGTCGTGTCCGACTTTTTGCGACCCCGTGGACTGTAACCTACTAGGCTTCTCTGTCCATGGGATTCTCCAGGCAAGAATACTGGAGTGGATTGCCATTTCCTTCTCCAGGGGATCTTCC
>SJYW01001729.1:705288-718545 GCA_006410735.1 Raphicerus campestris
TTTTTTTTTTTTTTTTTTTGAGAGCAGCAGCTGAACATGGGGCCAAATGAGTCCTGAAACATCAGCTTAGAAACAGCACAGAAGAAGTCTTATAAACTAGAAAACACAAGTGCTGACTCACTCTGAAGAGCTGGGCTCACGATTTCTCTAAAGCCAGCAGCTCTGCTCTGCGTTTGACCCCTGCTGGACAGAGTTATTTTGAATCTGTTCTTGTGACTCTGGGGCTTAAAATAGTCACTGCTGAGCCATCTGTCTTGGGATCCATCTCACTTCTGAAACGTGTAGCAGCTGCGGCTGAATTGAAAGCAGCTCCTGTTAAGAAAGTGAACAATCTCTCAGCTTTTCTCCATCCTATGAGTGTGCCCTGGGGAGAAAATAAAATAGAGGGCATTTGGCTGCCAAAGAAGGATAAGAGCTTCAGAAGGGAACCTGGGAGAGGCTGGGGAGATAGAGAACAAGGACTGGGATGCCTGCCAGAGGGCCTGGAAAGGAGCCAGTTTGCATAAAGTTCAGGCAGAGATGCTGCCAACTAGAGGTGAGGGAGTAAGGGAGTAGAGGACAGGGTGGACCACGGCCCTGGGTCAGCCGAGCCCAGGGTGTGGCCAAAAGGGCACCACATCAGGGGCCAGAGGCCCCGCACTGGAGACCCAACCAAACCACCAAAGTCATCACCATAGAACCTTCTGCGGGTCTCTGCAACCCCCAGCCTGAGCTTTCTAGCCATAAAGATGGACCAAATGGTACCTAACTCAGGTTGTGAGGGTCAATCAGAAGAGTGCAAAGACTAAATAAACTGTATGCTTATAGTTGTTAAGTTGCTAAGTCGTATATGACTGTTTGTGACCCCATGGACTGTAGCCCACCAAGCTCCTCTGTCCATGGGTTTTCCCAAGCAAGAATACTGGAGTGGGTTGCTGTTCCCTTCTGCAGGGGAATCTTCCTGACCCAGGGATCAAACCTATGTCTCTTTCTTGTTGAGCAGACTCTTTACCACTGAGCCACCTGGGAAGCCCCAACTAATCTGTGTAGAGGTGAGGTGAGGTCAAGTCGCTCAGTCGTGTCCGACTTTTTGCGACCCCGTGGACTGTAACCTACTAGGCTTCTCTGTCCATGGGATTCTCCAGGCAAGAATACTGGAGTGGATTGCCATTTCCTTCTCCAGGGGATCTTCCTGACCCAGGGATCAAACCCGGGTCTCCTGCATCGAAGGCAGGCGCTTTAACCTCTAAGCCACCAGGGAAGCCCTAATCTGTGTAGACCTAAGCAAAATGTCATTAATCACACTGGGTCTAGTGATCATCTCTCTGTCCTTTTTACTGTTTTATGGTGTATTTCCAGGACTTAGCTCAAAGTCTGTTGTGTACATGTATGCATATACACACCTGTACACTCACTCAACAATTTAATTGTCAAATTAGTAAATGCTATTAATACATGTATGAAGAAACATGACTCAAATTCTTGGCAGTTGTAAGAAAAACAGCAGTTGTCTTGATCGTGAAAACTTGGGGAAGTTGCGTTCCCATACAGAATAGTTAATGACAGTCAACTTCCCTGTCTGACACCCATGGTGGGTCAACAAGAGCCATTGTCGTCCTGAGCAGGATCCCAGCCCACAAGGAGAAGTTCATTGGCAGTGTGGAGCTGATGGGAGCCTTGTAATAATGAGGAGGGGCAGGCTGCTGAGGGAGGCACCTGTCTTCCATCCTAAAGCACACATCTTCATTGTTTGCAGGCATTTCTACCTGTGTACACAGGCCCTGGAACTGGGCACAACCCATGTCGTCACTTAACCTCTATACTGTCTTTGAAATGTTGCTTAATCGTTTCTCTGTGCTTCATTTTCTCCTCTGTAAAGTGAATATTAGCAATAGACATACTTCAGAGGATTGTTAAGAGCGGGAGTCAGCAAACTACGGCCTCAGGCCAAGCCAAGCCAGCTGCCTGTTTGTCTAAATAAAGTTTTATTGGAACACAGCCAGATTCACTTGTTTATATGTTGTCTAAATAAAATTTTATTGGAACACAGCCAGGCTCACTTGTTTACATATTGTTTATTGTTATTTTTATGCTACAGTGGCAGCACTGAGTAGCTGAGATGGGAGTTATTGAAGCCTAGAAGAGTTACTATTTGGCTGTTTACAGAAACAATTGGCTAACTCCTAGTTTAAATGAAATAACAAGTGTAAACCTTTTAATACAGAGTCTGGAATGTGGCTACAGTCATGAAATGTTGTTGGTATACAATGGGGATTAATAGAAGCAACTGCTTTGAAATCTTTGAAGAAAGAGATTGTTGACTTAAAAAAGTCCAGGGGGAGAGTGTGGACCACAGGAGCCACAGGAATCAACAGAGACGCCATGGGAGCCAGTGGGAACCCCAGCCATGCTGATCCAGTCAGGCATTCACATTAAAGGCAAAGAAAGAGAGACACAGAAACCTCCTGAGTCTCCAGGGGAGACAGACCAGGGCAAGAAGGGATGAGAATCATAGCACTGAGTCTGGAGATATGAGTTGGCAGGTGTTTTGGTGAGAGCTCTTGGGCTTTCCTGGTGGCTCAGACAGTCATGAATCTGCCTGCAACGCAGGAGACTCGGGTTTGATCCTCGGGTCAGGAAGATCCCCTGGAGAAGGGGATGGCTACCCGCTCCAGTATTCTTGCCTGGAGAATTCCAAGGACAGAGGAGCCTGGCAGGCTATAGTCCGTGGGGTCGCAAAGAATCGGACACAGCTGAGTGACTAACATTTTCTAACACTTTCACTTTTTTTGCTTGGCAGAGAGGGTTAACCCATTACATAAGGAGCATTTTCAGGGAACTGTGGTGAAAAGGTGAAAGGTGAAGTCGCTCAGTTGTGTCCGACTCTTTGCAACCCCGTGGACTGTAACCTACTAGGCCTCTCTGTCCATAGGATTCTCCAGGCAAGAATACTGGAGTGGATTGCCATTTTCTTCTCCAGGGGATCTTCCCAACCCAGGGATCGAATCTGGGTCTCCCGCATTGGAAGCAGATGCTTTAACCTCTGAGCCAGGGAAGTGTAGGGGTAAAAAAAGCAAGTGCTCTCCCAAATGGAAAACTTGTGTGGTGTGTGAGTTACTCCAGGTACCCAGGAAAGCTGCCGGCTCCCCGGGTGTGCTTCAAATGCCTTCCATAGGCCACTCTCCCTCTACACTCACATATAATTTTATCTCCTGCAGTCCACAACAATTTATCTTTTTAATACCCTCTGTTAGTAAAGCTGTGCTCAGCGCAGTCAGACATTTCCAGTGCCACCTTAAAATTTTCAGTGGCTCACTCAACAAACCTTTTAACAGGAGGGGGGTAAAAAACACACAGAAGAGAAGAGTGTTTAAGTAGGCTGGCTGCCAGGCAAAAGGGCGCAGAACTGTAGACAGAACTTCCCCAAATCTCTTCAAATAAAATAAAAATAGGATCATGCGAGCATTCTGCAATGGGCTGGATATTAAGTTTTTTCATTGCAGAGACACACGCTGCCACCTTTACTCTTCCTGGACTTCAAGTAATATGGTGATTGAATGTCATCAGCTCACAGCCACTAAGTCCTATTCAAGAATTACTTCTTTGTTTTATGACTGTCGCTCAGTCATGTCTGACTCTTTGTGACCCCATGGACTATAGCCTGCCAGGGATTCTCCAGGCAAGAATACTGGAATGGGTGGCCATCTCCCTCTCCAGGGGATATTCCTGACCCAGGGATGCAATCCAGGTCTCCTGCATTGCAGGCGGATTCTTTACTGTCTGAGCTACCAGGGAAGGGCCTGTTTTACGACTAGGATGTCTTAGTAGCAAACTTCCAATGTTATTGTTTTATTACTAAGAAAAATAGACCTAGAGATCACCTATTGTCTATTACATTGTGTGCAGAGTTTCACCTCCAAAGCTTCATTTAAGCCTCAGAACCAGCTGTCAAAGTTTAGAGACAGTCAAGCAGGGAATGAGCATCATTAGGTTATAGAGTCAGGTCACAGGGCCAGTGTCAGAGTCACGATTTGAACCAGGTTTATGGGATTCTGTGTCCTTTCAAGTTCACAAAACTGCTTCATAAAAGACAGCATCCAGTATTATCCAAACACAGCAGGGACAAGTGAAAACAGGTGCCTTATCTGTTAGAGGAAAGGCTTCCAAGAAGCACCATGTAATTTTGGGACATCTTGCCCCAGACTTCCTTGCCCGCCCCAGGAATGATGTGTCTGACCACACGTTTATCAGTAAAAATGGGCATTGTTCCTGGCAGCTTTCCTGGGCACCTGGAGTGACTCACACACCACACAAGCTTTCCATTTGGGAGAGCACTTTTTTTACCCCTACAGTTCCCTAAAAATGCTCCTTATGTAATGGGTTAGCCCTCTCTCTGCCAAGTGAGAAAAGTGAAAGTGTTATTCACTCAGTTCTGTCTAACTCTTTGAGACCCCACGGACTATGGCCTGCCAGGCTCCTCAGGTTCCAATCAATACCCTTGACCTATTCTCCAACTTGAGAACATCTTTCCAGTGAGACTATAGGCTGATGTTGTTCCTGGGCAGAGAGTCAAGGAGGCCACTTTCAAAAGGAATTCAAACCCGAAGCATGTTTTAATTTTCCTGTCCTTATCAGACACTTTCAAAGTCTAACCTCCCCTTGTGTGAGGTTTTTGACTTGAAGAAACATTTTGTTGTTGTTTAGTCGCTAAGTCATGTCTGACTCTTGCGACCCTATGGACTGTAGCACACCAGACTTCTCTGTTCTCCACTGTCTCTGGGAGTTTGTTCAGATTCACATCCATTGAGTTGGTGATGCCATCCAACCATCTCATCCTCTGTCAACTTCAGTCTTTCCCAGCATCAGGATCTTTTCCTGAGTCAGCTCTTCACATCAGGTGGCCAAAGTACTGGAGCTTCACCTTCAGCATCAGTCCTTCCAATGAATATTCATGGTTGATTTCCTTTAGGATTGACTGGTTTGATCTCCTTGCTGTTCAAGGGACAGCAAGAGTTCATGAGTCTTCTCTAGTACCACACTTTGAAAGCATCAATTCTTTGGCAGTCAGCCTTCTTTATGATCCAACTCTCACATCCATACATGGCTACCAGAAAAACCATAGCTTTGACTACACGGACATTTGTCAGTAAAATGGTGTCTCCGCTTTTTAATATGCTACCTGGCAGGCTATGTTCCATAGACTTGCACAGAGTCAGATACGACTGAAGTGACTTAGCACACACACACACACACACACACACACACACACACACACACACGCTAGGCTTGTCAATCTGCCTTCCCAGGCAGACTTCCAGCATGCAGCAAATATCCAATTACGCAACCTCACTGAAAGTTTCCAGTGCGTGGTCACCCAGTGAACTCCTTGGGAACGTTAGCTTGATTGGGCTTGACTTCTGTGCTTTCTCTCTGACCCTTAGAGCTCCTAGGAAAGCTGGACGCAGGTAATTTGATTCTCTACCACGAGGCCAAATGTGAACAGTGTAGGTTTTTACCACTAGAAAGAGGAGCATCTCTATATGGGGACTTGGAGTCTGAATTTCACCTCATTCTTGGGACTCTCTCATTCCACGTCTCTGTCTTTGGAGGGCACCATTTTCCAAACTCTAGTCCCAGTGTGGACTCAAGTCCATTTCCTTGGTTTCGTTAGACTGTACAATACAGAAAACAATCTGGACGTCATAGAAGGCAATTCAAGAAATGTAGTGATAACATGTAGGTTTCCACTCTCACCTCCCTCCTGGCTCCTCTCCTGTNTATCCAATTACGCAACCTCACTGAAAGTTTCCAGTGCGTGGTCACCCAGTGAACTCCTTGGGAACGTTAGCTTGATTGGGCTTGACTTCTGTGCTTTCTCTCTGACCCTTAGAGCTCCTAGGAAAGCTGGACGCAGGTAATTTGATTCTCTACCACGAGGCCAAATGTGAACAGTGTAGGTTTTTACCACTAGAAAGAGGAGCATCTCTATATGGGGACTTGGAGTCTGAATTTCACCTCATTCTTGGGACTCTCTCATTCCACGTCTCTGTCTTTGGAGGGCACCATTTTCCAAACTCTAGTCCCAGTGTGGACTCAAGTCCATTTCCTTGGTTTCGTTAGACTGTACAATACAGAAAACAATCTGGACGTCATAGAAGGCAATTCAAGAAATGTAGTGATAACATGTAGGTTTCCACTCTCACCTCCCTCCTGGCTCCTCTCCTGTCTTGTTTGTAGACATCTGGGCTGTCCTTACTTGACAACTTTATTCAGTCTCTCATTGTCCCTTTAAACTTTATTTCACAAGGGAATCCTACTCTTGATGTCTCTGCTCACTCTTAGATAATAGAATATCTTGCAGTTACTTTCAATTACAAACACAGATTGATTCAGAAACTCGAATGTTCACATCACAATCTAAAGAGAGATTCTAGACTTGGCTGGAAGCTGGCAGTAAGAATAAGTGCAGAGGGGTCAGTTTTCTCAAAGTTCTCTTCCTGCAGCTTCTCTGTTCCCCTTGAACCCCCTGCCCCAGCTTCCTCTCACCCCAGTAGCATCAGCCTCTAGGGGCTGCTACATGGAGGAGGAAGGGGCAGAAAGGGTGTTCCCTGAACTTGTTCTGGAATCATTTGGCTTTTTGTTCTCTAGGTCTGTTCAAGTGTGTGAAGTCATGATTT
Source organism: Raphicerus campestris (assembly GCA_006410735.1). Lineage (NCBI taxonomy): Eukaryota > Metazoa > Chordata > Mammalia > Artiodactyla > Bovidae > Raphicerus > Raphicerus campestris. Next base: position 711,945 of record SJYW01001729.1, read on the forward strand.
CTCTTTTGGGGTGCACTTGGAGACTATGTGGCTTCCTTGAGTGGGGACCACAAAGGATGTATCTATTCTAGATTGTGTAACTTAACGATCTTTCTTCAACTCCTGGGCACCCCAACATGGTCCTTTGGCCTCTTTCTGCTGGGACTCCTTGTGACCCTGGGCAGCCTGATTGAAAAGGACCCAAGGTAACCCCACAGCTGCCTTGCTGCCTCTGCCCGATCCTGGCATTTCCCCCTGGCCCTGCACAGCCAGTGCTTTCCAGTCCTAAGGCCACCCTTCCCAGGTCCAGCACCACTGAAGCAGGGGGTCAACCCTCCCAGCACCACTGGAGCCCTGTTTCCCTCACCTCCTCTGAAGGGGTGACTCAATATGACAGCACACTCTGTAAGGATATCTTCCCAGAATATTTCCCATCACACCTCACCCTGCCCCTTTAGATACCTGGATCAACTCAGTGTAGAACATGTTCTCTTTGTTTCTTCTTAAATAGCTGCATCTGCAGATTAACCTCCTGCTCATAAAAAAAAAAATACTTATTTATTTGGTTGCACCAGCTCTTAGTTACAGTTTGTGGAATTTTGGATCTCTGTAAAAGCATGCAGAATCTTCAGCTGTGGAACTCGAACTCTCAGTTGTGGCATGTGGGAACTGCTCCCTGACCAGGGATCGAACCCAGGTCTCCTGCACCAGGAGCGCAGAGTCTTAGCCNCAGTAAAGAACTGAAGGTGATATGATATGAAACTCTGTGTCCCTAACAACACATCTATGACCCCACCTATCCCCTCCCTCCTCCCCCAGCATCAAGATAAATAAATAAGAAAAGAGGATCATTTCCCTGGAAGCCAATGAGGAAGGTTATCTGGAGGCAGGTAGTGGTAGAAAGAAGGACAGGCAACACTATCACAGCCAGAAAATTCAGAGTCTAGAAGCNAAGATAAATAAATAAGAAAAGAGGATCATTTCCCTGGAAGCCAATGAGGAAGGTTATCTGGAGGCAGGTAGTGGTAGAAAGAAGGACAGGCAACACTATCACAGCCAGAAAATTCAGAGTCTAGAAGCAGATCTTCACCCTTTTATAGATGACCCGACTAAGGATGGTGAACAAGCAATCAGTAGAGGCTGCAGCAAGAATTCCTTGTGAGACAAGCATTCCCTCCTCTCTGTGTGCACCAGAAAGATACAAGAGGGCACGTGGTAAGGCCATACTGCTTGACAAGTGAGGGTTATTGTTCCAGCTGACTCAAGGAAAAACACTGAAAATGACCTTAATTAGCATCGAGAGGCTTGTAGAGATGTACAGAATAAACACATCTTAACCTCAACATAACATCTACCAATGTACGATTCACTTGATGAGAATTATACACGCAAAGTATTAAGGGGTGGGCAGGATGGGCAGGAAGGGATGCTGGCTCAGCGTCCAATGGATGACCTCATTCAGTGGTTCTCAAAGGAGAAGTGACATCCTGGGACTTTCAAAAGACAGCTGTGCCCTGAGCCCCCCTACCTGGGGTTCTGATTCAGTGATTCAGGATGTGTCCTGGGCCAGTAGAGATTCAAAAAAGCTATGCAAATAAGGCTGATTCATACCCCAGGTTGTGCGTGTGGTGGTCGTGTCCAACTCTTTGCCACCCCATGGACTGTAGCCCACCAGGCTTCTCTGTCTGTGGAATTTTCCAGGCAAGAATACTGGAGTGGGTTGCCATTTCCTCCTCCAGGGGATCTTCCCAGCCCAGGGACTGAACCCACATCTCTTGTATCTCCTGCACTGGCAGGTGGATTCTTTACCACTGAGCTCCCTGGGAAGCCTGAAATTGAGTTGCTAAATTAAGTCTTGGACAAGTTTACATTTCTTTTCTACCTTTTCTATCTGCTTCTGTCTGCCTCGTGACCATTTAAAAGATTTTTTTTAGCACATCACTAAGAGAAGGCCAGGGAAAAGTACAAACTCCAAAGGATGCTCAGATTCTTATAGGCAGTTCAGATAAGGTTTCAGGGATGGAAACTGAGGATGATGAAACCAAATGACTCAAGGCCTGTGTATTGTGAGTATGCTTTCATAGTCCATTTACCAGATATAACCAGGACTCACTCTACAGAAGGAAAATGGTTTTAAAAATTAAAAACCATCGAAATCAAACAGTGGTACTATTCAGAAATGTCAGTTGATGGATAATGAGTGACTAAGTGACTGTTTCAGAAAGAAAAGGAGGTATAGACTTTTACTTCCTCTATCCCTTTTTTTTTCGTTGCTGTTGTTCAGTCATCCAGTCATGTCTGACTCGTCGAAACTCCATGGATTGCAGCACACCAGGCTTCCCTGTCCCTCACCGTATCCCAGAGTTTGCCCAAGTTCATGTCCATTGAATCAGTAATGCTATCCAACTGTCTCATCCTCTGTCGCCCTCTTCTCCTTCTGCCTTCAATCTCTCCCAGCATCAGGGTCTTTTTCAGTGAGTGAGCTGTTCACATCATGTGGCCAAAGTATTGGAGCTTCAGCATCAGTCCTTCTAAGTAGAAAGAGTCTCAGTTTTCTGGGATGGGAGCACAGGTAACAAAGTTGGCGTTCTGTTTTTGTAATGACTCAGTGAGGACAAAGAAAGCTGGAACAGTGAGCCGTTTTGCAGAAGCAGACCCAGATCTGAATTGTCAGGAGAATATCGGCCTGGATTACAAGGACATCTCCACAGTGGATCATGACATCATTTGGCACTTGAATTTTGATATCCTGTAAATCCATGCCACATCAGACAAAGGCCAGCTTCTCGGTGTCACCTGGGGCCTTGCCAACTAGCCATTCCTGTGGTTCTGGGAGGCGTCCTTCTGCTTAGCAGTCAGTTCACTGGAATTTGATATTTATGTAAAATGGCAACGCGGCTATATTTACTCAGTCTATTCAAATCTAGGGGAAAGCAGATCCCCTACAGAGACTAAACATTTGGCTCCATGAAGACATGAGAAACCAGCAGGCCAAAAAGACAAATTGGATGCAATGTGCTCTGGACTCAGACAGACCGTGATTCATTTCCTTAGCACCTGGCTAAGTTATTCCACCAGAGTCTCAACTTCCCTGAGAAACAAGGACCATTCACAGAGAAGTCTGTGTGCTCTCCCAGGCACTTGACAGTGTTTTTAACTGCCCCATCCCAGGGTAGTCATGTGACGTGTGAGCACAAGAGAGCTATGAGCACTTCTAGGGCAGTTAACAGCCAGTTTGCAATTCATCCCACCTTTCCCCCTGTGCCTCTGGCATTGGCAGCTGTGGCTGCTAAATCACCTGGATCCTGGAGTGAGGAAGCTTGAGAGGAAAGTTGCCGGCTGAGCAATAATCAGACACATAGTGTGAGTAAGAACTGTTATAAGCCACTAAGATTGGAGGCATGTTTGTTATCACAGCATCAGCTAGCTGATCCTCATTGATCCAGAAGTCAATTCATTTTCAAGGTTGTAGAGAAGAATTGAAGCAAAGTCTGCAAACCTCCTGGCATGAGGTAGAGATATGCTCAGTCATGTCCGACTCTTTGCAACCCCATGGACTACAGCTCACCAGGCTCCTCTGTCCATGGCATTTTGCACGTAAGACTACTGAAGTGGGTAGCCTTTCCTTTCTCCAGAGGCTCTTCCTGACCCAGGGATCAAACCTGGGTCTTCTGCATTGCAAGCAGATCCTTTACCCTCTGAGCCACCAGGGAAGCCTATGTGGGTATATAGCAGGTAATTATTTATTCAATCTTAAAATATATGTTAAGACCTACTCTGTATGAGATGCTGGGAACACGCTGATGCATAAAACAAAGAGTGGCCCCTGCTCTCATCTGCTCACTGTCTAAAGATGATTCATAACCTATGGATCTTGTTGCTGTTGCATGTTCATTTTGGGCTCTATTTGTGTAAATGCTCAAGCAAGGTGCTTATCTGCAATGTTGTACAGGAGGCTCTAAGAAGACAGCAAAATACCATGGCTCCCACATCCTTAGCTACAATCACACTGTGTACAGGGCACAGTATTTTTGTGAGGAATTATGTAAATATTGCATTTAACAAAATAATATTGATGATAGCTGCTAGTTAATTTGCATTTACTATGCCCCAAATCTCTGTGCTGAACGTCTTCCACACATTATCTCATTTAATAGAATCCTCACCAGAATGCTCTGAGACTGGTGTGATGATGTCTGTTTGATTATGAGAAAATAGAGGTTTCAAGACTAAATTACATACCCAAGGGTACAGAATGGATAAGTGGAAGAGTCTGACTTTGAATATGAAATTGATACCAGAAAATAAAAACAAAGACATACAAGTCACACACTTATCAGTTGATTTCAACCAGAAATAAGAAGAGTTAGACCATCTTTTTTTTTCTATAGAGTTATACTTTAAAAATAAGCTTGGAGAAACTTCCCTGATGGTCCAGTGTGTTAAAATCTGCCTGCCAGTGCAAGGGACATAGGTTCAATCCCTGCTCCGGGAAGATCCCACATGCCCATATACCTCAACTTCTAAGCCGACACTCTAGAGCCCATGAGCTGCAACAAGAGAAGCCACGGGAATGAGAAGCCCACACACAGCTACTAGAGAGTAGCCCCCACTTGCCCTCACTAGAGAAAGACTGTGAGCAGCAACAGAGAGCCTGGAACAGACATCAGAGAAATAAACAAATAAACCTTTAAAAAACTGCCTTGGAAGGACTTCCCTGGTGGTCCAGTGGTCGAGAATCTGTCAACCAAAGTAAGGGACTCGGGTGTGATCCTTGATCTGGGAACTAAGATTCCGCATGCCGCAGAGCAACTAAACCCACGTGCCACAACTAGAAAGTCCATGCATGGCAGCAAAAGTTCCCACGTGCCATAAGAAAGATCCCACACAGCCAAAATAAATAAATAAATATTTTTTTTTTAAATAGGCTGAAAATTCAAAAGCTTCCTCTTCTGCAAAAAAGTTTATCCCACACAGGTTGGCTTCATTTGGCTGGGTGTATTTTTCGGTTACCGTGTTACTCTGGTTGGAAGCCTTGCCATCAGTCTTGGTGCAGATGGGTCTCTGCACCAAGGCAGAGAAGGGATAGAGCTGGATGCTGTGGTTGTCAATCTTTAAGGAAAAACTTGGCCCTGATTTAAAAATAAAAAATAAAAATCCCCTGAGACTGGTTGCATAGGACCATGATGACATAAAAAGCAAATCTCTCAAGTTACGAAACAGTTCAAAAAGGCTGTCACCACTTCCCCACCGCCCTCCACCCGCAAGGTGTCTGAAAGGCCCCCTTCCCAAGAGCCCGGAGTGGGATGGATGCTGAGAAATGTTCCCGATGCCAAGATTTGATCCTGATCCTCTCTGGCCCGTGGATGATTCAGAGCAGACGCTGTCAGAGCCTGTCTCCCTGAGATCCCGGTGTCATCTGTGCTAGGCGCCTTCATTCTGGGAGAAAGACAGCCACCAGCAGGGTTCTAAAAACATTATTTTCTTTCCTTGTTTTGACTGACAGGAGCGAGGTGACAGGAACAGTGGGCTTTCACATAAAATGCTGTCTCTGCCTCCGTGTTATTCCAACAGTGGAGCCGGGAGTGCTCCGCTCACAATAACTCGTCATCTCCCAAACAGAGCTCATTATCTCTCCCTGCAAGCCGCCTCCCCTCCCCTCCCCGCGTCTCCTCTCCTGGTTAATAGCATCACCATACACGGAGTCACCCAGCTGGAGAGCTAATAAGTAGGCAGGAAGGCGAGGAAAGGCCTTGGGATGCGGAATTAAGTGGAGCAGGATTTCATCAGCATTTCCACAATGGAGACTCTGGGCAATTTACTTCACCTCTCAGAGCTTTGGTTTCCTCACCCGTGGGAGTTTTGACAATTATAATAATAATCGGGAGGTATAGGATTTCCCCTCTGTCCAGCCTCGCTTCGGGGCTCCCCCCCGCCACACACACTTAGCCTCGTGGTTTCTTTAACTGTAGAGGCCAATTCTGCCTGACCAGGTCTGAGCCCAGTGGGCCCCTCAGTTGGCTTGTCATTAGCTCTCAGTCTGGGGGACCTCACAGGGACTAGCTGGTGAATCCAGGTTTCCCACTCACCCCAGTCCTTTGACTCCACTGTAGTCAAGGGGACCTTCTGCTTTTAATGACGATGCATCAATTTTCTGATTTTAGAGATAGTTTACATTTTGTGTAAGGTCTTTTAATGTGGACCATCTGTAAGGTGTTTATTGAATTTGTTGCACAGTATTGCTTGTGTTGTTTGTGTTCTGGCATGTGCGATCTTAGCTCCCTGACCAGGGATCAAGCCCACACCCCTGCCTTGGAAGGTGAAGTCTTAACCACTGGACTACCAGGGAAGTCCCAAGACAATATACCTTTTAAAAATGAAATTACAGAAAAGTATAAAGGACAGGATAAAAGCCTCATATGCCACAACACTTCAAAGACAGCTATTTAAAGACAGATGCTGTTTTGTTCATTTCTTCCCTGTATGCTTATTGTGTGCTGTGCTTAGCCGCTCAGTTGTGTCCGACTCTGTGCAGCCCCACGGACTGTAGCCCACCAGGCTCCTCTGTCCATGGGATTCTCCAGGCAAGAGTACTGGGGTGGGTTGCCATCCCCTTTTCCAG
>SJYW01001729.1:720528-743185 GCA_006410735.1 Raphicerus campestris
CCTGTCTCCCTGAGATCCCGGTGTCATCTGTGCTAGGCGCCTTCATTCTGGGAGAAAGACAGCCACCAGCAGGGTTCTAAAAACATTATTTTCTTTCCTTGTTTTGACTGACAGGAGCGAGGTGACAGGAACAGTGGGCTTTCACATAAAATGCTGTCTCTGCCTCCGTGTTATTCCAACAGTGGAGCCGGGAGTGCTCCGCTCACAATAACTCGTCATCTCCCAAACAGAGCTCATTATCTCTCCCTGCAAGCCGCCTCCCCTCCCCTCCCCGCGTCTCCTCTCCTGGTTAATAGCATCACCATACACGGAGTCACCCAGCTGGAGAGCTAATAAGTAGGCAGGAAGGCGAGGAAAGGCCTTGGGATGCGGAATTAAGTGGAGCAGGATTTCATCAGCATTTCCACAATGGAGACTCTGGGCAATTTACTTCACCTCTCAGAGCTTTGGTTTCCTCACCCGTGGGAGTTTTGACAATTATAATAATAATCGGGAGGTATAGGATTTCCCCTCTGTCCAGCCTCGCTTCGGGGCTCCCCCCCGCCACACACACTTAGCCTCGTGGTTTCTTTAACTGTAGAGGCCAATTCTGCCTGACCAGGTCTGAGCCCAGTGGGCCCCTCAGTTGGCTTGTCATTAGCTCTCAGTCTGGGGGACCTCACAGGGACTAGCTGGTGAATCCAGGTTTCCCACTCACCCCAGTCCTTTGACTCCACTGTAGTCAAGGGGACCTTCTGCTTTTAATGACGATGCATCAATTTTCTGATTTTAGAGATAGTTTACATTTTGTGTAAGGTCTTTTAATGTGGACCATCTGTAAGGTGTTTATTGAATTTGTTGCACAGTATTGCTTGTGTTGTTTGTGTTCTGGCATGTGCGATCTTAGCTCCCTGACCAGGGATCAAGCCCACACCCCTGCCTTGGAAGGTGAAGTCTTAACCACTGGACTACCAGGGAAGTCCCAAGACAATATACCTTTTAAAAATGAAATTACAGAAAAGTATAAAGGACAGGATAAAAGCCTCATATGCCACAACACTTCAAAGACAGCTATTTAAAGACAGATGCTGTTTTGTTCATTTCTTCCCTGTATGCTTATTGTGTGCTGTACTTAGCCGCTCAGTTGTGTCCGACTCTGTGCAGCCCCACGGACTGTAGCCCACCAGGCTCCTCTGTCCATGGGATTCTCCAGGCAAGAGTACTGGGATGGGTTGCCATCCCCTTTTCCAGACCCATGTCTTCCACATTGCAGGCAGATTCTTAACCATCTGAGCTACCAGGGCAGCCCAAGAATACTGGAGTGGGTAGCCTATCCCTTCTCCAAGGGATCTTCCCAACCCAGGAATGGAACCGGGGTCTCCTGCATTGCAGGTGCATTCTTTATCAGCTGAGCTGAGCCCTTAGTAATGCTGTGACAGGGAATCTTACTTGCAGGAAGCGGTCTGTCAGTGAGCAGAGTGAGCAAGAGGGATGGCGGTGGGAGCATGCTTCTGTTGGCAGAGAAGAGACAGAACCTGGCTCCAAGTCCCGAGGAGCTTCATGGGACAACAGGCAGATTTTCTTCTGGCCCTACTAACATTCTCCACCCTCCCCAACACAGAATCCTTAAATCATATGTCCAGAAAAAAAGCACACTTCAGTCAAAGACAAAGTGTCGTATCAAAGGGACCAAGACAGAAACTGTATGGAAACTATAGGGGAAAAAATTCAGAAGTGGGAGAAAATGAGAAATGCATAGAAGAAAAACAGTCTTTGAACAGAGGAATAATATCACTACAGTTTCACTCATTAAATAACATTTTAATGACATATTCAGAAATAAAGCTCAAAGCAGAAATAGAAGCACACAGAATATATGCCATGAAAATAGAATGAGATGAAACAGAAGCTCTCAGAAAGAAGTGAATAAGAAGGAAATATTAATAGAAGAGAAAAATAAAAATTCAGAGAAATGCAAGCTACATTAAAGACAAGATAAAGAATTAGTATAGTTTAAAGCATAGTAATTATGATAGAGGAAAAGAGTAAGAAAATTAAACAGAAATGAACATAAAAGAAGAACCAAAGTATATACATACATTGTACAAATGCATAAATATATAATATATATTTCTATATTATCTGTCTGTATCATATCTATGTATCTACTAATCATCTATCTACTTACATATCTATGAAAAGAATAAAGAGTTCCAACTTGTCATAATCATTGTCCTCAAAGAAGACACTAAAATAATGAAACAAAAAAGTTATATTTTAAGATTTTAGTTCAAGAAAACATTCCAGTAAATAGAGATTGAATCCACATAATGAAGGCATACTGTGCTCTCAAAAAAAGTTGGCATGGAGCTATTAGCCCATGCAATATTCTAAGAAACGGTGAACATTACACATAAAGAAACAGTTTGGGGGCATGGAATCAAAATATTAAGATGGCTCTAAGGATAAACATAAGTGGATCAGACCTCAATTTTTCTGTAATCAGTACTAGAGACAGTAGAGTTACACTGGCCAAAACTCCAAGGTAAGAAATGGTGACCCAACCATTCACTCAGCATGACTTTTGTTTAAGTATGAATGCAAAAGAAAATCATGCTAGTACTGGCATTAGGATAGACATATAGAAAAATAAAAAATAAGATAGCCTAGAAGTATACCCTGGGGCTCCCCTAGTGGCTCAGACAGTAAAGAATCTGCCTACAATGCAGGAAATCCAGGTTCGATCCATACCCTAGCCTTTACATTCAGTTGACTTTTGACAAGAGTACCAATGTAATTAAATGGCAGAAAGAGTAGTCTTTTGAACAAATGGTGCTGGGAAACAGTACTGTTATTGTTATTGTTGTTCATTTGCTAAGTCGTGTCAACATGTAAAAAATGAAGCTGGATGTTAACTCACAGCATTTATAAAAATCAAGTCAAAATGGATCCAAACCTGTAATGTAACAGCTAAATATGAAACTATTAAAAGAAAACATGCAGCTAAATCTTCATGACCTTGGTTTAAGAAATTTCTTATATGTGACACCAAAAATACAAGCAACAAAAGAAAAATTAAATAAATCAGGTTTCTTCCAAATTAAAAATATTTCTGTTTCAAAGGACACCATAAAGAGAATGAAAAGGCAACACACAAATTGGAGAAAATTTTTGTCAATAATGTGTCTAACAAGATAATTATACATGAAATGTATAAAGAATTCTAATGACACAATAAAAAAAGATGAATAATCGAATTTAAGCATAGGCAAAGGATATGAATAGACATTCTGCAAAGAAAGTATACAAATGATGAGCACACACACATGCACAAAGAACATCATTGCCATCAGGAAAATACAAATCAAAACCATAATGAGATATACTACATAGCCACTTGTTGTTCAGTTGCTAAGTCATGTCCAGCTCTTCATGACCCCATGAACTGCAGCTCACCAGTCTTCCCCATCCTTCACTATCTCCTAGAGTTTGCTCAAACTCATGTTCATTGAGTCAGTGATGCCATCCAACCATCTCATCCTCTGTTGCCCCCCTTCTCCTCTTGCCCTCAAACTTTCCCAGCATCAGAGTCAGCTTTTCACATCAGGTGGCCAAAGTGTTGCAGCTTCACCTTCAGCATCAGTCCTTCCAACAAATATTCAGGGTTGATCTCCTTTAGGATTGACTGGTTTGATCTCCTTGTACTCCAGGGGATTCTCAAGAGTCTTCTTCAGCACTGTGATTTGAAAGCATCTATTCTTTGGTGCTCAGCCTTCCTTATCGAAGACTCATTGGAAACGACCCTGATGTTGGGAAAGATTGAAAGCAGGAGGAGAGGGGGATGACAGTGGATGAGATGGTTGGATGGCACCACTGACTTGATGGACATGAGTTTGAGCAAGCTCCAGGAGTTGTTGATGGACAAGGAAGACTGGTGTGCTGTAGGCCATGGGGTTGCAAAGAGTCTGACATGACTGAGCAATTGAACTGAATTTCTTTATGGTCCAGCTCTTATATCCATACACGACTACTGGAAAAACCATAGCTTTGACTATGTGGACCTTTGTCAGCAAAGTGATGTCTGTGCTTTTTAATACACTGTTTAGGTTTGTCATAGCTTTCCTTCCAAACAGCAAGTGTCTTTTAATTTCATAGCTGCAGTCACCATCTACATTGATTTTGGAAACTGAGAAAAGAAAATCTGTCACTGTTTTCATTGTTTCCCCATCTATCTGCCATGAAGTGATGAAACCAGTTGCCATGATCTTAGTTTTCTGAATGTTGAGCTTTAAGCTAGCTTTTTCACTCTCCTCTTTCGCCTTCATCAAGAGGCTCTGTAGTTCCTCTTTGCTTTCTGCCATAAGAGTGGTATCATCAGCTTATCTGAGGTTGTTGATATTTCTCCCTGCAGTCTTAATTCCAGTTTAGGATTCATCCAGCCCAGGATTTCACATGATGGACTCTGCATATAAGTTAAATAAGCAGGGTGACAATACACAACCCTGACGAACTCTTTTCTCAATTTTGAACCAGTCTACTGTTCCATGTCTGGTTCTAACTGTTGCTTCTTGACCTGCATACAGGGTTCTTAGGAGACTGATAAGGTGGTCTGATATTCCCATCTCTTCAAGAATTTTCCACAGTTTGTTGCAATCCACACTAGGATGACTATAATAAAAGAGGTAGAAAATAACAAGAATTGATGTGGATGCAGAGAAATTGGAATTCGTATGCATTGTTGGTGGGAATGTAAACTGGGTGTAGCCACAAACTGTGGAAAGCAGTTTGGTAATTTCTTAATATATTAAACATAGACTTACCATTTGATCCAGAAATTCCACTCATAGTCGTATACCCAAGAGATATGAAAATCTACATCCACATAATAAATTGCCCATGAATGTTCAAAGCAGCATAGTTCACAATACCCCAAAGAGGAACAACTCCAGTGTCCATTAACTGTTGAAAGTACAAACAAGTGGATAAACAACATAACCATATAATGGAATATTACTAAGCATAAAAAAGTACTGCTATATTTTATAACATGGATAAACCTTGAAAACATTATGCTAAATGAAAAAAGCCACAACAAGGGACCACATAGCATATGAATTCACTTACGTAAAATGTCCAGAATAGGCAACTCTATGTAGTAGTTGTTACCCAAAAAGAGGAGAGTGAAAAAGTTGGCTTAAAGCTCAACATTCAGAAAATGAAGATCATGGCATCCGGTCCCATCACTCCATGGGAAATAGATGGAGACACAGTGGAAATAGTGTGAGAATTTATTTTCAGGGGCTCCAAAATCACTGCAGATGGTGACTGCAGCCATGAAATTAAAAGATNTTTCTATTTTGTTCCATTGATCTATATTTCTGTCTTTGTTCCAGTACCATACTGTCTTGATGACTGTGGCTTTGTAGTAAAGACTGAAGTCAGGCAGGTTGATTCCTCCAGTTCCATTCTTCTTTCTCAAGATCAAAACCAAGCAAACTTTTGGGCCAACCCAATGCTAAAAGCCATTGAATTGTACAAGCTATATGGATAAATTGTATGGCAAGTGAGTTATAACTCAATAGATTTATTACAGAAAAAAATCATTTTAAAGGGTATAAAAACTTAGAGACTATTAATCCCACAGGGTCTTGTTAAAGAAATACTAGATGATCAACTTCAGCCAACCAACAAATGTACAGCAGCCCTCTGGTAAACAGACTGGCTGTAAACATTGAATCAATCCAGCTGTGAGAGGAAGCTTAAAAAAAACCATGGTTTTAAAACTATGTTTAAGTATTACAGATTATAACACAGTAAATAAAGTAAGAATCTCTGGGTTTATTCTGATGTAAATAAACAAAAGGAGAAGAGATGTTCTACTTTATGGAAAGTTCAGCCTAATAAGTGTAAAATGATGGAAAGAGAAAATCACTTTGGAGAAGACATCATAGTGGTCTTTGGATACATGTATAAGTGGATCAGTGATCACTGATTAAGACAGGTGTTGGCTGAGACATGCTAAGGTATGATATCATTGCTATGATCTCAGAATATACCCCCACAAGATAATAACCAGTTACAAAAGGGAAAATGATGTCATAATGGTGGAGAAACCTGGCGTACATCAGCCTGAACAGGTGTTCTAGGTTAATATCACCAGTGGTGGATAGTTTGAGCTGGTATTGCATATTCTTAATGCAATGTGCTGAGAACACAGCATCATTTCTGTGATATCCCTACCAGGAATGTGCAATCTGTATCTGGTGCTGGGGAGGACATCAGTTAGACACACACCAAGGGTCATCTGACCACGGGTGAAGCCTGTACTCTAAAACTATTGAGAATGTGAGAGACAGGAAATACAAGGAACTGTTCCTGGTTAGAGGAAATGAGCAGACATAACAATGAGATACAGTACGTAGGGTGGTGCCCTGGATCATAAAAGAAAAGAGGCATAGTTGAGACAGTTGGTAAAATTTGAATGCTGTCTTTAGATTGGATGGGAGTGCATTGAAAATGTTGACTTTCTGATCTCGAAGGTTGTATGGTGGCTTTGTTTTAGGGAACATATCCTGGAGTCTTTACAAATGAAGGGATGTCACGTCTGCAGCCTGCTATCAAATGGTAAAGGGAAAGAATGGTGTGTTCGTGTGTGTGTGTGTGTGTGTGTGTGTGCGAGCGAGTGAGTGATAGAGAGAGGAATGTGAGCAATGCACTGAAATGTTAACACCTGGGAATAGGGGCGAAGGGGATATGGGAGTTCTTATAAATTCAAACTCTTCTACAAGTTTGTAATTGTTGTTGTCCAGTTGCTCTCTTCCTAAATTTTGTTCAACTTCTGGTGACCCCATGGACTGCAGCATGCCAGACCTCCTGTTCCTCACCATCTCCCTGAAACTGTGAAAATGTTGCCATGCAATCATCAAAAACCAAAAGGTTTCAATGGGTCTCTGAACATACTAGTCCTTCTTCCTAGGATACTCTCACTCCACGTTTCAACATGATGGAGTCTCTTGGGTCATTTGCTGGCTCTGCCTAATCATCCTCAGGACAGGATGCCTCTGGCTTACCTTGCCTCTGTTTCCTTTGAAGTGTTCATCACCAGCTGGCATCACACTAGGCATTTAGCTCTCTAGTGCTTCATCTACCAGGCTTGTTTTCTGCTATGTCCCTTTCTATTTGCAACCCAGGATGCTATTAGGAACATAGATTGCGGTTAGTTACCACGTCTTCCTCATCTTCTCCATACACCTAGAAAAGTGTCTGGCCCCTAATCGGTGCTCCTTAAATATCTGTTATTGTTGAAAAGTTGCAGCTGAAGAAGGAGAGAAAGCCGAACATGAAGTGGATGAAGAGTCATAGAGATAATAGAGGATCATTTAAATAGTGATAAAACAAGGACAGAGTGAGCATCTAATTTTATGAGGAAGTTAGGCTAAGCTGAACTCTACGCTTGAATAGGAAATTGAACTCCAAGCTTCCTGACAAGCAAAATTAAAAAGTATAGCACACTGAATTCAGTAGTTAGGATTATGGGAATAGGAGAGCGTGTATGCACGTGTGTGTGTATGTGTGTGTGTGTGTGTGTGTGCATTAGATAAAATGTTTTTCCAGCACCAAACCCCAAAAGGAATTTATTTCAATAATCTCTTCAAGGACCTCAAGTTCAGAGAATGGAAAAGGCATTAGCATTCTGAGTTGTGCACAAAGAATTATGGATAAGTTGGAACACAAAGTGGTGACTTCCCGGGAAGAGTGCTGGGGGCTTATAGGGAGGTGGAGCTGGCTTTGACTAGCCTCTCTCTGCCTCAGTGACCTCCAGTGGTTTCCTACGGCAAAGCTTTTCTAAATGCACAGGCTGTTAAACTCCCTTGTGCTCCTTTGACATCTGGAACAAATCCTTTTGTCATACACCATCAGACTTGAAACAAATAAGAGCTAATGAGTTATCCAGATGCCATGAGTTTGCCCCGACCAATAATTACTTTGTTCACTCAACAGTAGTATAGAGGTAACAGGCAGGACCATCTCACCTGTCCCACCTGGCAAATACTTGACTTGTCAGATGTTTGCAATGTAACATGTTTATTTTGCCAAGTCTGCCCTGTATATATCATCCTGTCCACAAGTGTTGAACCATAATGGTGTGGAAAGAGTCTTTGTTTTTGAGCCAAGCCCAGTACAGTTTCAATCCCAGATTCTCTCCATCATTACCAGAGTGAGTGAGGGTGCACCAGTGACCCTCATGGACCCCAGCTTCCTCACCTTTAAACTGGAGGTAATAATGCACACGCCATAGGGTGGGATTGCATTGGGTTTAGCACAATGTCTGGCACATAGTAGGAAATCCATAAACATTTGTGCCCATTCTATCCTCAAATTGGCTTCCCAGGTGGCTCAGTGGTAAAGAATGTGCCTGCCAATGCAAGAGTTGCAAGACATGTGGGATTGATCTCCAGTTCAGAAAGATTATCTGGAGATGGGCATGGCAACCCACTCCAGTATTCTTGCTGGCAAAATCCCATGGACAGAGGAGCCTGGTGGCCTACAGTCCATAGGTCTGCAAAGAGTCAGACACGACAGCACATTTAATACTCTCCTCAAATCACTTTTAATTAGTGTGCCCTTTGAGAAAATGATCAATGTTTATTTTAATTAGGGCATATTTGGTAACTTCATTTTGAAGATAATGATTTTTTTCTTTTTAATTTAAAGCCAATTGATCAGTGTAGTATGACCTTCCCTCTACTCAATGCCTCTCCAAATTTTCCCTACAAATGGGACAAAATAAGTGGGATACAAAAGATACATAGTATAGGATTCTCTTTATATAATGTCCAAGAAATTCAGGTCAGTCACTCAGAGTTGTGTCCAACTCTGTGACTCCATAGACTGCAGCACACCAGGCTTCCTTGTCCATCAACAACTCCTGGAGCTTGCTCAAACTCATGTCCATCAAGTCAGTGATGCCATCCAACCATCTCATCCTCTGTTATCCCCTTCTCCTCCTGCCTTCAATCTTGACTGGCATCAGGGTCTTTTCCAATGAGTCAATTCTTTGCATCAGGTGGCCAAAGTATTGGAGCTTCAGCTTCAGCATCAGTCATTCCAGTGAATATTCAGACCTGATGTCCTTTAGGATTGACTGGTTGAATCTCCTTGCAGTCCAAGGGACTCTCAAAAGTCTTCTCCAGCACCACAGTTCAAAAGCATCAGTTCTTCAGTGCTCAGCTTTCTTTATAGTCCAATTCTCACATCCACACATGACTGCTGGAAAAACCATAGCTTTGACTGGATGGACCTTTGTCAGCAAAGTAATGTCTCTGCTTTTTAATAGGCTGTCTAGATTGGTTATAGCTTTTCTTCCAAGGAGCAAGCATCTTTTAATTTCATGGTTACAGTCACCATCTGCAGTGATTTTGGAGCCCAAGAAAATATGTTTCCATTGTTTCCGCATCTATTGGCCATGAAGTGATGGGACTGGATGCCACCTTTGTTTTTTGAATGTTGAGTTTTAAGCCAGCTTTTTCACTCTCCGCTTTCACTTTCATCAAGAGGTTTACCAATGCTCAACAAACAGGCAAACAAATCCATTATGTATGAGTACCCATGCTTTCAGCAGCAACACTATAAAGAAAAACAACAGCCTTGTCAAGATATTCAATATCTTAACCTGGGATCAGTTACTTTCCTGGAGGAAAATGGGGATAGAAGTTGGTTGCTAGATGATGGATCACACCAAAGAGGGTTTTGCATGTTCACAAATTGTTGTGACATAGTTTTTATTTCTGTAATTTTCCCTGTAAAATCTACACTTAAATTTTTACTAAAAGAAAGTTTAAAACAATAAGTCCTCTAGTCACTGTCCGTGGCAGTTGGTCTGGACAGATCATGCACTGACCACAGCTGTCCATCTCTTGGTCTTCCTGGCTCTTGTTCATGCTGACATCCGTCCCGCTGGTTAGTCACCTCTGACTCTCCCACTTTTGCTGCTTAGTTCTGAGTGCTCCCCAGTCTATCTCAGACTGCCTTTGGGGATGCTAGTTTGTTTTCGCACTGTATTCACCTGGTCCTCCCTGTGCCTCCTCTCCTACTGGTGCCAATGGCTGCTGTGGCTTGAAGTAGGTCCACTCTCCCCATGCCTCTTGTCCCCAGAGACTGGACACTGAGATATAATCCACTCACCTAATCTCACCCCTCCAGGCAAGCAGCTGGAGGAGAAATGTGTACATCCTTTTGTCCCCAGTGCAATTTATAAGGTGCATTCAGGTTGTAGCAGGTAACAACACACCGTTTGTTTTCAATGCCGTGTGGAATTCCATTATGACTACTCTGTGGTTATTGTCATTGTTCAATCACCATGTAGTGTCCGACTCTTTGCGACCCCATGAACTGCAGCACACGAGGCTTCCCTGTCCCTCACTATCTCCCGGAGTTTGCTCAAACCCTGTCTATTGAGTCAGTGATACTATCTGAGCAGCTTGTCCTCTGTCACCCCCTGCTCCTCCTCCCCTCAGTCTTTCCCAGCATCACTGTCTTTTCCAATGGGCTAGCTCTTAGCATCAGGTGACCAAACTATGGGAGCTTCAGCTTCATCAACAGTCCTCCCAATGAATATTCAGGATTGATTTCCTCTAAGATAGTCTGGTGTAATTACTCAAATTTTGATAGACATTGGGATTGCTTATGGTTTAGGGCTACAACCCAAATAGCATCTATGAATAATCCTACATACATCTCTGGTGCATGCAAGCACATTTCTATTGAACATATATACATGTGTGAGTTGCCTAGGACTGGAACTGATGGTTCATAGGGTCTGAGTATATTTGTGATTAGTTGATAATGTCCACATCTTTTCCCAGGTGGTGGCAGTGCCACAGGTTAACTGATCTCAATGGTTCCTCCACAGACCTTTGAAGAAGGCCTCGAGTTTTCAGGAGAAACAATTTCCTGACCTAATGTACATCATACTTATTTTAGCAGCCCTACCCAAGTTTTGGATGCCACATACATCCAGAGTGAGATTGCTGTTGGATCAGAATAAGAACTACTTTGACTGGGATCAGTTTGGTAGATACACATACCAAATATTATAATCAAATATGCACGCGTACTCAGTCGTTGTCATGCCCAACTCTTTGGGGCCCCATGGACTGTAGCCTGCCAGACTTCTTTGTCCATGGGATTCTCCAGGCAAGAATACTGGAGTGGGTTGCCATTTCCTCCTCTAGGGGATCTTCTGACCCAGGGATCAAACCCAAGTCTCATGTATTGGCAGGCAGATCTTTACCACTGAGCCATCAGGGAAGCCCAAAAGTTTAACTTGCCAAAATCCTGGACTGAATCAGGGACCTTTAGATCCTCAGTCTACTAAATAATAATAGGATATATTATATAATACATATACATATAATACATATAATTCATAATAATATACCAAATACCAAATAATACAACCACTGGCTACCTATATTGTCAGACGAGGTCTTTCACATTTGCTCATTATGAAAAAACGTTGAAAGTCCTATGGAATAATTCTAAATATTTATGAGAATAAACTAAATGTTTGTCAGAAGAATTCCCTCTTCTGATTGCCCTTGACCCTTGTCCATCCATTGTTAGGAAACAACAAAAAATATTTATCATCAGCTAGCAAAAGCTGCTATCCACCCCAAATCCAGAGAAGGCCTATTCTGTTGCCTCAGCTCAGTAGCTGATTCTTTAGTTTGTCTTGTTCTAATAAGTACAAATGTACTCAACTGAGAATGTACTCAACTGCCTAGACCACAAACTTAGGAATTTGGAGCTTTTCTTTCATCAGACTTGCTTTTATCCTGAGAGAAGCTGACCTAGGTCTAGGATCAGTCCAAATAGTGGGGATAGGTTTTCAAGGTAGGCTCAAAAAAAAAAAAATTAGAATAGCAAAAATAAAAGTTAAGCTACACAATGAACACCCAAAAAGAAAATGTAAGTGAGACTTTTGGAAGAATTCATCATCATAACAATTGAGGATAAAAGATGTGAGGACCATAGAAAAACTTTTTCCATGAAATAGATTTATTTAATTAAGTGGAAAAAATTAGAAATAAATAACTGCTTTTATATAAAAATTAGGACCAAATGGATACATATTACACAACGGCAAGAGATAAATAAAATGAAAACATCATATTGGAAATATGTTGGCTGCAAATATTTAGGCTATGAACCCTTGCCCTAGAGAAATGAGTACTTATAAATAAACACAATATTTTGAATTTAATTTCAGGAGATTCTGAAATTCTCATAAACTTCTACTTGGAATGTTAAATGGCAAAACCACTTTGGAAAGCATTTTGGCAGTTTCCTAAAAAATTCAAAGTACTCCTGCAATATGATCCATAGCTATTTATCCAAGAGAAATAAAACCATATGTCCACACAAAGATTTGTATGCAGATATTCATAACAGCTTTATTCATAATAGCCAAAAACTTGAACCAAGCCAAATGTCCAACAGCAGGTGAATGGATATACAATCTGTGATGTATCCACATAATGGAATACTGCTCAGGAGTAAAAGGCAGTGAACTCTTGGTACCTCTGTAAAGTACATGGATCTCAAAAGAATTATGCCAAATGAATGATACTGCATGTTTTCATTTATTAAAAATTCTTAAAAATCCAAAATCATCTATAGTGACACAAAGATCAGTGGTTGCCTGGAAAGCGGTCAGAGTTTAGAAATGAAGAAATACAAAGAGCCATAGGAAATTTTAGGGGTGACAGAGATGTCCATCATGTCGATGGTGGTGATGGTTTTGTGGGTGTATGCGTACATCAAAGTTATCATGTCATATGCTTAAACGTGTGCTGTTTGTTATATGTCAGTCATTCCCCAATCTGTCCACCTGCATGCTCAGTCGTGTCCAACTCTTTGTGACCCTTTGGACTGTTGCCTGCCAGGTTTTTTCAGGCAAGAACACTGAAGTGGGTTGCCATTTCCTCCTCCAGGGAATCTTCCCAACCCAGGGATTGAACCTGCATCTCTTACGCCTCCTGCACTGCAGGCAGATTCTTCGCCAATATCGCTGTGTAAAACATGATACGACACAGTCCTGGCCACTTCTGATAATAGCACACACATTTAACACCTGTCTGGGAAACAATTTTGCAAGATGCCTCATCAATTCTTACTATTATTGTTATTGCAATACAGGTAAAATATCAAAGAATAAACCCAAACAGGCAATGATCAGGCGGTGTGTGGCAGGTGGTGTTTTTCCCTGATTTGTCTTTCGGAGGAAAGTTACAGACTCACCTATCAGGGAGCATCCAGGGCTGTGGTCACAGAGTCTCACATCAACCGTTTGGTTCATGTTTGTTGGCAATCACCAGACTGTTGTGTTTGATTGACCCTTGATTCCTTGTGTTTGAAACAGAACAGCTGAATTCTTTAATTATGCCTTTAGGGGACAGTTAATACATTCTAAGTTAATACATTTTAAGATTTATAAAGCTTGGGAAACTGAGTGCTTCTGGTTAATACTTTTATGAATGCTAAGTTGCTTCAGTCTTTGCAACCCTATGGACTGTACCCCTCCCCCCCAGGCTCCTCTGTCCATGGGACCCTCCAGGCAAGAATACTGGAGTGAGTTGCCATGCCCTCCTCCAGGGGATCTTCCTGACCCAGGGATCGAACTTGCAGCTCTTGCTTTGCAGATGGATTCTTTACCGCTGATCCACTGGGGAAGCCCTAATACTTTTAAACTCAAGGTTACTTATTGTTTTCTGATGACATTTCTTAATTCATTAGCACCCTTAATAAAGTTGGCAACCATTGGTTGGTTAAGTTAACAGACCTTGAGGAGGAGAGCTAGAGTGCCAATGAAAGATCAGCATGCTCATTTCTTGGTCATAGACAACATCCATGAAATTAACGCATATACACGGAATATAGAAAGACAGTACTGATGATCCTGCTTGCAGGGCAGCAAAGGAGACAGACATCTAGAACAGACTTTTGGACACAGCGTGGGAAGGAGAGGGTGGGATGATTTGAGAGAGTAGCGTTGAAACATACATTACTGTACGTAACATAGATGGCTAGTGGGAGTTTGATGTATGACACATTGAACTCAAAGCTGGTGTTCTGGGACAACCTAGGCGGGTGGGTAGGGGAGGCATGTGGGAGGGGCGGTTCAAGAGGGAGAGGACATATTATATATACCTATGGCTGATTCATGTTGGTGTGTGGCAAAAACCATCACAATATTGTAATTATCCTCTAATTAAAAATTTTAAAAAGAAGAAAAGAGTATGTTTATCCTGAATACCTTCTCTTTAACTCAGTGATACCAAAAAATACACTGTGAACAGTCTGGAGTTTATTATTCCAGCAAGACTGAAAAACCATGAAGAAGACAGGGCAAAGGGAGTTGAGTACAAAGAATTTGGAGAGTGGATGGGAGGGCGCCATAATGATTCCTCATTGAATGTGACAGATCAGGCACAGAAAATTATAGGAATGCAAAGAAGCAATAAAATGCAAGATTTTGTCATTTTGCAGTCCTCCTCTGAAACTTACATTTTAATGTTGTCCTTAAAAGGCAAAGTGTCCCTATTCTGGAAGAGAGGAGAGAACATGCAAACTTCACATCAGGCTTAAGCAGGCTTTCTGTGGATTGAATCCTCCAGAAATCAATAGAGATGCAGTTCGCAGTCTGGAGCGATTTCAGGGAGTCTTTCCCAGGGAAGAGGAGCAAAGAACCAGTGGCTCCCTTGGAGAGTGTTAAAGGAGAGCAATGCACAACTACAGATATTGAACTAAATTCAGGTAAGAACTTCTGACACCACTACTCAAAGCAGTTGATATCATTAAGAACAAAGGATAATTGTGGCACTGCTAAAATAGCAGAGCTATGAAGATATTGGTAATGTCATTCCACATGGCTCTTTCCAACCTTGCCTTAAACAGTTATTTCCTAAACATCAACAGTGCTCACAGCATGTTAGGTAGCAAAGCATGGGGAGAGAGAGAGAAACATTTGACTGTCCAAGTTCACCTTGTTACTCTTCTGCTAAAAAATGGCTAATTGGCCCTTCATTGCATAAAACACAGTAAATAAACACCGTAGCCAGGATAAAAATTTGCTCATATTCTATCCCCAATTCACCCTTTCTCAACATAGATCATTCTCCACTACCTAAACTATGGATTTGATATAGTAGGTTAAGCATGGTTGTTATTCAGTTGCCAGGTCTTGCCCAGCTCCTTGCAACCCCAGGGACTGCAGCACCCCAGGCCTCCCTGTCCCTCACCATCTCCCAGGAGTTTGCCCAAGTTCATGTCCATGGAATCGGTCATGCCATTTACTCATCTCATGCCTTGTCTCCCCCTTCTCCTCCTGCGCTCAATCTTTCCCAGGATCAGGGTCTTTTCCAAAGAGTCAGCTGTTTGCATCAGGTGGTGTTTCAAGTTTGGAGTTTCACGTTTAGTCCTTCCAATAAATATTCAGGGTTGAATTTCCTTTAGAATGAACTGGTTTGATCTCCTTGCAGTCCAAGGGACTCTTAAGAGTCTTCTCCAGCACCAGAGTTTGAAAGCATCAATTCTTTAGAGCACCAAGTATTAGGTGCAATACCCAAACTTTAAGGCTAGTTGCTCTCTTTCTTTCTCTCTCTGTCACACACACACACACACACACATACCCCTCACACACTGTCTCAGTGACTCAGTGTAAAAACTCACCAAGCACTTGACCAGTTCATTCATGTAAAGTCAGCCAGGGTTTTCCCGGCTGGATGGCTGTCTGGACAGCATGCTAAGAAGTGCATCTGACTTGTATTCTTTCTATTTTGATTGACCACATCCCCTCAAACCTCCTTCCAGCCTTCTGCTCTCTTAATCCATGGGCCAGGGAAGAAAATAAGAGAACAGTCTCACAGAAGATCTTAGGGGCCAGTCCTGGAGGTGATGCATACATCACTTTTATCCACATTCTGTTGCTCAAAACTGGTCACATGAGCCCACTTAGAAGTGAGGGGATAAATCTGGTAAGGTTGCCGCATAGCAGACCACCCCAAAGCCTAGCTTGTGTACGTAGCTCACAATTCTGTGAACTGGCAATTTACGTTGGACATCACTGGATTGACGCTTGCATCTTTTGGTTAGATTCTACTCCTGGTGATTTACTGGCTGTTGGCTGGGGCAACAGGGCTGACTTGGCCTTGAATCTCCACCATCATCTGCCAGGCTCACGCAGGCTTGTGCTGTGGAAGTTCAAATTTCTAAGAGCAGAAAGAGAGCAAGTTCCACGTGTAAATGCTTTTTAAATCTCAGCTGGGCCAAAAAGAGAATATATTTATAAATGAAGGAAACAATCTGAATAGTAAAAGCCTAAAGCATAAACCTTAAGATATGGGAGGTCTTTAACGAAGTTAACAGCATTTCTGGGCTTCTATCTTAAGAGAATAATCCTAAAAAAGGGGCAAAGTGTACTTTTTAATGGTAAAAGTTAAAGATTGTAGCTCAGTAGGTAAAGAGTCTGCCTGCAATGCAGGAGACCTGGGTTTGATCTCCATGTCGGGAAGATTCCCTGGAGAAGGAAATGACAACCCACTCCAGTATTCTTGCCTAGGGACAGAGGAGTCTGGCAGGCTACAGTCAATGGGATTACAAGAGCTGGACACAAATTAGCAATTAAACCACTACCTTCATCCTACTGGTGATGAGTGGAAACTCTGATAAATGTGTGAAAGGATGAGAGCCAGTAACAGTTTCTGGAATGCAAATGAGGGAATCTGTGACACACTGGTGACCCCTCCTGTATCCTGCACTGACCCCCAGTTCTCAGCCTACCATCCCGCCCTGCAGTCCCAGGGCCCCTGAGGCCAGGACTAGTTTCTCATCTTCCTTGTCTCCTGGAAGGTGTTTCCCTGGATAGCCTGTGACTCTGAATCTGATAATAATTATGATTTTAAAAAATAAGCATTTATTGAGCATTTGCTTAGCACCTGACCTCTCTTATACCACTGCCCCAGACAGAGGATGTTAACTGCACTCTAACTTTCCAATCTAATCAATTTAATTTAAAACATTCTATGGCATGTTTGGACTTCCCTGGTGGCTCAGATGGTAAAGTGTCTGTCTACAGTGCAGGAGACCTGGGTTCCATCCCTGAGTCGAGAAGATCCACTGGAGAAGGAAATGGCAATCCACTCCAGTACTATTGCCTGGGAAATGCCATGGAACAGAGGAGCCTGGTAGGCTATGCTCCATGGGGTTGCTCTCTGCATCAGATCTTGCTGATTTTTTTGGTGTGGTTTTTTTTTTTTTTTTTGGCCATGCCACACAGCTTGAGGAATTGTCCTTCTCCAACCAGGGATTGAACCTAGGCCGTCAGCAGTGAAAGCACTGAGCCCTAACCTCTGGACTGCTGAATTCCTAAAATTCTGCTGATTTTTTGCCTCCAAAATTTTACTAAAGCCATTGCCTGCTTCCATCTCTTGTCCATCACCCTAGGCCAGCCCTCACTTCCTCCCTGTCACCAGAACCATCAACAGTCAGGAACTCCTAACCTGCAGGAGTTCCTGCCCTTCTCCAAATTACCCTCCAGCCCAATGAATCTTCCCAAGCAACAGACCCTGGTGAGGAACCCACTTGTCAAAAATCCTCCAGTGATTCCCCCTCGCCCACATGACACCCCTCTGCTCATTCTCTCCGTTCACAAACCCCTGATGACCTGAGCTCTGCCTGGGTCCCTGCCTCCCTTAGCTCCACCTCTCACTTTGCACTTATGCCAAAAGCTGTCATGCTGTTTTCCTTCCAACTGGAACTAACTTTCTGTTTCTCCTTCTGGCTGGGTCCTTTGCATTTATTCCAACCCAGCACCATTGATGCGCCCAGCACTCGCACATCCGTTCTAGGTCTTAACTGCCTTGCATCATAACGAGCTCTCGGTTTGTCTTTCCTAGATTCCGAACTGCTAGAGGCAGGTCTCTATCTTCATTATCTTTGGCTTACTATCTCGAGGAAGTACTAATCACTCCTTAAGAAGCCTCTTATAGGGACTTCCCTGGTGCTCTAGTAGTTGGAACTTCACCTTCCAACGCAGGGCATGTGGTCGAGGATCTAAGATCCTACATGCCTCGTGGCCAAAAAAGCCAAAATATGAAACAGAAGCAATATTGTGACAAATCCAATAAATGGTCCACATTAAAAAAAAAAAAGAATCTTTAAAAAAGGCTCTATAACACAGGTTATGTGTCTAACACTGCTTACAAGCATTTCTACAGTCTCCGTGATACATGTGCACTGAACATATGGCAGGAGCTTCTGATGCGCATAAGTTTACTATCTAGAGTGATCTTTTAAAAACATAAACCTGATGAAAGCTTCCCCCTCCCCATCCTGGGCACTCACTGATCACACCAAGCTCTGATCTAGCCCAGTGCATGCTGCGGGCTGTTGCCTCCGTCTTGGAGGTTCACCTGGGGGACCCTCTTTGTCATGTAGGTGACAGATCACTGGTCACATCCTCAGTGAAGCCTTCTCCTTTCTGACGTAGGTTCTTCCTCCCACCCCCAGGTCAGGATTCACTGCCCCTTGACAGTGTTCCTTTCCATCACAGTGTGCGTCTTAACCTGAAGCTATCCTGCTCTTTGCATAAGCGCAGCCCCCCATTGGAATACAGCACACCAGGCTTCCCTGTCCATCACCAACTCCAGGAGCTTGCTCAAATTCATGACCATTGATGATGCCATCCAGCCATCTCATCCTCTGTCATCCCCTTCTTCTCCTGCCCTCAATCTTTCCCAGCATCAGGGTCTCTTCCAATGAGTCAGTTCTTCACATCGGGTGGCCAAAGGATTGGAGTTTCAGCTTCAGCATCAGTCCTTCCAATGAACACTCAGGACTGATCTCCTTTAGGATTGACTGGTTGGATCTCCTTGCAGTCCAAGGAACTCTCAAGAGTCTTCTCCAACACCACAGTTCAAAGCATCAGTTCTTCTGCGCTCAGCTTTCCTTATGGTCCAACTCTCACTTCCATACATGACTACTGGAAAAACATTTGCTTTGACTAGATGGACCTTTGTTGGCGAAGTAACATCTCTGCTTTTTAATATGCTGTCTAGGTTTGTCATAACTTTTCTTCCAAGGAGCAAGCATCTTTTAATTTCATGGCTGCAGTCACCATCTGCAGTGATTTGGGAGCTCAAGAAAATTAAGTCGTTTACTATTTCCATTGTTTCCCCATCTATTTGCTGTGAAGTGATGGGACCAGATGCCATGATCTTCATTTTTTGAATGTTGAGTTTTAAGCCAACTTTTTCACTTTCCTCTTTCACTTTCATCAAGAGGCTAAAGAGCCCACTGGAAATAAAAATTGCCAAAGAACAGACTCATCTGTCTTGTTCTGTATCTGCCAAGCACCGAGTACTTCCTGGCACAGTGAATGTGCCAAGCATCTAATTTATTCCTGCCTATAATCCCATGGGCTACAAGCTATTATGATCGCCATTGGATGAGAGACTCAAAGAGTGAATAGATCATACAACTGCTCAGCTGAGAATCCTATTTGATTTTGCAGCCAGTGCTCTTTGTCTGTCTACTGCATGAGTCCATGCCTTTCACTGAGATAGCATCCATGTCTAGTCCGTAGCTGCAGGGTGTCTTGTGCCTGTCCTTGCCTGATCCTAAGTGGAAGGAGGAATTTCTGTTTCTGTGCCCTCCTCTCCCAGGCTTTCTCATCTTCTGCTTGGCCTGGCTGCGCACACACTCAGAGCTGCCTCAGGCTACCCCACCGTTTAGTCAGATTTCATGCTGGAGTCAGGATGCCTAACACACTGCCTACTGCCTCCAGCTCCTGGCCCCGCGTGTTGCTCTCCGGTGCTAGCCCTTCCCAGCGGCGTGTGTTTTCCAATGCCTGGTCTGCTTCTTTAAAATGAAGTGTTCCAGGACTTCTCTGCTGGTCCAGTGGTAAGAAAGTTTGCTTTCCAGTGTAAGGAGTGTGGTTTGACTCCTGATTGGGGAGCTAAGATCTCACATACCTCCGGGCCAAAAAAAAACAAAACAAAACTTAAAACAGAAGCAATATTGTAACAAATTCAATAAAGACTTAAAAATGGTCCACAATATTTTTTTAATTAAAAAAAAATAGAGTGAAGTGTACCTTCCAGAGGACGAGGAGTATTCTGTAGGCTAGGTTTGGGCAAGTGCTTAGGGTAAGCATGATGACATTTGCCCTGGCCATCAGTCCCCCTCTTGCACAGAATGGCTGAATGTCACAGTATCAATCCTGTATTTGATCTTACACGGCACACTCTAATTTTTTTCTGGGAACTGAGATCCCAATTTTGATGATTGTCTTTTTCCAAGTTTCATAAAGAAGGCAGTCTAAAATCCATTCAATCATCCATAGTATTCATTTCAGACACATTTCTAGCCCCAATGGCATCTACCACGTGCTAGGCTAAGCAACACAGATATATATATATATGATACAGCCAGTCACTCCTCACTGCCATGGTCCCCTGGGATGGAAAATGTATGATGGCTTCCCCAAGGGAGTCATCATTTTTATTTTCACTCTTGTACTAGATCGCTCACTCTACCATCTCGACCTCTTAAATTCAAGAGAGCTCCCCTCTGACCATGAAAAAGCGCCCAAGGTTACGTGAGAAACATTAGCTGGTGCATAAAGCTGTCAAACTCCCGAGAAGAACTGGCCCAGAGCAGGCACTGCACAAGACAAAGATAGAGCTGCATGCAGGAGATGAAAAGGAGCATTTTTCAGCTTCCAATGTGGAAGAATGCCCAGTTACAGAGCCAGAGAAAGACTCAAGGAAGTCAATCAAGATGACTTGACATCCAAGTCAAGGTAAATTAGGTGGAGGCAAAAGAATAAGGAAGAAGGAAACACAGATCAAAAACCCAATACCTGGGACTCCCCTGGCAGTACAGTGGTGAAGACTCTGAACTTCCAGTGCAGGGAGCACGGGTTCAGTCCCTGGCTGGGGAACTAAGATCTTACTTGTGAGCGGCATGGCCCAAAACAAAACAAACCCAACTCCTCTACCCAAAAGTGATGGCTGTGTCTAACTGGGTCGGGGGAAGGGGTGTATGGAGGATGCTCCTCCTACCCCATGACTTTGGGATAATGAGCCAGGTATAAGAGGTTCTAGGGCTTCCTAGGTGGCTCAGTGGGAGCGAATCTGCCTGCCAAGCAGGAGATGCAGGTTCGATCCCTGGAGAAGGAAATGGCAATGCACTCCCGTATTCTTGCCTGGGAAATCCCACAGATAGAGGAACCTGGCAGGCTATAGTCCAGGGGCTCACAAACAGTCAGACACGACTGAGCGACTAAACAATAGGAGGAGTTCTGTAGTGCATTCAGCTCATTTGCGGACCATTCTTTCCGCTCCTGAAGTCTCTGCCTTGACTTGTTTAGACTTGCCGCTTTAGATTCTCTTTGGACCAGCTGGTTTGCACTACAACAGAGATCGTAAAAACTGTTCAATGCCAAATGATTAAGCTCTGAGATTTTAAAGACTTTTTCTTCCCAGATTTTGCCAGCCTCACTCTATGAGACAAGGATGGGAGACTATAGGGGCTATAGAAGAGCCCCACAGACCCACAGACTCCACTGCACGAGGGTTGAGCAAGAATCCTGTGTCTGCATTTTATTTATTTTTATTTTATTTTTGGCTGCGCTGGGTCTTCATTGCTGCGGGCAGGCTTTCTCTAAGTCGTGGCAAGCGTGGTCTATTTTAGTTGTGGTACAAGGGCTTCTCGTGGTCGTGGCTTTCTCTTGCTACGGAGCACGGGCTCTAGAGTGTACGGGCTTCACTAGTTACAACACGTGGGCTCAGGAACTGAGGTTTCCAGGCTCCAGAGCACGGGCTCAAAAGTTGTGGCGCATGGCCATTGTTGGTCTGGAGCATGTAGGATCTTCCCAAATCAGGGATCGAACCCATGTCTCCTCCATCGGCGGGCAAATTCTTAACCACTGAATGACCAGGGAAGTCCCCGAGGCTATATTTTACGCATCCCCTGGTTTTCTAGGATCCTTTGCCTTTGATTCCCATCCAGTTAGGGAAGAAGCCTATCTGATGAATAACTATTCTAAAGTCCAGAATTTTTATTTTGCTAGCATCTCACTTACCTGCAAGTTCATGCATTGATCCTATTTTCAGGAGGTAATTTTTATGCTTGAAAGGCCCACTTTCACATCGTGCTGGTGGTCTGAAGGCAGAACCAGAGTATCAAATAGAGAGAAAGATGAATGCGTCTTCTTCAAATCCACTTCTTGGGGCCCGAGCCTCCAGAACAGCTTTGTCAATCAGGAAGACGAGCACTCAGGCCATGCTTTTTCCCTTCAAGGAGCCTCTAGTGAGTGGCCTCAGCAGAGGGTTGCCATTGGCTCTTTCCTTCTAGATGTCTTCTGTAATTGTCACTCATGCCAATTCATTAGATATTTCATTAGCTAAGCCAAAAACCTATATTCTGCTCTTTAGCCGAAAACATCTCTGAATTAGTTCATGAAAATTAGAATAAAACTCATTCGCTGGTGGCAATTAATGAGTCATGACTAAGGAAGGAGGAGGAGGTGGGAGAGAGGGGCTCTCCTTTCTCGCTCCTGATAGTTAGAGGAAGGGAAATTACACTGTGTTTGGTGAATTTACTGGAGTGGGAA
>SJYW01001729.1:751948-773518 GCA_006410735.1 Raphicerus campestris
CTTTCCTTATGGTCCAACTCTCACTTCCATACATGACTACTGGAAAAACATTTGCTTTGACTAGGTGGACCTTTGTTGGCGAAGTAACGTCTCTGCTTTTTAATATGCTGTCTAGGTTTGTCATAACTTTTCTTCCAAGGAGCAAGCATCTTTTAATTTCATGGCTGCAGTCACCATCTGCAGTGATTTGGGAGCTCAAGAAAATTAAGTCGTTTACTATTTCCATTGTTTCCCCATCTATTTGCTGTGAAGTGATGGGACCAGATGCCATGATCTTCATTTTTTGAATGTTGAGTTTTAAGCCAACTTTTTCACTTTCCTCTTTCACTTTCATCAAGAGGCTAAAGAGCCCACTGGAAATAAAAATTGCCAAAGAACAGACTCATCTGTCTTGTTCTGTATCTGCCAAGCACCGAGTACTTCCTGGCACAGTGAATGTGCCAAGCATCTAATTTATTCCTGCCTATAATCCCATGGGCTACAAGCTATTATGATCGCCACTGGATGAGAGACTCAAAGAGTGAATAGATCATACAACTGCTCAGCTGAGAATCCTATTTGATTTTGCAGCCAGTGCTCTTTGTCTGTCTACTGCATGAGTCCATGCCTTTCACTGAGATAGCATCCATGTCTAGTCCGTAGCTGCAGGGTGTCTTGTGCCTGTCCTTGCCTGATCCTAAGTGGAAGGAGGAATTTCTGTTTCTGTGCCCTCCTCTCCCAGGCTTTCTCATCTTCTGCTTGGCCTGGCTGCGCACACACTCAGAGCTGCCTCAGGCTACCCCACCGTTTAGTCAGATTTCATGCTGGAGTCAGGATGCCTGACACACTGCCTACTGCCTCCAGCTCCTGGCCCCGCATGTTGCTCTCCGGTGCTAGCCCTTCCCAGCGGCGTGTGTTTTCCAATGCCTGGTCTGCTTCTTTAAAATGAAGTGTTCCAGGACTTCTCTGCTGGTCCAGTGGTAAGAAAGTTTGCTTTCCAGTGTAAGGAGTGTGGTTTGACTCCTGATTGGGGAGCTAAGATCTCACATACCTCCGGGCCAAAAAAAAACAAAACAAAACTTAAAACAGAAGCAATATTGTAACAAATTCAATAAAGACTTAAAAATGGTCCACAATATTTTTTTAATTAAAAAAAAATAGAGTGAAGTGTACCTTCCAGAGGACGAGGAGTATTCTGTAGGCTAGGTTTGGGCAAGTGCTTAGGGTAAGCATGATGACATTTGCCATGGCCATCAGTCCCCCTCTTGCACAGAATGGCTGAATGTCACAGTATCAATCCTGTATTTGATCTTACACGGCACACTCTAATTTTTTTCTGGGAACTGAGATCCCAATTTTGATGATTGTCTTTTTCCAAGTTTCATAAAGAAGGCAGTCTAAAATCCATTCAATCATCCATAGTATTCATTTCAGACACATTTCTAGCCCCAATGGCATCTACCACGTGCTAGGCTAAGCAACACAGATATATATATATATGATACAGCCAGTCACTCCTCACTGCCATGGTCCCCTGGGATGGAAAATGTATGATGGCTTCCCCAAGGGAGTCATCATTTTTATTTTCACTCTTGTACTAGATCGCTCACTCTACCATCTCGACCTCTTAAATTCAAGAGAGCTCCCCTCTGACCATGAAAAAGCGCCCAAGGTTACGTGAGAAACATTAGCTGGTGCATAAAGCTGTCAAACTCCCGAGAAGAACTGGCCCAGAGCAGGCACTGCACAAGACAAAGATAGAGCTGCATGCAGGAGATGAAAAGGAGCATTTTTCAGCTTCCAATGTGGAAGAATGCCCAGTTACAGAGCCAGAGAAAGACTCAAGGAAGTCAATCAAGATGACTTGACATCCAAGTCAAGGTAAATTAGGTGGAGGCAAAAGAATAAGGAAGAAGGAAACACAGATCAAAAACCCAATACCTGGGACTCCCCTGGCAGTACAGTGGTGAAGACTCTGAACTTCCAGTGCAGGGAGCACGGGTTCAATTCCTGGCTGGGGAACTAAGATCTTACTTGTGAGCGGCATGGCCCAAAACAAAACAAACCCAACTCCTCTACCCAAAAGTGATGGCTGTGTCTAACTGGGTTGGGGGAAGGGGTGTATGGAGGATGCTCCTCCTACCCCATGACTTTGGGATAATGAGCCAGGTATAAGAGGTTCTAGGGCTTCCTAGGTGGCTCAGTGGGAGCGAATCTGCCTGCCAAGCAGGAGATGCAGGTTCGATCCCTGGAGAAGGAAATGGCAATGCACTCCCGTATTCTTGCCTGGGAAATCCCACAGATAGAGGAACCTGGCAGGCTATAGTCCAGGGGCTCACAAACAGTCAGACACGACTGAGCGACTAAACAATAGGAGGAGTTCTGTAGTGCATTCAGCTCATTTGCGGACCATTCTTTCCGCTCCTGAAGTCTCTGCCTTGACTTGTTTAGACTTGCCGCTTTAGATTCTCTTTGGACCAGCTGGTTTGCACTACAACAGAGATCGTAAAAACTGTTCAATGCCAAATGATTAAGCTCTGAGATTTTAAAGACTTTTTCTTCCCAGATTTTGCCAGCCTCACTCTATGAGACAAGGATGGGAGACTATAGGGGCTATAGAAGAGCCCCACAGACCCACAGACTCCACTGCACGAGGGTTGAGCAAGAATCCTGTGTCTGCATTTTATTTATTTTTATTTTATTTTTGGCTGCGCTGGGTCTTCATTGCTGCGGGCAGGCTTTCTCTAAGTCGTGGCAAGCGTGGTCTATTTTAGTTGTGGTACAAGGGCTTCTCGTGGTCGTGGCTTTCTCTTGCTACGGAGCACGGGCTCTAGAGTGTACGGGCTTCACTAGTTACAACACGTGGGCTCAGGAACTGAGGTTTCCAGGCTCCAGAGCACGGGCTCAAAAGTTGTGGCGCATGGCCATTGTTGGTCTGGAGCATGTAGGATCTTCCCAAATCAGGGATCGAACCCATGTCTCCTCCATCGGCGGGCAAATTCTTAACCACTGAATGACCAGGGAAGTCCCCGAGGCTATATTTTACGCATCCCCTGGTTTTCTAGGATCCTTTGCCTTTGATTCCCATCCAGTTAGGGAAGAAGCCTATCTGATGAATAACTATTCTAAAGTCCAGAATTTTTATTTTGCTAGCATCTCACTTACCTGCAAGTTCATGCATTGATCCTATTTTCAGGAGGTAATTTTTATGCTTGAAAGGCCCACTTTCACATCGTGCTGGTGGTCTGAAGGCAGAACCAGAGTATCAAATAGAGAGAAAGATGAATGCGTCTTCTTCAAATCCACTTCTTGGGGCCCGAGCCTCCAGAACAGCTTTGTCAATCAGGAAGACGAGCACTCNGGGGCCCGAGCCTCCAGAACAGCTTTGTCAATCAGGAAGACGAGCACTCAGGCCACGCTTTTTCCCTTCAAGGAGCCTCTAGTGAGTGGCCTCAGCAGAGGGTTGCCATTGGCTCTTTCCTTCTAGATGTCTTCTGTAATTGTCACTCATGCCAATTCATTAGATATTTCATTAGCTAAGCCAAAAACCTATATTCTGCTCTTTAGCCGAAAACATCTCTGAATTAGTTCATGAAAATTAGAATAAAACTCATTCGCTGGTGGCAATTAATGAGTCATGACTAAGGAAGGAGGAGGAGGTGGGAGAGAGGGGCTCTCCTTTCTCGCTCCTGATAGTTAGAGGAAGGGAAATTACACTGTGTTTGGTGAATTTACTGGAGTGGGAAGCCATCGCCCCAGGAGCCACCAGACTTCCTGACCCAGTTCCTGGGCTTTTGGGTACCACCTTCCTTTCAGTGTTCGAGAGGAAGAATTCTGAATGTGGGTAGTGAAAAGCCAGCCTCAGGGTGGAGACCCAGCCCTCAGTTAGTGGTGTCTTTGCTGAGATACCAAGTAGAAAGCTCTTTATCGTCTCTTAGGTAGGGAGGAGGGGCTTCCCTGGGGGCTCAGGGGTGAAGAATCTGCTTGCCATGTAGGAGATCCCTGGGTCAGGAAGATCCCCTGGAGGAAGGCATGCAACCCACTCTCGTATTCTTGCCTGGAGAATCCCATGGACAGAGGATTCTGGTTGGTTACAGTCCATAGAGTTGCAAAGAGTTGGACACAACTGAAGCAACCAAGCAGAGACACACACAGGTATGTAGGCATCAACCCCANCAGGCGACAAGTACTGAAGTCTGTGTGCCCTGGGGCCCGTGCTCTGAAACAAAGGAAGCCCACACACCACAACTAGAGAACAGTCAGCAGGCAGCAATGAAGACCCAGCACAGCCAAAAATAAATAAATAAACTCATCAAACACAGCATTCCGCTCTGGAGTGATCTGACCAGTGCAGAATAGAGAAGGTCTGATCCTACTGCCACATCAGAATGATAACCCCCGCGGCTAGGCTGAGGTCCCTGTTTGATATCCATGCAACTCTCTGGGGGAGCTTAAGTGGACAAGTTCACCTCTGAAAGTGAAAAAGTGTTAGTCACTCAGTNAATGATAACCCCCGCGGCTAGGCTGAGGTCCCTGTTTGATATCCATGCAACTCTCTGGGGGAGCTTAAGTGGACAAGTTCACCTCTGAAAGTGAAAAAGTGTTAGTCACTCAGTCATGTCTGACTCTTTGCTACCCCATGAACTGTAGCCCATGAGGTTCCTCTGTCCATGGGATTTCCCAGACAAGGATACCAGAGTGGGTTGCCATTCTCTTCTCCAGGGAATCTTCCCTACCCAGGGATTGAACCCAGGTCTCCTGCATTGCAGGCAGACTCTTTACTGGCTGGGCCACCAGGGAAGCCCCAACTATGTTCCATCTCATTGCTGTAGCTCATGATTCCAGCAGGTGGGGACAGGCTGTCACGTCTTCTTCCCCATTCCCCCACCATCCAGGAGTGGAGGAGAGATTTCAGATAAATTACCTTCCAGGACATTGATCAGCCACACTTGCTGGTGATCATTAAAAATTCTCTCACGTGTCTGTGACTTTCTCTCTCTGCCTCTCTCTTTTATCTATGCTCCCCAGAAACCTGAAGCCTGGATAGAAAGGCTTGCATCTCTTCTCCCTCTTCCCTATAAGATGATTCAGTTGAGAGCAAGGTGGTCTTCTGCACCCTGTTATTCTCCTATAAGGCACCCAAGAGTGGGAAGGGGAGGGAAAGTGCTGGAAAATGATTATCCTCTGATTGATTCTCCATTGAGACTGGCTGCTGTAGATGGACTCTGATTTAAAGGTGTCTGGGTCTAAGAACTTAGAATACATCCCTTTTCCTGTGGTTCAGTAGTGCTTAGTGGAGCTCTGTATTGGGGTTCAGCCTTCACTCCAGGCTAACATTAGTCATTTAGCTTTATTTTGCTCTACAGAGGCAGTCTTCTGAAACTCAACATGATGAGTGCCTAGGGTGTTGTTCAGAATTAGAGCATCCTTAGACTTCATGCTACCCCTTTAACATTTGTATAGTCTCTTGGTATTTCAAGTCACTGATGATGATCAACGTCTCTACCAATGGTTGAACAAACTAGGCTGAGTTTAGACCCTGTAGAATGAAGCTAGGGCTCAACAGGTAGTGCTAGCTGTAAAGAGAACGCCTGCCAGTGCCAGAGACATGGGTTTGATCCCTGGGCCAGAAAGATCCCCAGGATGAGAGCATGGCAGCCCACTCCAGTATTCTTACATGGAGAATCCCATGGACAGAGGAGCCTGGTGGGCTACAGTCCATGGGGTCACAAAGAGTCAGACACGACTGAAGGGGCTTAACACACATGCACACACAGAGAACATAGCTAAAGAGTCACCCACTCCTCCTGATAGGCTTGGGACTTCCAGCAATTGACATTCACTTCTCTTGTGTATCCATATGGTCATCCATGCCTACTTGGGTATGCCAAATTACAGGCAGATCACTATTTGATAGACATCCCCTTAACATTCTCACTAATCCCTAAATTCAACTTTAAAAAAGGATCTGTATTCCTATAATTAAGAGTATTAGTCAATGCCAGAGCTCGAAGCAGTCAATTCACATTCACATCACTCCCTGCTATGTATTAGATGAGTTTATTGCACTTGATAGATGCTCAATAAATATATGCTTAATAAATGTAATAGTGTTGTTTACTGCCCTGAAGACACAGTGGGTCATTTTCATGTAAGTGGCCAGTCTTCTCAGGAGATTTAAATGATGTATTGTCAGTACAAAAAATTTTTCTTTCATTCGATTTTTTTCAGCATTTAAATAAATACTATCCTGCCAGGCAGTGCAGAAAATGCTGGGAAAAATATAACGAAGCGATGTCCTTTGACCTTGAGGATTTGTTCACTTAGCTACCTATTTTTGTAATATGACTGAGTTATATAGAGCAATGTATCAAGTGTCATGGGAGGGGAAAGCAGAAGAAAAAAAATCTAACGCATAGACACAGAGCCAAACCAGCACACTTAGGTTCTGCTGCGATGCAGGCTGAGGATGCTGATAGCAACCCAGCAGAATCAGGTATACGCTCATTCTGCTATCCGTCTGTTCCTGTCCTTCATCGCTAAAGCCCTGGAGTACTCCGATCCCCAGCTCCTCAGTTTCCCAAAGGTGTGAGCAGTTCAAGAGCAGAAGGAACCCTGAGAGTCATCAGATACCAGACATTACATGAACACTGAACATCTCCGGTATTCCAGGTCTGGCACCACAGAAGGCAATGGGAGCACAGCAAAACCCTTACCTCAGAAAGCACAGTAGGGCCCCAGACACTGGCCAGAAAGTAAGCACACCGTGCAGAGAGGGGCAAAGCCCAAACAGGGACGGATGCATTGCTTACAATGTGTTTCTTCTTACATATAACTTCACTTTCATGGAAATTCTAAGGTAGACAGTCCATTTAGAAGGAGGAAGAGGCATAGAAAAGGAATCTGCTGAGGAAAATTAATATTTTGCTTTTGACACATTCTTCCTACTTAATATTTCTGTGTGTGGTCTTGATGCCTGCAGCTGCAGCAGCCGTCCTGTGACTGTGAGGAAAAGTCCCATGAATTCACAGATAGCAGCCTAGAACCCTTACACCACTGAGCCAATGAGCACGCTCTGGAATCAGCTTCTTGCAATTTGTGTCGGACGAAAAACATAATGGCTTTCTTGCTTAGGCTCCTGTTAGTCTGATTTTAGATTACACATGGTTGAAGGCATTCCTAAATGATACAAAGTCTTACAAAACTTGAAATTTCATATATGTGTGTATAATTACCTTTGATTTAAAGATTACATGATAAAAAGCATTAAGCATATAAATATATGCATGCAAATAAAGAGCAGTCATGGCCCCTTTCCTCATCTCTATCTCCTGAGGATGGAGGGTATTATTATATTGTTACTGGAAAGTCTCTGCTTGCTCAGCTATTAGATTGGTAGATTGGATTAATTCAGTTACTATTTCCAGAAAGATAGCATTTCCAGGAGGGTGAAAGTTTATGAAGAAATACAAATAGGTATGAGATTATCCTGAAACATCTAGGCTATTTCACAAATCTACCTAGAACGTGTGTATTTTGCGTTACACGTGTGATCGTCTAGCTCACAAAGATGTTTGAGTTCCCCTGTCAATGCCTGCTCACGGATTCATTCAGATGCCTCCTGCTCACCCACCTCACCGTTCGAGCAGCAGTCTCAGCACAAGCCTCCTAGCCAATAACAGACCTTCCTTAACGAGCACTGGGGACATTTAAAGAGGAGTTCTGTTGACCTTTTAGTGCCTGTTAAAGCCATATCTTTAAGTATCCTGATGATGTAGAAAGAGAGTTTAGGACCAAAGTATTTTTTTCATCTAAATAAAAGTACTAATAGATTTTCTGTTACTTAAACCTCTAGTTACCTTATTCCCTGAATATTAAAAAAATACAAAAACACAATATTCATGACATTACCCTCTGTGTGTCTTTATTTCACCACCATTTGAAAGTACTCATTTTCCTCCCAAGAGTTAGTTTTGCCTAGTGTTTTTTAAAATAGCAGATACCTTTTATTTACTGGAGTGCAGAAAAGGGAGTTAGTTTTTTTTTTCTCAAATAGAAAATGCTTCTCCATGAAACCAGTGCATTCCTGCTACCAGAAAACAGTTTTAGGCACAATGCCGTACACAAAGGATTCACAAGTTAATAGCTCTTGTTGCAGGAATAATCCCCTCTAGGGTGGAGAAAGTCCCGAGTAATCCTTCAGAAGAAGTGGCAGCTGACCTGGGAAATGCTGCGATTCAGCGGGGTCAGGCAGAGCAAGGCATCAGGCCATGTGCCGTGGGCTGGCGGAAGTGGTCAGTAAGTGATGTCGTGATGTGCTGGAAAACAGGTGAGCAGGGACGAACATGTGGGGAAACAGTGGGACCCAGGAGGGTACTGTTGCAATGCGGGGTGGGAGAGGAAAAGATGAGAGACTGCCAGGCTGGATCCCAGCCCCAAAGCTTAGCCGAGATGCCGACTCCTTGATGCCAGATTTTCCTGGGCACCTGCTGGGGGTGGAGTCAGAGGGTGAAGCCCAGGACCAGACTGGAGAGACGGTGATCGGGGTCAGATGGAAGAGACCAACAGGCAACCCAAGAATAGAGCAGGAAGGTGAACATTTCATTATAAAGCCCCAGTCTGAGCGTAACTGATCATGCAGGGATGGGTGGGCCCACAAGGCCAGAATCCAAAGGTGGTTCTTACTGAGACCTGAATCAAAGTGAGAACACAGGCATCTGATGGATCTGTCATGCAAGGTCAAAGCGGC
Source organism: Raphicerus campestris (assembly GCA_006410735.1). Taxonomy (NCBI): domain Eukaryota; kingdom Metazoa; phylum Chordata; class Mammalia; order Artiodactyla; family Bovidae; genus Raphicerus; species Raphicerus campestris. The sequence goes on from SJYW01001729.1 coordinate 760,677, forward strand.
ACAAGTGGGTCACAGGAAGACAGCTTGGCCAGAGAACGTTGGCTTAGTGCCCAGGCAGGATTCCTTGGCATCAGATGGCTTTGTCACGGCTACTCTTCATTACACCCAATTCCTGCTTGCTGCTATTAACCCTTTTCTTCCTGTTTCCTCTACGTCTTTCTCTGGTGGCATATCGCCACTAGATTTCTACCTAAAAAATGACTCCTGCAGTTAGTGGCCTGAAACAGTTCCACCTCTGTGCACTGGATGGGAGTCTGCTTCACACAGCTGTGATTTATGGGAGCTGGTGCTGGCAGTAGCCAGTAGTTCCCAGACGTGGCAATGGGGACCAAGACAAGATCATCTCCTAGAGGGAAGTCTTGGGCTTATAAACAAAGTAAGACCATGGTCTCATTGGACACAAAGTTCTTCTTAAGACAGAGAGTATATGTCCAACGTGTCCCAACAGTGATAAGAACCAACCTGATGTCAGCAGCCTGCCTTCTTGTCCTTCTTGTCAATTGGCAAAACCCATCTGCCTACCTTTTCTCCTAACCTGGGTCTGTGTGACCTCTGGTTCCTGTGATACTGAGTGTGGCTGGGAATAAGCCAGATAGGAAGAAAGTGTGTGTGTGTTTGGGGGGGGGGGTTGTAATTGGTACAAAGAACTGTGCTCATGTCTTCATCCCAGACTCAGCAGTGCGGGCGCAGGGCTTCTTTATCTAGAAATCNGGGGGGGGGGGGGGGAGGGGAGGTGGGGAGGTGGGTGGTGTGGGGGGGGGGGGGGGTGTTTGTAATTGGTACAAAGAACTGTGCTCATGTCTTCATCCCAGACTCAGCAGTGCGGGCGCAGCGCTTCTTTATCTAGAAATCGTCACTGTCTTTTGTGCTGTGCTCCGGCCAGAGAATATGCTTCTCCAATATCCATCACCTCTTAAGGTCTTTACTCGAACACCACCCTCTCCGTGAAGCCTCCCTTGACGGCACATTTAAAATGTCAAACACCTATTCCCCCAACCCCACGCCCCCCTCCGTTTCCCTGCTTATTTCTCCCCATGACTGTGATCGACATGACACTGTGTATATCAGACTTTCTCATTCGTCACTGTCTCCTCCATCAGGATATCAGCTCCAAGAAAGCAGGGCTTTACCTGTTTCATTTGGTACCTTCCAGCAGGCAATGGCAACCCACTCCAGTACCCCTGCCTGCAGAATCCCATGGATGAAGGAGCCTGGTAGGCTGCAGTCCATGGGGTCACTAAGAGTCAGATATGACTGAGTAACTTCACTTTCACGCATTGGAGAAGGAAATGGCAACCCGCTCCAGTGTTCTTGCCTGGAGAACTCCAGGGACGGGGGAGCCTGGTGGGCTGCCATCTATGGGGTCACACAGAGTCGGACACGACTGAAGTGACTCAGCAGCAGCAGCAGTAGGGTTGGCAGAGTATGTACTCAAAGAATTTTTTTTAATTTTTTACATGTATTTTCATTATTATATTTAGTTTATGATTTTATTTTATTATACTTGTATTGTGCTAAATATATATTTTATTTATAAATACATTATCTTTTTTAAAAAATATATTATTTATATTTATTATATATTTGGGCTTGCCCTGTGGCTCAGCTGGTAAAGAATCCGCCTGCAATGCAGGAGACCTGGGTTCGATCCCTGGGTTGGGAAAATCCCCTGGAGAAGGAAAAGGCTACCCACTCCAGTATTCTGGCCTGGCGTATTCCATGGACTGTATAATCCATGGGGTCACAAAGAGTCAGACACGACAGAGTGACTTTCACTCACTCAGGATTCCTTGAATAGATAGCGAATAGGAGTCACTATTATATGTTTACCTTATTTATTATTATTAAATGTATTTATTCTTCCTTTCGGCTGTGCTGCACTCAGGATTACCCTTGTTGCAGCGAGCAGGAGTTGCTCTCTAGCTGCGGTGCACGGGCTTCTTTGTCACTGCGGAGGCTTCTCTTGTTGCGGAGTGCAGGCTACCTAGGCTCATGGGCCTCAGTAGTTGCGACTTTCAAGCTCTAGAGCATAGGCTCAGTAGTCATGGAACCTGGGCTTAGTTGCCCCGAGGCATGTGGAATCTTCCCAGGCCAGCGACCGAACCCATGTCCCCCGCATTGGCAGGCAGATTCTTAACCATTGGACTACCAGGGAAGTTCTGCAAAGAATTTTTATTGAATAAAGAGTGAAGAAAGTCTATGATCTATTATAGAATTCTTGCTCTATTATCATATCCAATTCTCTCTCCACCCTCTTGTTAATCTTCATCGAGGAGAGTCAAAGCAGTCATGTAACGTACATAGTAAGGCCCCTCAATTGCAAGAGATGGGCCTGGGATGTAAGCCCACATCTGTCTCCAAATTTATTATATGCCTTGACAACATACATGGCCTCATGAGAATATAAACAGAGGAAAGGAGAGAGAGAGGAAAAAAAACAACATCCATCTAAACCCGGGTGAATCCAAGTAGGCTATTAAGACTTCCACGGCCACAGACACATCATGATCATTTCTGCCATTTTGTTTGTCCACTGAACCATCGAGCACAGCTTCAACAAAGTGTGTTCCATGGCACACCTACATTATAAAGGCCCAGAGAGAAGCTTTGTGAACTGCAGCCACTTCTCCATGGAAACACGATTCTCCAGCATCCGCATGCTGGTGGCTTCTTGGAGCTGTAAATGGATGAAAGATGTGTAAGACAAGCGGCACTTGCTAGTCTGCCCGAGGGGAGGAGGAGAATGCTACCCAGCAAATCGGGCCTCTTTAAAACCCTTCTTAAGGAAACGCATGATTGATGAGCCATTTAGAACACAACGCTGAATCCCCGTGTGTTCTAAATGCTTCTACAGAGAAGCAGTTGTTGGAAGCCAAGATATGGGGCCTTTGCATGGGCTTCCTCTTCTTGCTTCTAATAGAGAAGGAGTGGCAAAGTGATCTTAGGGCTACAGATGGGAAAGAGAGGCTCCTTTGAGAGAAAAGTGATTTAACATTTGGGCAATGGAATTTCAGTGCCTCGAATTAGACAGTTTTCCCCCCACTAATATTTTACTGAAGTACAGTTGTGTTAGTTTCTGGTATACAGCAAAGGGATTCAGTGTGTGTATCTAGTGTGTGTGCATATATATATAACTGTAATATATATATCTTGTGTGTGTGCTCAGTCACGTCTGCCTCTGCGATCCCATTGACTGTAGTCTGCCAGGCTCCTCTGTCTGTGGGATTTTCCAGGCAAGAAAACTGGAATGGGTTGCCATTTCCTTCTGCAGGGGATCTTCCTGACTGAGGGATAGAACCTGTGTCTCCTGCCTTGGCAGGTGGGTTCTTTATCACGGAGACACCTGGGAAAGCCTGTGTCTTCTTCATATTCGTTTCCATGATGGTTTATTACAGGATATTGAACATAGTTCCCAGTGTTCTACAGTAGATCCTTGTTTATCCACCCTGTATGTGATAGTTTGCATCTGATAATCCCAAACTCCTAATTTATTCCTCCCTAACCCCCACCCCTCCCTGCTTTGGTGATCATATGCTTTCCATGCAATCAGACTTAAAACAAAATTTTTTTTTTGGCTGCACCAGGTCTTCATTGCTGTGAAAGCTTTCTCTTCTTGCGGTGAGTGGGGGCTACTCTCCAGCTGCAGTGCACGACCTTCTCATTGCCGTGGCTTCTCTTCTTGTGGACCACCGGCTCTAGGCACTCGGGCTTCAGTCGCTGTGGTGCCTGAGCTCAGCTGCCCCTCGGCACGTGGAATCTTCCCAGAGCAGGGATCACTGAGCCAGTGCCCCCTGCCTTGGCAGGCGGATTCTTAACCACTGGACCACAGGGAAGTCCCAATTAGACCGTTTTGATGTTCGATAGTGCCGCTGAGACTTAACACTGTATACAAGGAGCTCACTGTTAAAACTGTGAAGATGGTGAAGGGCTTGTTTAGCTTACAGACAAAAGCAAACACCCTAGCAACATCACCTTGACAGCACCCGCAGGCCCAACGTGCTGCTTTGAAATCCTTCTCATCTCAGGCTGATAAGCGCCTTCTGAAGAGGCCCTGCAGGACTGTCCCTTAGGTCAGCACAAGGCCGTGGCTGATTGATAGTGACTCTGCATGTCTGCTCATCAGCCAGGTGACCTATAGGACATAAACTTCTCTTCTCTGGACTTTTTCATCTATGAAGTAACAGGACTGGACAAGCCAAAATTTTCAAGACTGTTCAACTAAAACATTCCTCATTCTCATGACACTGTGGGTGAAATAGTACATTAATTTGACATCTTAGTCACCCCAACCATCCTCCACACCACTCATTCTGAGTGGGAGTTTTCTGCCCTCTAACTTACCCAAAGCATTGACTGATTATCTGATATACTGAAGAATAATGGCTAAATGGGTAATGAAGGAGATAAGACCGCTTGCTAAGTGTCCTCAGGTAATTTTCCTAGTCCTTCTTGGTTGCGGTGCTTCTAAGGCTTGATTATTTACAGAGAAAAAAAAAAAAGGCAAAAGTTGCTCAAGAATGAGTGATGTAACAAATAACTGCATACATTTCACAGATAGCTTTGAGTGTCTCTAGATTTAAATATAGAGCATCCCTGGTGACTCAGATGGTAAAGAGTGTGCCTCCAATTCGAGAGACCTGGGTTCAATCCCTGGGTAAGGAAGATCCCCTGGAGAAGGAAGTGGCAACCCACTCCAGTATTCTTGTCTGAAAAATTCCATGGATGGAGGAGCCTGGTGGGCTACAGTCCATGGGGTCACAGAAAGTCGGACACCACTGAGTGACTTTATATATCAAAAATCTGAACTCTAAGGAACAGTTCGAGATTGTTGAAAGGGAGCCACCTCTGTCCATGGAATTCTCCAAGCAAGAATACTGGAAGGGGCAGACATTCCCTTCTCCAGGGGATCTTTCTGACCAGGGATCAGACCTGGATCTCCTGCGCTGCAGGTGGATTCTTTGCCATCTGGGTTACCAGGCAAGCCCGCTGCGCTGCAACTTCGGGTGAATTTGTGGGCAGCTCTGCATGACGAACTGCGCTGTCATCTGTTTTCCACATCCTTTCCCGGAACGATGAACTCGGCTACAGAAGCCGCACTGTTGGTGCAGCTGTTACCAGCGAGCTAATTGAGTTTGTTGGCCTTGAAAAGGCATCAGTGGATAATGCGATGAGGTAATGCTGTGTTCCCGTCCTCTGGATCCCCCCTCTGCCATTACCGAGGCTTTATTTATGAGACCGGAAATGAAAGCTGAAAACAGGAATGGTCCTTAGATGTGACTGGCTTTCCTCTGTTTTCAAATACAGCTGAGATGCAAGGGTCCAAGTTGTGCAGAACAGCCCTGAAGGCAGATGACTGTGCCCCCTCTGGGTTCCTGAGTGTCTGATGGGCATGGCTCCAAGGAAAACACATGCCCAAGGATGCGGTTTGTTGGCTGCCCCAGGGTGACATCTGGAAGAAAGAAGCAACAAACTGAGAAAAGCCTAGATGCTCAAACACCAGCTATAAACAGAACCAGAATGGCACAAGGCAAGGTCAAGTTGACCCAGCAGACAGAAGGTCAGTTTGGAGCAAGGGGAGGGCAGGGGCCCCCTCTGACCCAAAGTCAAAGGAGGAGGAACATGTCTGGTTGGCTGCCCCGTGGAGTTGTCATGTCTGTTACAGGCCTGAGCAGAAGCCGTGCAGGGAAGTCCCTTAGGGCTTTGGAAGGAAGAACAGACCAGTCAACCCATCACCGGAAATTCACTGAGCCCTTCTGTACCAGGGGCTGGGTGACAGGCAAACAAGCAGAGCACCTGCCCTCAAGGAATTGACTTTCTAATGGTGAAAGAATTAATAGGGCATAAAGCCAGGCAGACAGACCCATGGGACAGAAAAGAGAGTCCAGAAATGAACGTTCATGGTGGTGAAATGATTTTCATCCCGACTGCCAAGACCATTCAATGGGAAAACAGTATTTTTTTTTAACATATGGTGTTGGGAAAATTGGATGTGTGTGCTCACTCAGTCATGTCCAGTTCTTTGTGAGCCCATGTGCTGTAGCCCACCAGGCTCCTCTGGTCCATGGGGATTCTCCAGGCAAGAATACTGGAGTGGGTTGCCATGCCCTCCTCCAAGGGATCTTCCTGACCCAGGGATCGAACCCACGTCTTTTATGTCTTCTGCATTAGCAGGCGGGTCCTTTATCACTAGCACCAGCTGGGAAGCCCAGGAAAACTGGATATCTACAAGCGAAAGAATGATGTTAGACCCTGATGTTCCATCATCTACAAAAATTAACTCAAAACTGGATCAAAGACCTCAACGTAAGAGCTAAAACTGTAGAACCCTTAGATGAAGACATGAGAGAAAGTGAATGATGGGCATAAACACAAGTGGGGAAAGATCGCTTCAGCTACACCCAAGCAGGACAAAGAAGACTGAAAAGAGAACTGGGTGGAGCCGGAGAGGCTGGTTAGCGTTGGTGTCAAGGAAGTTGTATCAGAGAAGGGATGACGAAGTTGAGCTCTGAAAGGTGAAAATGTGCCAGCCCTGTCATGATTGGGAATTTGCTCTAGAAAGAAGGAAGATTAATCACAAAGGCCTTTTTAAAGAAAGGAATGGGCTTGATATCAGTCATGAGGGAGATGAACTGGAAGACAGAAGGAAGGACCAGATGTTGGAGGGCTTTTGGGGCCATGGTGAAAGTGAAGTCGCTCAGTCGTGTCCAACTCTTCGAGACCTCATGGACTGTAGCCTTCCACGCTCCTCTGTCTATGGGACTTTCCAGGCAAGGGTACTAGAGTGGGTTGCCATTTCCTTCTCCAGAGGATCTGCCCAACCCAGGGATCGAACCCAGGTCTCCTGTGGTTGTAGGCAGACGTTTTACTGTCTGAGCTCAGGGAAATGGGAGACCACTGGAGGGTTAACCAGGGGAATGATGATATGGGAGCCCAGCCAGTAGCTCACTTAAATCCAGGACTGTAGCCAAGGCTACATTGAGAAATGGCTGGATTCTGGACCTATAGGTGGCGGAGGGGAGGGCAGGGAGGGTAGAGCTGATGGAGCTGAAAATGAATTGCATGGAAGATGTGAGGGAAAGAAAGAAAACTTGAATCTCAAGATTTGGGGCCTGAGCAACCAGGTAGATTGGCACGGTGGTGGCATTTAAAGAAATACAAAAGTTTGCGGTGGGGATTGATATGTCTGAGGGGAAGTGCAGCAGTTCTGCTGGAGCCAGGTTAAGACTAAGATTTCTATTAAACCTCCTGATGGAAAATTTGAGGAGGCAGCTGGATTTAAGAGCCTGGACTTCAAGGAAGAGATCCAAGTTAAAAACTAAAAATCTAAGGGGTGTGTGTACATGTGAGTGTGGTATATATATATACACCCAACTTTGAATAACTTGTGCATATAGTAATGATTATTAGTTGCTCAGTTGTGTCCCTATGAACTGTAACCCACCAGGCTCCTCTGTCCATGGAGTTCTCCAGACAATACTGGAGTGGGTTGCCATTTCCTTTTCCCAACTCAGGGATGGAACCTGGGTGAAAAACAACGAGATAAATGCTATGTGTACGTGCATGTGTTTATACATACACGCATGGGGCTTTGAATAATACATGTGTGCATGCCTGTATAATACCAAATGCTGTATTTCATTGCATGTTATAATACAACTGACCGGTCACTAAGTCATGCCCACCTCTTTGCGACCCCATGGACAGCAGCACACCAGGCTCTTCCATCCTTCACTGTCTCCCAGAGTTTGCTCAAATTCATGTCCATTGAGTCGGTGATGCTGTCTAATCATCTTAACCTCTGCTGACCCTTCTCCTTTGCCTTCATTCTTCCCCAGCATCAGACTCTTCCAAAGAGTCAACTCTTTGCATCAGGTGGCCAAAACATTGGAGCTTCATAAATGAATAGTCAGGGTTGAGTCCTGCTATAATTCAAAGTCCTGAGAGTGAATGAATGAGATCCCCAGGGCCAAGGCCAGGCCTGGGAGTGCTCTGACTGCAACCCACTGAGAGAGGGAAGGGCAGCAACGATGGTGGAAAAGGAATGGAGAGGACAGGAGTGGAGTAGAAGGAAGACAAGCTGAGTCTTGGAAGCCCAAGGAGACAGGGCAGGCTTGGTGGCTCCGAGGACACCACTGCTGAGACACAGAGCTCCTTGTCCTCTACCAGAAGCTCAGAAGTGGTAAGCCAGAGAGGCTTGAGCCACGAGAGCCAGATGAGCTCCCGGGTCTTCTCTGATTGAGGGTGTGGCCTCACACTTCCCCAGCTCTGGGACTTGGACCCTCTCAGAGCTCCATCCTTCTGAAACATGTTCGGAACAGCCTCTCAACGCCACTCACTATGAGAGCGGGACCCCACAGTTTGCCAGGCTGGTTTATCACAGTGTCCAGGCCAGGCAGCTTTCAGATGTCCAGAGGTTCACTGTGGGAATCTGGGAAGGTGCAAGGATGGGGAAGAAACCCCCAAAAGAGGTCAAGTATAGGAAGCAATGATCACTGATTGCTGGCAAAACCTGGAGCCCAGACCTGCCTCTCTACACCCCTGACATCAAGACCAGAAATTGAAGCCAGGCTCTCTTGGATAGTCCAGCTTTTTGAAAATCACCCAGTGGTTGTGAACCTTGAATCCTTGCACCTTAAGGATTCTACTTGAGGACAACAGAAATAATGGGATAAAGTGCATAGCATCAGCAGATAGAGAGGCTTCAGGAAGACAGAGTGTTAAGTTAATTCATTCTGTTTTTACAGAAAGCCTGCTGTCAATTTCATAATGAAGCAAAAGGGCCTGTTATGAGTTGTATCCTTTTGTGTCCAAATGCAGGGACCAGAGCCTCTAAGTCTGCCCTTGGGGTATCTCTTCTCTTGCCTTTTGGCTCTTTAACTTCTGTGCCATAATTAACCCCTTTTTGTGCCACCTCCTCTTCAGTTACACACTTGGGGTGGTGCCCACCTTGTAGATGGGGACAATGACTTCACCTCCTCAAGAACAGAAATATGTCCTCATGAATATTTCCTGAGCAAATAAATAATGGTGTTATTCGTAGCCTCACACACACAAACACACAAACGCACAGAGTTGCAAAGAATGGGATCATTAAAATATGTTTTAAAACCCACTGCACAGCAGTCTGTATTCTCTGAATCACTACTTGACAAAATGGGGCGGGGGGGGAATCATTGATTGGACTCTATGAGCTGAGCCTAAACACACGGAGAATAAAAGTCCTGTCTGTGAAGAGGCGAGAGAGGAAAAAGTGCTTGCTTCCTAATGGAAGAGGGAAATTTCTGCAAGAGGCAAAAATAAAAGACGACCGAAAACAAAAGCAAGATGAATCACTTTCATTCTGAAAGGAACACAGTGAAACAATGGTGCTAAATGAGATACAATTCCTGACAAAGATCTTCTCTGTTCTCCACAGGCTTTTATTGTGCCGTGTGTACCAAGACTTATGTTTTATCTTCCCGAAAAGAGCCAGCATACTTTATTTTCTGCGCATACCTCTCTCCGCCTCTCCTCCCCGCTTACTGAGATTTAAGTCGGCTATTGTAGTGCTCTATCTCTGATCAGCCTTAAAGATCTGAAAAGCCCTGAGTTTGCAAGATGGAAAAAAGGCCTCCGGGTTTGACAGTGATAGATCTNACTCAGGGATGGAACCTGGGTGAAAAACAACGAGATAAATGCTATGTGTACGTGCATGTGTTTATACATACACGCATGGGGCTTTGAATAATACATGTGTGCATGCCTGTATAATACCAAATGCTGTATTTCATTGCATGTTATAATACAACTGACCGGTCACTAAGTCATGCCCACCTCTTTGCGACCCCATGGACAGCAGCACACCAGGCTCTTCCATCCTTCACTGTCTCCCAGAGTTTGCTCAAATTCATGTCCATTGAGTCGGTGATGCTGTCTAATCATCTTAACCTCTGCTGACCCTTCTCCTTTGCCTTCATTCTTCCCCAGCATCAGACTCTTCCAAAGAGTCAACTCTTTGCATCAGGTGGCCAAAACATTGGAGCTTCATAAATGAATAGTCAGGGTTGAGTCCTGCTATAATTCAAAGTCCTGAGAGTGAATGAATGAGATCCCCAGGGCCAAGGCCAGGCCTGGGAGTGCTCTGACTGCAACCCACTGAGAGAGGGAAGGGCAGCAACGATGGTGGAAAAGGAATGGAGAGGACAGGAGTGGAGTAGAAGGAAGACAAGCTGAGTCTTGGAAGCCCAAGGAGACAGGGCAGGCTTGGTGGCTCCGAGGACACCACTGCTGAGACACAGAGCTCCTTGTCCTCTACCAGAAGCTCAGAAGTGGTAAGCCAGAGAGGCTTGAGCCACGAGAGCCAGATGAGCTCCCGGGTCTTCTCTGACTGAGGGTGTGGCCTCACACTTCCCCAGCTCTGGGACTTGGACCCTCTCAGAGCTCCATCCTTCTGAAACATGTTCAGAACAGCCTCTCAACGCCACTCACTATGAGAGCGGGACCCCACAGTTTGCCAGGCTGGTTTATCACAGTGTCCAGGCCAGGCAGCTTTCAGATGTCCAGAGGTTCACTGTGGGAATCTGGGAAGGTGCAAGGATGGGGAAGAAACCCCCAAAAGAGGTCAAGTATAGGAAGCAATGATCACTGATTGCTGGCAAAACCTGGAGCCCAGACCTGCCTCTCTACACCCCTGACATCAAGACCAGAAATTGAAGCCAGGCTCTCTTGGATAGTCCAGCTTTTTGAAAATCACCCAGTGGTTGTGAACCTTGAATCCTTGCACCTTAAGGATTCTACTTGAGGACAACAGAAATAATGGGATAAAGTGCATAGCATCAGCAGATAGAGAGGCTTCAGGAAGACAGAGTGTTAAGTTAATTCATTCTGTTTTTACAGAAAGCCTGCTGTCAATTTCATAATGAAGCAAAAGGGCCTGTTATGAGTTGTATCCTTTTGTGTCCAAATGCAGGGACCAGAGCCTCTAAGTCTGCCCTTGGGGTATCTCTTCTCTTGCCTTTTGGCTCTTTAACTTCTGTGCCATAATTAACCCCTTTTTGTGCCACCTCCTCTTCAGTTACACACTTGGGGTGGTGCCCACCTTGTAGATGGGGACAATGACTTCACCTCCTCAAGAACAGAAATATGTCCTCATGAATATTTCCTGAGCAAATAAATAATGGTGTTATTCGTAGCCTCACACACACAAACACACAAACGCACAGAGTTGCAAAGAATGGGATCATTAAAATATGTTTTAAAACCCACTGCACAGCAGTCTGTATTCTCTGAATCACTACTTGACAAAATGGGGCGGGGGGGGAATCATTGATTGGACTCTATGAGCTGAGCCTAAACACACGGAGAATAAAAGTCCTGTCTGTGAAGAGGCGAGAGAGGAAAAAGTGCTTGCTTCCTAATGGAAGAGGGAAATTTCTGCAAGAGGCAAAAATAAAAGACGACCGAAAACAAAAGCAAGATGAATCACTTTCATTCTGAAAGGAACACAGTGAAACAATGGTGCTAAATGAGATACAATTCCTGACAAAGATCTTCTCTGTTCTCCACAGGCTTTTATTGTGCCGTGTGTACCAAGACTTATGTTTTATCTTCCCGAAAAGAGCCAGCATACTTTATTTTCTGCGCATACCTCTCTCCGCCTCTCCTCCCCGCTTACTGAGATTTAAGTCGGCTATTGTAGTGCTCTATCTCTGATCAGCCTTAAAGATCTGAAAAGCCCTGAGTTTGCAAGATGGAAAAAAGGCCTCCGGGTTTGACAGTGATAGATCTTGCTCGTCCCCACAGGAGGATATTCCTGCGCTAGGATGACCACAGAACCTTCGGATGACAAGCTACACCCCCTGCTCGCCTGCCTGTGCCTTTCTGCAAAGGTCAAGGCACCTGCAGGGGGCAAAGGAATAGCCCAACAAGCTCAGCTTGGGCTGTGCTTACTCAGCACAGCGGTGATGCTTCAGATTAGATGCAACAAGTTTGGAGTGAAAGGGATCATGGAGAGCCAGTCCTGGAACTCAAGGATTGCATCAGGGGAGGCATGCTCAGCCGTTCAGTCGTGTCTGACTCTGCAACCCCATGGATTACAGCCTGCCAGGCTTCTTTGCCCATAGAATTCTCCAGGCAAAAATAGTGGAGTAGGTTGTCATTTTCCTTCCTCACGGGATCTTCCAAACCCACGGCTCAAACCCTGGCCTATTGCATTAAAAGGCAGATTCTTTACCACTGGTGCCACCTGGGAAGCCTGTTATCAAGGAAAACAAGGTTTAAAGTGCAAAAATGATCCTTTAAACTTAGACCCAAATCCCTACTCAGCTGCTTTCAAGAAGTGTACCTTTGGCCTGGAAGGGAGGAGAGCCGGGGGAGAATGGATGGATGGATGTGTACATATGGTTTAATCCCTTTGCTGTTCACCTGAAACTATCACATTGTTAATGGGCTATACCCCAATAAAAAATAAAAAGTTTTAAAAAAAGAAGTAGTATGCCTTTGGCTCCATAAACCTCAGTCTCTTCATCTGTAAAATGGAGCCATAGCAGCCTCACCTGCAAGCCCATAGAGGTCATGCAGGTGAGGCCCTTATCACCATCATAATGGGCTGGAAGGATACCACATGTTGTTGTTATTACTTTTAGAGACTGCAGATTTTTATACCCCTGGCATTTCTTGGAGCAGTTAGTGATTAATACCTTTTTATCTTTAATGAATGAACAATTAGAACACAATTAGGCAAAGAGAATTGCATTACTCTTCTGATTAAGAGCCAGGTACCCAAAGGATGAAGTCCAAACTCTTTAGCATGGCTTTGCATCTGGCCCAGGCTCCCTGCCGGCCTCCTCTCATGCCAGGTAAGC
>SJYW01001729.1:776846-787171 GCA_006410735.1 Raphicerus campestris
TGCCCGCTGAGGGACTCACACACCTGAACCTGCCTTGCGTCCCTAAGTCTGTGAGCGGCCTGTGCTCAGTCCTTCCCTGGATCACCTGTGAGTGAGTTGGAGATCTTCTATACAACCTCCCACGCCCAACCCAAGTGCCACCTTCCCTCCAAAGGCTTCCTTTCACTGCTGCAGTACACAGGAAGTTTCTCTCCCTTTTGGCCTCACACTATGCTTTACAATAGTGCTTTCCACAGTGTGGTCCTTAGACCAGCAGCATCAGCATCAGCAGGGAACTTACTAGAAATGCAAATTCCTAGGCCCCACCCTGGGTGTACTGAATCAGACACTCTTGGGGGTTGGGCCCAGCAACTTGTGTTTTAACAAGCCTTCCAGATGCTTCTGATGCAAACTTACGTTAGAAAGCCATCAGGCTATGCAAACTTCTACTATAACATGTCTCATAGTATATGAAAATCACCTAAAAACAGGACCATCCTCCTTGCTTCTGCAGTTCAGTCATTCAGTCATGTCCGACTCTTTGCGACCCCATGGACTGCAGCACACCAGGCTTCCCTGTTCATCACCAACTCCCAGAGCATACTCAAACTTATTTCTATCACCTTGATGATGACATCCAACTGTCTCATCCTCCGTCGCCTCGAGCCCTCAATCTTTCCCAGCATCAGGGTCTTTTCCAACGAGTTGGCTCTTCGCATCAGGTGACCCAAGTATTGGAGTTTCAGCTTCAGCCTCAGTTCTTTCAATGAATATTCAAGACTGATTTCCTTTAGGATGGACTGGTTTGATCTCCTTGCAGTCCAAGAGATTCTCAAGAGTCTTCTCCAACACCACAGTTCAAAAGCATCAGTTCTTTGGCACTCAGCTTTCTTTTAAAGTCCAACTCTCACATCCGTCCATGACTACTGGAAANGGTTAGGAAATGGCAACCCACTCCAGTACTCTTGCCTGGAGCATCCCATGGAGGGAGGAGCCTACCAGGCTACAGTCCATGGGGTTGCAAAGTGTCGGACAGGACTGAGCGACTTCACTTTCACTTTCACTAGACTTGTGCCAGACAGCATCACAAAGTAAAAGCAGAGAGTATCTCTGCATCAAAGGAGATCAGAGTCTGGGCGGTGACAGGTGTTGATGGCGTTGGTATGTAAGCCAAGATGGTGTAGGGCAGGAATAATGCGTGAGAACCAGGTGCAGGGTGCAAAAGGAGCTCAAAGTGGGGAGACTCTGAGGTTCCCCTGCAGAAAACAGAAAACACTCTCGGGAGCACAGCGTGTTGGAGCTGGATGTGGAAGGAACAGCATTCAGGCTTGGAGAGCTGGGCGTTTAGTGAGGAGACGGTCGCTGTGGTGTTGGGGATGTAGGGAGAGGCACGTGGTGGAGCTTGTTGACTCATCTCTGCCGCCCCCACGATGTCGAGCACAATGCATCGCACGCTGCTGGCATTTCAGGAGCGCGGCATCTGTGAGCAGGGGAGTGACGGGAAGCCGCAAATACACAATACACAGCTTCATCAGAACTATAATTTTTCTCCCACCCAAAATACCACTCAACTTATAGTGGGTGCTATAGGGTGCTCCATCAGGTGGAAAAAGAGAGGATGGTTTTTGTGGGGGTGGGGATAATATGTGTGTTTATGTGTATGAGAGAATTCATGCAGAAACTATAAAGGCAGGCAAAGACAGCCCATGTGTGAGTTTATACCATGTCAAGGATTCCATCCTAAAAGCAGCAAGGAGCCTTTGGAGAGTTTTAATAAGGGGCATAGGACCAGACCTGAATTTTAGGGAGATCACATGCCTCGCTTGCTAAGGGCACGCTTCCTCCCTGCTCCCATAGTAACTACAGTTTTTCTCTACCTCATCATGGGGTTGTAAACGAGCGTATTTGTCCTTCCCTCCCATCATAGAAGGGCAAGTTTCTCGAGGTCCTGAAGCGGATCTTATCTACCCTTGTGTCCAAGTGTTTGTCAAATAGAAAGCACTCATTATTATATTAGCAAGATTGTTGGGAGGGAGAACCAAGGAGAAATGATTTGAGTAATTCAAGCTAGAAATGACAATAGCTTAAGCAAGGGTAGCATTTGGAAAAGATGAAATAAGGGAGACAGATGTCAAATACAAGTGGTAAAGCAGAAAGGAGTTTGTGACAGACTGGGGAGAGTGACCAAGAGGGGAATTGGGGATTTGAAAAACTGAGGCAAACTAGGGGTGGCAGGTGGCCCTTTGCGACAGGAAATAGGAGGAGAATCGCCTTCAGAGAAGCAGAGCGCAAGTTCCACCTTGGATGCGCAATCTTCAGCAAACCAGCACAACGGTGAAGAGAGGGCCTAAAAATGGATTGGCCTTGCAGATATGTGGCTCAGAGACAGACCTCAGCTAAGGACCATTCTTGTTGTTCAGTATTAAATCATGTCTGACTCTTTGTGACCCCATGGACTGCAGCACACCAGGCTTTCTTGTCCTTCACTATCTCCCAAAGTTTGTTCAAACTCATGTCCATTGAGTCAGTGAGGCCATCTAACCATCTCATCCTCTGTCACCCGCTTTCTCCTCCTGCCCTCAGTCTTTCCCAGCGCAGGGTCTTTTGCAATGAGTCAGCTTTTCGCATCAGGTAACCAAAGCATTGGTGCTTCAGTGACTTCCAAGTCAATAGAGGGAAGACATAGGCCTGCAATCATTCAGTCTATCTAACAGTTGGAGCTAGCTACCTTTCTTGTTTTTGCCTTCTGGTCTCAATTATCCAGTGGTATCTCAATGTTCTAATTTCCATCTCTGATTACCAATGAGTCTCAGCATTTGTTCATCTACTCATCACCTACCAGGGCTTCCTCTTCTGGGAAAGGCCTTGGGATATCTTCAGTCCATTTTTATATCAGTTTTCCTTCTCCTTGTGAGTTGGTTTGAAGGGTTTCTTTGTATATTCTAAAAATTATTCGTTTGACTATTTTAGGCATTGAAAATATCTTCTCTCCACCCCCTATCCTTGTCTGCCATTGATTAAATTTTATTTGAGATTCCTCACCCCTGCAAAGAGAAGGAATACATTAATGGAGTCCCAGAAATCCAGTAGGAGAAGCCTATTTTGAGTAAGCTAATGAGTGGATACAGGACAGGTTGATTGGAGAGGTGGGGATTTGGAGAGGGGGGATTTTGATAGGCAGAGCTGAAAGGGGGAGACATGCCTGAAGGCATGCTCTAATGGGCCCACTGTCAGAAAAATTCAGGGCCAATAGAGAATAGGGTTTAACATGAATAAGATGTTTATGTTGATGAGGAGTCTGGGATGGGGATGAGAGGCACTTGGGCTCTCAAGAGTAGCTAATGCCAATCTAAGGACTTGGTCATTAGTGGTGGTAACTGTCCCCTAGAGAGACCTGCCCAGAAGGATCCTTTGGTGAGCTGAGTCCAGAAGTGGCCTGGAGGGGACTGGGGACAGGGACCGACTGAAGCCAGATCATTAGTTAGGAAACTTGGCAATAAGATTGTGGGATGGTAAGATTTATGTCAACTTGGCTAGGCTATATACCCAGTTTCATAATCAAACATGAGCCTAACAGACATTTGTATGTCTGATACTGATGGGCAAGAATTGTTCTCATTTTGTTTTTTAAAAGGACTTCTCCAGTGGTCCAGTTCTTAAGACTCTGCTCTCCCCATGCAGGCGGCTCTCACCATCCTTAGTTAGGAAAGTAATATCCTGCCTGCTGCACCATGTGGCCAAAAAACTGTACCCAGTGTTATAATCAAACACTAATCTAGGCATTGTAAGAGTATCTTGTTGCGGTGGTTAACAGTCATAATCAGTTGACTTAAAGTAAAGATTATACCAGATAGGTGGGTGGGCCTTATCCAATCAGTTGAAGACTTAAATGTAAGACTGACATTTTCCCCGAGAAGGAGAAATTCTGCTTTGAGACAGTTGACACAGAAATATTGCCCAAGTTTTCAGCCTTCCCTATAGATTTTGAACATGCCAACCCCTACAATTGCACGAGCCAGTTTTTAAAAAATGAATATCTTGTGTGTGTGTGTGTTTTCTATTTTTCTGGAGCACCCAGACTAATACTAGAAGTAGGTTATTAGCTTTTGAAACTTTTTGTTCCTGACTGTCATTAATTTAAACAAATAAAAAAGGAAAAATGGGTAAAAAGAAACATGCACTCCAATGTTGTTATTGTTTGGTGGCTCAGTCGTGTCCAACTCTTTGTGATCCCATGGACTGCAGCACACCAGGCCTCCCTGTCCATCATCATCTTCCTGAGTTTGCTCAAATTCATGTCCATTGAGTCGGTGATGCCATCCAGCCATCTCATCCTCTGTCACCGCCTTCTCCTCCTGCCCTCAGCCTTCCCCAGCATCAGGGTCTTTTCCACTGAGTCAGCTCTTCATAACAGGTGGCCAAAGTATTAAAGCTTTAGCTTCAGCATCAGTCCTTTCAGTGAACATTCAGGGCTGATTTCCTTTAGGATGGACTGGTTTGACCTCCTTGCTGTCCAGGGGACTCTCAAGAGTCTTCTCCAGCACCACAGTTCAAAAGCATCTGTTCTTTGATACTCTGCCTTCTTTATGGTCCAACTCTCACATCCATATAAGACTACTGGAAAAACCCTAGCTTTGACTAGATGACTTTGTTGGCAAAGTGATGTCTACAATTTTTAATACATTCCAATACATGTGTATTTATTTATGTATAAATTATTTAACTGTACCCAAGTACTGGGCTTCCCAGGTAGTGCTAGTGGTAAAGAACCCACTGCCAATGCAGGAGACATAAGAAACTTGGGTTCGATCCCTGGATTGGGAAGATCTCTTGGAGGAGGACAGGGCCACTCACTCCAGTATTCTTGCATGGAGAATTCCATGGACAGAGGAGCCTGGTGGGCTAAGAGTTGGATACAACTAAAGTCACTTAGAATGTACACACACTCGAGTATTAATATCTTGTACATGTGACAAAATGCAAAATGGGAGGATTTAAAGAATGAACTATAAAAAGATCTGGAAATCAATATGTAGCTTTTCTTCTGGCATCTGGGAAGGCATGAGTCTTGGTAATCAGCTGGCTAGGGTGAGAGATGAGAAAGAACACAATCTACTAAGGGCTGAACTGCAATGCCAAAGAGTGCTAAAACTACTGCACAATTGCACTCATCTCACACGCTAGTAAAGTAATGCTCAAAATTCTCCAATCCAGGCTTCAGCAATACGTGAACCGTGAACTCCCTGATGTTCAAGCTTATTTTAGAAAAGGCAGAGGAACCAGAGATCAAACCGCCAACATCTGCTGGATCATGGAAAAAGCAAGAGAGTTCCAGAAAAACATCTATTTCTGCTTTATTTACTATGCCAAAGCCTTTGACTGTGTGGATCACAATAAACTGGAAAATTCTTCAAGAGATGAGAATACCAGACCACCTGACCTGCCTCTTGAGAAACCNCCAGATAGGTGGGTGGGCCTTATCCAATCAGTTGAAGACTTAAATGTAAGACTGACATTTTCCCCGAGAAGGAGAAATTCTGCTTTGAGACAGTTGACACAGAAATATTGCCCAAGTTTTCAGCCTTCCCTATAGATTTTGAACATGCCAACCCCTACAATTGCACGAGCCAGTTTTTAAAAAATGAATATCTTGTGTGTGTGTGTGTTTTCTATTTTTCTGGAGCACCCAGACTAATACTAGAAGTAGGTTATTAGCTTTTGAAACTTTTTGTTCCTGACTGTCATTAATTTAAACAAATAAAAAAGGAAAAATGGGTAAAAAGAAACATGCACTCCAATGTTGTTATTGTTTGGTGGCTCAGTCGTGTCCAACTCTTTGTGATCCCATGGACTGCAGCACACCAGGCCTCCCTGTCCATCATCATCTTCCTGAGTTTGCTCAAATTCATGTCCATTGAGTCGGTGATGCCATCCAGCCATCTCATCCTCTGTCACCGCCTTCTCCTCCTGCCCTCAGCCTTCCCCAGCATCAGGGTCTTTTCCACTGAGTCAGCTCTTCATAACAGGTGGCCAAAGTATTAAAGCTTTAGCTTCAGCATCAGTCCTTTCAGTGAACATTCAGGGCTGATTTCCTTTAGGATGGACTGGTTAGACCTCCTTGCTGTCCAGGGGATTCTCAAGAGTCTTCTCCAGCACCACAGTTCAAAAGCATCTGTTCTTTGATACTCTGCCTTCTTTATGGTCCAACTCTCACATCCATACAAGACTACTGGAAAAACCCTAGCTTTGACTAGATGACTTTGTTGGCAAAGTGATGTCTACAATTTTTAATACATTCCAATACATGTGTATTTATTTATGTATAAATTATTTAACTGTACCCAAGTACTGGGCTTCCCAGGTAGTGCTAGTGGTAAAGAACCCACTGCCAATGCAGGAGACATAAGAAACTTGGGTTCGATCCCTGGATTGGGAAGATCTCTTGGAGGAGGACAGGGCCACTCACTCCAGTATTCTTGCATGGAGAATTCCATGGACAGAGGAGCCTGGTGGGCTAAGAGTTGGATACAACTAAAGTCACTTAGAATGTACACACACTCGAGTATTAATATCTTGTACATGTGACAAAATGCAAAATGGGAGGATTTAAAGAATGAACTATAAAAAGATCTGGAAATCAATATGTAGCTTTTCTTCTGGCATCTGGGAAGGCATGAGTCTTGGTAATCAGCTGGCTAGGGTGAGAGATGAGAAAGAACACAATCTACTAAGGGCTGAACTGCAATGCCAAAGAGTGCTAAAACTACTGCACAATTGCACTCATCTCACACGCTAGTAAAGTAATGCTCAAAATTCTCCAATCCAGGCTTCAGCAATACGTGAACCGTGAACTCCCTGATGTTCAAGCTTATTTTAGAAAAGGCAGAGGAACCAGAGATCAAACCGCCAACATCTGTTGGATCATGGAAAAAGCAAGAGAGTTCCAGAAAAACATCTATTTCTGCTTTANCAGGGAGGCCTGGCGTGCTGCGATTCATGGGGTCGCAAAGAGTTGGACATGACTGAGTGACTGAAATGAACTGAACTGAACTGAACTGAAGGTGAGGAACTAAGTCAGTTAATAATTTGTACTCGGCATTCATATAATCTGTATTTAAACAAAAAGGAAACCCCTCCTATATATCCTTTCAGTAATTTTTTCCAGTTCTCCTGAAAATTGTTAAGGTACATA
Source organism: Raphicerus campestris (assembly GCA_006410735.1). Lineage (NCBI taxonomy): Eukaryota > Metazoa > Chordata > Mammalia > Artiodactyla > Bovidae > Raphicerus > Raphicerus campestris. Next base: position 784,018 of record SJYW01001729.1, read on the forward strand.
CACAGAATCAGAATTCTGGACATCCTCACAGTAACTAGACTACTAGATTTTTTAAGCCAGCTGATAATTTTATGTCAAGATTATCCTCATCCACCATGAGAAATTTGGCTCAGGTTTGAAACAATTCCTTGCATTTGAAGAGTGATGTAGCTTCCAAAGCAGTTTTATAGCACTTGACTAAATAGCCCCATAACAAAGATGAGCAGTGGGAACAGCTAGAATGATATTTCCCTGTTTTGTAGATGAGTATTGTTAATCATAGGCTTCTCTGGTTGCTCAGATGATAAAGAATCTGCCTGCAATGCAGGAGACCTGGGTTAATCCCTGGGTTGCAGCCCTGTCTCTAAACGCCAAATCAGGAGATGCAGGTTTGATCCCTGGGTCGGAAAGATCCCCTGGAGAAGGAAATGGCAACCCATTCCAGTATTCCTGCCTGGAGAATCCCATGGAGGGAGGAGCCTGGTGGGCTACAGTCCATGGGGTCCCAAAGAGTTGGAGATGACTGAGCAACTGAAGAGAGTGGGCAGGAGTTAGGGCTTCTGCCTCTTATTTTGGGGGAGGACATAATTCAGTTCCTAACACTCCCTTTTGTGTTTTTCTGTTCTACATTCAGTTGCAGATGCCTTATAGCAGTCAATCAGAGTCATCCATGTTGTCTTGAGGCAATTCAGATTGTTTTAAAGAAAATGTAAATGGAATCCAAGATCAAAACTATGATTGTGTAAAGCAAAAATTTTAATTGGTGTGATGGAAAGGAGAGAGGGTGTGCATGTGTGCGCAGGTGTTTGTTTGTAAAGGGGATTGTTGAAAACAAAATACATGTGAGAATCAAAAGGAAATCTCTTCCCAGGCTTCCAAGTTGCTGTTTAGTCGCTCAGTTGTGTCCAACTCTTCACAACCCCATGGACTGTAGCCCACAAGCCTCCTCTGTCCATGAGATTTCTCAGGCTAGAATACTGGAGTGGATTGCCATTTCCTTCTCCAGAAGTTGTTACATGATGTATTTTGCCAAAATGAGGGACTATATTATGGATAATATGAAAGAGGGAGGTCTGGAATGACATGAAAGGGGTGGATGCCTGCTCTGGGATTTGGGTTGGAGGAGAGCTCAGAAGGTGTATAGTGGACCCAGAGGGAAGCTGATTAGAGTGTAAGCAGTTCCACAGGGCAAAGCCTGGGGTTAGACTCACACATACTGGGTTGGTCAAAAATTCCTTTGGGTTTTTCTATAACATCTTACAGGAAAATCTGAATGAATTTTTGGCCAACCGATAGATGCTCCTGTTGGGAAATAGGACATAACAATGCCTTGGTGAGAGACAAAAAGGCTCCCATAGAGCCTCATAGCTGTGCCTTAGAAAGACCTCTTGGTTTCAAAATGGGAAAAGAAACCTAGAAAGTCAAACATTAACACGTATAATTGAATGTGTGCTAGCCACAAAATTAAAAGACGCTTACTCCTTGGAAGGAAAGTTATGACCAACCTAGATAGCATATTCAAAAGCAGGGGACATTACTTTGCCAACAAGTGTCCATAGTCAAGGCTATGGTTTTTCCAGTGGTCATATGAGAGTTGGACTGTGAAGAAAGCTGAGCGCCGAAGAATTGATGCTTTTGAAGACTCTTAAGAGTCCCTTGGACTGCAAGGAGATCCAACCAGTCCATCCTAAAGGAAATCAGTTCTGAGTGTTCATTGGAAGGACTGATGCTGAAGCTGAAACTCCAATACTTTGACCACCTCGTGCAAGTAGTTGACTCACTGGAAAATACTCTGATGCTGGGAGGGATTGGGGGCAGGAGGAGAAGGGGACGACAGAGGATGAGATGGCTGGATGGCATCACCGGCTCAACGGACTTGAGTTTAGGTAAACTCCAGGAGTTGGTGATGGACAGGGAGGCCTGGCATGCTGCGATTCATGGGGTCGAAAAGAGTCAAACAACGACTGAGTGACTGAACTGAACTGAACCGAAGTTGCTTCAGTCGTGTCCAACCCCATGGGACCCTGTGGACTGTAGCCTGCCAGGCTCCTCTCTTCATGGGATACTCTAGGCAAGAATACTGAAGTGGGTTGCCATTTCCTCCTCCGGGGGATCTTTCTGACCCAGGGGTCAAACCCACATCTCTTATGTCTCCTGCACTGGCAGGCAGGTTCTATACCACTAGTGCCACCTGGGATACAACTGTAACACACTTGATCTTTAATGACATACATGCAAATGTGTGTGTGTGTGTTTCCTGTGGGATCTGGGTACATTTTTATATATTGTAGGATGGAGCCTCCCAAAATAAGTTTGTGCACAACCTACAAAGACCTGGAAACAACATAGTCTATTAAAGTAACAGTCTCCATGGCCTCTGGGTTCATGACAAGTTGGAATTACTTCACAAGGTCTGTGTCTTATGGGAGATGGGGCTGGTGGCTGCCCACATCATCTGAGCCTGGCCTACCAAGAGCAGTCTAGTGAGATGGAAGGTTCTGGACTCCATTTTCATCCAGTGTCTTCTCTTCTCAAATGCTGTCTGGAAACCTTCCTGATGGGAGTCCGCCGGACTCAGATCAGATCAGATGTGCTAGGCAGAATAGAACAGCTAACCCCAGCAGAACTCGTAGTAGCTCTGGACCCCAAGAAAGGGGTGTTGTTCCCAACAGTTGCTGGGGATGCTGGGTTGAGAAGAGACCAGTTAATTCAGAGCAATTGCCCACAGTGCTCACCTCCCAGGGAAAGTACAAGGAGGCTTTTTGGCCCGTGTGGTGACCCAGAGTCCTTAATATTTCAGTGGCAAGTGTAGATAGGATATAGGCATAAATATCAATACAGATTGCCCCCCAATATTTTGGGAGAATAGAAAGAATTATAGTCAGTGAGTCATAGATAGGACACTTAAAACTTTCACTGTCCACCTCATTAGAACGGACTCAAATATTTTCTTTTTAATAGCTGGGTAATATTCCATTGTGTATACGGACCACAGCTTTCTGATCCATTCATCTGCCGATGGACATCTAGTTTGCTTCCATGTCCTGGCTATTATCAACAGTGCTGCGATGAACATTGGGGTACACATGTCTCTTTCAGTTCTGGTTTCCTTGGTGTGTATGCCCAGCAGTGGGATTGCTGGGTTGTGTGGCAGTTCTGTTTCCTGTATTTTAAG
>SJYW01001729.1:793409-842457 GCA_006410735.1 Raphicerus campestris
AAAAGAGTCAAACAACGACTGAGTGACTGAACTGAACTGAACCGAAGTTGCTTCAGTCGTGTCCAACCCCATGGGACCCTGTGGACTGTAGCCTGCCAGGCTCCTCTCTTCATGGGATACTCTAGGCAAGAATACTAAAGTGGGTTGCCATTTCCTCCTCCGGGGGATCTTTCTGACCCAGGGGTCAAACCCACATCTCTTATGTCTCCTGCACTGGCAGGCAGGTTCTATACCACTAGTGCCACCTGGGATACAACTGTAACACACTTGATCTTTAATGACATACATGCAAATGTGTGTGTGTGTGTTTCCTGTGGGATCTGGGTACATTTTTATATATTGTAGGATGGAGCCTCCCAAAATAAGTTTGTGCACAACCTACAAAGACCTGGAAACAACATAGTCTATTAAAGTAACAGTCTCCATGGCCTCTGGGTTCATGACAAGTTGGAATTACTTCACAAGGTCTGTGTCTTATGGGAGATGGGGCTGGTGGCTGCCCACATCATCTGAGCCTGGCCTACCAAGAGCAGTCTAGTGAGATGGAAGGTTCTGGACTCCATTTTCATCCAGTGTCTTCTCTTCTCAAATGCTGTCTGGAAACCTTCCTGATGGGAGTCCGCCAGACTCAGATCAGATCAGATGTGCTAGGCAGAATAGAACAGCTAACCCCAGCAGAACTCGTAGTAGCTCTGGACCCCAAGAAAGGGGTGTTGTTCCCAACAGTTGCTGGGGATGCTGGGTTGAGAAGAGACCAGTTAATTCAGAGCAATTGCCCACAGTGCTCACCTCCCAGGGAAAGTACAAGGAGGCTTTTTGGCCCGTGTGGTGACCCAGAGTCCTTAATATTTCAGTGGCAAGTGTAGATAGGATATAGGCATAAATATCAATACAGATTGCCCCCCAATATTTTGGGAGAATAGAAAGAATTATAGTCAGTGAGTCATAGATAGGACACTTAAAACTTTCACTGTCCACCTCATTAGAACGGACTCAAATATGTTCTTTTTAATAGCTGGGTAATATTCCATTGTGTATACGGACCACAGCTTTCTGATCCATTCATCTGCCGATGGACATCTAGTTTGCTTCCATGTCCTGGCTATTATCAACAGTGCTGCGATGAACATTGGGGTACACATGTCTCTTTCAGTTCTGGTTTCCTTGGTGTGTATGCCCAGCAGTGGGATTGCTGGGTTGTGTGGCAGTTCTGTTTCCTGTATTTTAAGGAATCTCCACACTATTCTCCATAGTGGCTGTACTAGTGTGCATTCCCACCAACAGTGTAAGAGGGTTCCCTTTTTTCCACACCTTCTCCAGCATTTATTATTTGTAGACATTTGTTGGCAGCCATTCTGACCTGTGTGTGGTACCTCATTGTGGTTTTGATTTGCATTTCTCTGATAATGGGAGATATTGAGCATCTTTTCATGTTTTGTTAGCCATCTGTATGTGTTCTTTGGAGAAATGTCTGTTTAGTTCTTTGGCCCATTTTTTGATTAGGCCGTTTATTTTTCTGGTATTGAGCTACATGAGCTGCTTATATATTTTTGAGATTAATTCTTTGTCAGTTGCTTCATTTGCTATTATTTTCTCCCATTCTGAAGGCTGCCTTTTCACCTTGCTTATAGTTTCCTTCGTTGAAACTGCAGCCTATTATACAGAATGAAGTAAGTCAGAAAGAAAAATACCAATACAGTATATTAATGCATATATATGGAATTGAGAAAGATGATAATAATGACCATATATATGAGACAGCAAAAGAGACACAGATATAAAGAACAGACTTTTGGACTCTGTGGGAGAAGGTGAGGGTGGGATGATTTGAGAGAATAGCATTGAAACATATATATTACCATATGTGAAACAGATGACCAGTCCATTTGATGCATGAAACAGGGCACTCAAAGCTGGTGCACTGGGACAGCCCAGAGGGACAGGATGGGGATGGAAGTGGGAGGGGGGTCTGGATGGGGGATATATGTACACCCAAGGCTGATTTATGTCAATATATGACAAAAACCACCACAGTATTGTAAAGTAATTAGTCTCCAATTTAAAAAAACCCTTCACCGTCACCAGATGAATCAAGCCATTGATGTAGCTTTTCTTGTCTCTGTTCCCACCAGCTCTGGGTTTGATTGACTGGAATATGCAGTGGATTGATGGAGGCTCTGAACTCTTAGTATAGAAAACAGATCGTGGTATAAATATAGTGCTTCTTCTTAAGGGCCCTGTAGGAAGCCTTGGTTGCCTATCTGCCAGCTGCTCCACCATCACACACACACACACACACACACAGAGGCACACACAGGCACACAAGCGTGTACGTCCTCCCCTGGGAGCAATGACACCCTTGGGACCTACTGCAGCCAGCTCACTGGCTAGAACTGATCGAAAGTGACACCCCATTGTCCTTGAAAGTTTTTTGTTGGTATCGTTCATAATCCTGCCTGAAATAAAACCTCAAGACTTTTGTTGGAAATTTCATAGTTTGGGACTTTAAGAAGAGAAGATGAGGAATNTGGCTAGAACTGATCGAAAGTGACACCCCATTGTCCTTGAAAGTTTTTTGTTGGTATCATTCATAATCCTGCCTGAAATAAAACCTCAAGACTTTTGTTGGAAATTTCATAGTTTGGGACTTTAAGAAGAGAAGATGAGGAATTTCCAAGTATTGAAATTCTGATTTGAAAAGAAATAGTTCCTTTATCCTCAGAGGTCCACATGCCGCATGGATTCACCTACCGACTCGTCATCCATTCAACCAACATTTAAACATTTACTGGATGCCGGCCCTGGAGGTGCAGAGAGAGCCAAGGCAGCAGCCCCACCCTGGCTCAGAGTCATGGAAACAGACACAGGGACGTGCTGAGCGACCTGCAAGTCCTAAGCTCTACAGAAGACATTGCCAAACCCATAATCATACAAGAAGGAGAGACTGGTACCCACGAAGGCAGAATGACAGGAGCCTGAAATGTGGATGGGAGACAGCCCTGAGCCATGGGCAAGCCTAGTTCTCTTTCCTCCCACTCTTATACCCCCCTGGAAGTGATAACCATGGACACACTTGGTCTCTGCCCAGCACTTGACGCTCTGTGTTCTCCCACCCATGCTGGAATTCTGTCTCCAAAGCTCCCGCCTCCCGCTCCTCCCACTGGAGGTAGGATGCCCCCCTTGCCCCTCCCATACAGTGGTTCTACCCATGGCCTAGCCTCCCTTCCCCATCCCAGCCCCTGAGCCTACACACCATACCACACACGCTGGTTGTGTCCTGGCACGAGCATCCCCCTCCACGACTTGGGAGGCACATGAAGTTGCCCAGATTTCGGGTCTCTTCCTTCCCTTGGGCAATCTCAGGCCAACCAAGGCCTGAGCAGTGCTCATTAAATAGAGNTATAGTCAAAGCAATGCTTTTTCCAGTAGTCATGTATGGATATGAGAACTGGAGGAGGCTAAGTGACAAAAAATTGCTGCTTTTGAATCGTGATGCTGGAGAAGACTCTTGAGAGCCCCTTGGACTGCGAGAAGATCAAACCAGTCAATCCTAAAGAAAATCAACCCTGAATATTCCCTGGAAAAATTAATGCTGAAGCTTCAGTACTTTGGCCCCATAGTACAAAGAGCCAGGTCACTNCTGGAGAAGACTCTTGAGAGCCCCTTGGACTGCGAGAAGATCAAACCAGTCAATCCTAAAGAAAATCAACCCTGAATATTCCCTGGAAAAATTAATGCTGAAGCTTCAGTACTTTGGCCCCATAGTACAAAGAGCCAGGTCACTGGAAAAGACCCTGATGCTGGGAAAGATTGAGGGAAGGAGGAGAAGGGGACAACAGAGGATGAGATGGTTGGATGGCATCACCAACTCAATGGACATGAGTTTGAGCAAACTCCAGGAGATACGGAAGGACAGGGAAGCCTGGAGTGCTGCAGTCCATGGAGATGCAAAGAGTCAGACACGACTTATTAACTGAACAACAACAACTGCTGCTCCCAAGGGTGGCAAAGCGTAATGGAAAGAGCTTGGATCCCTGAATCACTGAATGGAAGACACCCACCAAACACACACCCTGGATTAGGAGTGAGTGAAAATCCAACTTAATAATGTTAAAAACTCTACAATTGAGAGTTTATCTGTTACAGAAGCTAGAACTACAGAAAAAAAAGATAGTTGTTTCTGTGACAAACAGGAAGGAACAATAAACTTAGGCCTCTGATGGTCATTCTTTGGCTTACAATACAAGAGTGTATACCCTAGTCTTCTTGCCCTCCGTCTGCCATCAGTCTCCGCACCTTCATATTCTCTAAATTCTAGGTCCACCAGGGTTATAGGAGGTGTATGGAGGAAAAGAGGTCAAGAGTGAGGTCACCCCAGCTAGCCAAAAGATAGCCTTCTGAAAGTTTTGGTATAAAATAGAATAGAGGGAAGGCAATTACTTGTTCATTTGTTAGGCATATTTGCTGAGGGCCAACATGGACAGACACTGTTCTAGTAAGTGTACATTCAGTGATGCCCAGGCTGAAAGCAAAGACACATAAGGTCATCTGCAGGGCACTGAGTGTCCTTCAGATGCAAGCAAGACATAGCCATCACCTAAATGGATGTCTAAACAAGATCAAAAGACGCTTGCTCCCTGGAAGAAAAGCTATGACAAACCTAGACAGCATATTATAAAGCAGAGACATCATTCTGCAGACAAAGATTCAAACAGTCAAAGATGTGCTTTTTCCAGTAGTCATGTATGGATGTGCGATTTGGACCATAAAGACGGCTGAGTGCCAAAGAATTGATGCTTTTGAATTGTGGTGTTGGAGAAGACTCTTGAGAGTCCCTTGGCCTGCAAAGTGATCAAACCAGTCCCTCCTAAAGGAAATCAACCCTGAATATTCACTGGAAGGGCTGATGCTGAAGCTCCAATACTTTCGCTACCTGATGCAAAGAGCCATCTCACTGGAAAAGACCCTGATGCTGGGAAAGACTGAGGGCAGGAGGAGAAAGGACGACAGAGGATGAGATGGTCGGATGGCATCACCAATTCAATGGACATGAGTTTTAGCAAACTCCAGGCATTAGGGAAGGACGGGGAAGCCTAGTGTGCTGCAATCCATGGGGGTGCAAAGAGTCGGACATGACTGAGTGACTGAACAACAACAGCTAATGAATGGCTTGACAATCTTAAGAAGTTTGGTTTCTATTTTCAACCAGAAGGGGCAGTCATTGATCAGCATGACAAAGATTCAGGGAAGCATTCTTTAACCATGTCTGTCCAGGAGAGAAGGAGAACACTAGCATCCCTTAGACCCTGCTTATCAGGGAGAAGTGTACCTCAGGCTATCTTAGCTGAGAAGCCACTTTCTGTGCTTTGTATATAGGGATACAAGGTGCTGATGTGCTGATGTGCTGATGTAAGCACCCCATCCTTACTATTAGTTAGAATTCTCAATGAAAAGTTACATAGGCTTTCTGGTTGTACCTCAGTCTATCAGGAGTTGGGCTAATGTGAGTCTCCTAAGATGTAAGTCTGTGACAGTACACTGATAAAAATAGAGTTCCTAGGCTTGCTCAACCTAATGGGCTAGTTCATGGACCATAACCCTATGTGAAGCCTCCTAACACCAAATCAGCCACTCCCCTGGTGACTTTCTACCTTTACCCGATGCCTCCTTTCAAATATTGGCCCAAATTGGTTGTAGTTTCATAGTTCTCAGATAATGTGGGTGCTCATCTCACTCGTCTGCAGTTGCCTCTCTGCCTTACCTACTTAGCAAACACCTGCATTTCCCTCAAACTCCAGTTTAAATATCCTCTCTTTGGGATACTTTTTCTTGTTGAGCATCTTTTCTGAATTACCAGTGTACTTTGGACATAACTTGATTTTCAATCATCTATTAAGTACCTTTTGAATACAGTCCCTGAAGTTGTTATTATACATTTAATCCTGGTAGAAACTCCTTAATGATACATGTTGTTATCCATATATCACAAATGATGAATTGAAGTCTCAGAAAATTTAAGCCCAAGATCACAGAGTCAGTGAGTTTCCCAGGCTACGAGTCTTTTTTTAAAAAATATTTATCTATCCATTTATTTATCTGGCTGCCTTAGGTCTCAGTTATGCCATGCAGGATCTTTCCTTAGGTCTCCTGGACTCTGTAGTTGTGGGGAGTGAATTTAGCTGCTCCACAGCCTGTGAGATCTTAGTTCTCTGACCAGAGATCAAACCCAAATGCCCTGTACAGCAAGGTGTATTTGTAACCACTGGACCACAGGGAGGTCCCCTAGACTAGGATTCTAATTGAGCTATGTTAGGTTGCAAAGGTCATCATTAAGATTATATGTGTTATGTTAATGTCTTAGTCACTCAGTCATGTCCAACTCTTTGCAACCCCATGGACTATAGCTCTCCAGGCTTCTCTATCCATGGAATTCTCTAGGCAAGAATAGTGGGATGGTTTGCCACTTTCTCCTCCAGGGCATCTTCCTGATCCAGGGAATGAACCTTGGTCGCGGGCATTGCAGACAGATTCTTTACCGTCTAAGTCACCAGGGAATCCCCATTAAGGTTATAAGGCACCAATGTGTATTTACTTGTCTGGTCTCCTCTATTAAACTGTGAGCTGCAATAGGGACCATGCCTTTGAGCTACCCCTGCCAGTACCTATAATTGCCTGCACAGAAAGTGCTGTGTGTGTGTGTGTGTGAGTGTGTGTGTGTATATGTTGAATGAATGAATAATGAATGAATGAATGAGCAGGTAGCTTTTTCATGTGGCAGAATACTGCCATGTAAAACAAATTTTGTACAAATATTTTATGTCACTGTCTTTAGCATTCTGCCTTGCTTATAATGGTATGATCTGCACTTCCCCTCCATTCCATATAAAATATTCCACTGAGATATTCATGGAGAGAGGCTCCTCCTAGTCCCTTTGGGGGAATGCTTCAACCACACATTGCTAATTGTATGCACTTAAATGGCCTGGATATTGAGCTTAGTCTCTGGTTGATACTGCAGACAGAATCTAAGATGTGCTTGTTTAAGAGACGGAAGGAGACAGCCTCTATCTACACATGATTTCTTCTCAAATGCTCTTTCTCTGGTGGCAGATGGTTCACAGGACGGTCCTGTGCATGTTCTGATACTTAAGGTGTAAGAGGAGTCTTGAGGGGGAGGAAAGAGAGATGAAGATGGGATCAAAGGCGATCACCACGTGTTTATGCTTTAAATCCCACTTACAAGAGGAGTCACACCTCAAAAATGGAGGATGGGGAGGGGATGAGGAGAAAGCCATATACACACAAGATAAAAATCTGAAAAATTAGGCAGCTAGAGTAAACTGACAGCAGAGATGTTTATTTCTTGCAGGTACAGACTTCATTTCTTCTAACCTGCTATTTCAGTATTAAGGCTTCTCTAAAGCAATCTCCATTTCTTACATGAAGTTTTTAGTTAAATTTATTATTAATATTTTTGCAACAAATATGACAATGTCCTTACTGCGTAATTATCTTCTATGGATTAGTTTTAAAAAATTTTAAAAACACATTCTCCCACAAATCAAAAAATACAAATAAATTTGAAAACAATGTATAGCCACACCAGAAACTGGGGGGTGGGTGGGTGGAAATGTACCCCAAAGTAAGAGGCCACTTTTTTTTTTTTGCAAAGTAACAAAATTAGCAAAGATACAAAAATGGTGATTCAAATGTTAGGTAATATTTAATTCCATCCATATCTTCATATACACTAGTGAGGATATTAATTGGTTCCAACATTTGAGAAATAACGGTAAAGAATATTAAGGCTACACATTAACATTATTCTTAAATTCTGGTTCTGAAAATTCTATCTTAAAGAAACAATTCAAGATGGGAGGAGGGGTCTCCTGCATTGCAGGCAGATTCTTTACCATTGGAGCCACCAAGGAAGCCCTTCCTCCTGGTACTTACTATCGTTAGCTACATACCTGAAAACGAAAGACGACTCTATCCCTTCTGTTCTTGACACCAAACTATGCAATAGGAAACTCCCTTCCTGAATCTGGATTTATTTTAAAATCTGCATTTATAACCATCCAGATCTCTGGGGGATATAACTTTGCTTCTAGATTAAAATATGATCTGACAGCAACATCACATTCCAGACTAGACATAGCACAGCCAAATATTAAAAAACTCATTAGGATCAAGGTTATTGGGCTGGATTGTTACTCACTTATTCATAGACTTTGAGAAAGTTATTAAATAAGTTGAAGCCTTGATTTACTCCTCTGTGAAATGAAAGCAGTAGGGTTCTTGTGGGGATTAAATGAGGCATTTTAGATCAATGCATTTTCCTTGAATACAGAAGGGCTCAGAACACCATGCACCCTTATGCCAGTCAGGCTCTCCAAAACCTTTGGGCTCCAGGGTATCATTAATCTTTCTGTGACTTGCTGGCCTTCTGAGTCATCCTTTCTTGGATGACACGATCCACTTATGTGCCATCACTGAATAGAAGGAATTAGCTCAAACATCCCTAAACAGTCTTCATCATTGTTAGTTCATCAAGCTCCAAGTATATGAATTTGGCCAAGAAAAGTTTCCATGTCTTCTCCCCATAGGGAATTCAGAAGGATTCCATGGAGCAATTCTAAAGAAATGATCTGTCTTGCTATGGTGGACACGGTCAGTACCTGCTCCTTTTCTACTTTTCCACATAGATAGTGCCCCCTAATGAAGCTTCTCAAAAATTACATTTTGAGGACTTCTCTGGTGGCACAGTGGATAAGAATCCGCTTGCCAGTGCATGGGACACAAGTTTGATCCCTGGTCCTGGAGGATACCACAGGCTGTGGAGCAACTGAATGGTGAGCCACAATGACTGAAGCCCAGAGCCTGAGCTCCTCAGCAAGGGAGGCCATTGCAATGAGAAGCCCACACACCACAGGGAAGAGTAGCCTCCACCCCCCACAACTAGAGAAAGCCTTGGCGCATCAGCAAAGACTCAGGGCAGCCAAAAATAAGTGAATAAAATTTTAAAGACGTTTTGATTCTCTTAGTCACCAAAAATCAAGGCAGTCTTACTTGTACACATGGGCTCAATATAGCAGTGAAAGTCATCTTGTGTAGCTCAGACGGTAATAAGTCCGTCTGCAAGGCAGGAGACACGGGTTTGATCCCTGGGTTGGGAAGATCAACTGAAGAAGGAAATAGCACCCCACTCCAGTATCCTTGTCTGGGAAATCCCACGGACAGAGGAACCAGGCGGGCTACAGTCCTTGGGGTGGCAAAGAGTTGCACATGACTGAGGGATTAAGCAACAACAGACCCCCATCTTCTCTATTTAATTCCCCAAATAAACTGAAATGAAAGGCCAAAAATACAGAAAAATCAAGAACCATGACAAAGTGTATTTTCTGTGGGAAAGATATATTATTTTTATAATAAGAAAATCATCATAATTGTCAGCCTGGATGAAGAATCTCTTCTCCATCATCTCGAAACAAAGCTTTATTCTCACAGCTGCACATTCTGTTCTGAAACATGAACCACTAAAAAAAAAGACATCACATTTTCCATCTCTTGCCTACTCAGATGTTAGTCCAGTCCAGTGAATTCTGCAATCCAATCTGGTTATAAAAATCCAAGGCTCTCTCAGAAGGACATTCAGTCAAACTCAAGTTCTTTTCATTATCTCAGCCACTTTTCCGCTTCGGATCCTCTCTGAACTCTCAAGACTCCTAGGATCTTTCTCCTTCTTTCTACCAATGCTTAGAGGCTAAGGTGCTGGGTGGAGGCCCGAAACACGACACGCCTAGTGCCTAGGCAGTCAGAATGCTCTCCTCTGAACTCGACTCTCTCTAAGTCACCTCTCATAGCTCCCAGAGGGGCTGCTGCTGCTGATGCTAAGGCGCTTCAGTCGTGTCCGGCTCTGTGCGACCCCATAGACGGCAGCCCACCAGGCTCTCCCGTCCCTGGGATTCTCTAGGCAAGAACACTGGAGTGGGTTGCCATTTCCTTCTCCAATACATGAAAGTGAAAAGTGAAAGTGAAGTTGCTCAGTCGTGTCTGACTCTTTGCAACCAACCCCATGGACTGCAGCCCACCAGGCTCCTCCATCCATGGGATTTTCCAGGCAAGAGTACTGGAGTGGGGTGCCATCGCCTTCTCCATCCAGAGGGGCAGGCAACAGGATAACTTTGCCCCTAACTGGAGGCAGACTTATATCCCACACTAAGAACCAGGGTTCTTTTGAATTTAGCATTCAGGTATTTAGCAATACATTCTCAAAATTGTACTGTCTCCAGGATCCTTTGTTCTGTAGTTCATGACCTAGGGAGATAGGAGAGAATCTTATATCTCCACGGGACTCATATGTTTTACGACATTGAACCTTTGTGTTTCCAAGCAGCTTCTCGATCAAAAGGCTCTGTGGGTCTAACTTCATATGACCAAGTTTAACTGCCTGTTCATTCTCTGTATCTCAGATGTTTTCGGTGAAGATATCTTGTTAAAGTCTCAAAAGGCTACGAAAACAATTTTAAAGGGATCTGTTGTTGAAGGAGTGACTTTATTACAGGACAGGGCTTCCCTGGTGGCTCAGTGGTAAAGAATCCACTTGCCAACACAGGGTTTGATCCCTGGGTTGAGAAGAGGAAGAAATGGCAACCCACTCCAGTATTCTTGCCTAGAAAATCCCATGGACAGAGGAGCCTGGGGGGCCACAATCCACGGAGTCTCAAAGAGTTGGATGTGACTTAGTGACTAAAACAACAACAATCATAATCACCTCAAACAAATCAAAACCAACTTTTCATGGTATTAAATAAACATTAAAATTTTCAATCAACCGTTTATAAGTGTCCAATATAGTTATTGTTAATTACTTGCACATTGTTGTATAACAGAGCTAGGATATTTTTTCCTCTTGCAAAAATGAAACTCTTTTTCTAAAACCTTTTAAATTTATTCATTTTTGACTGTACTGGGTCCTTGTTGCTGTGAGGGCTTTCTCTAGTTGCCGTGAGTGGGGGCCACTCTTCCTTGCAGTGTGGAGGCTTCTCGTTGCAGGGGCTTCTCTTGTTTCAGAGGACAGGCTCTGGGCGCGCAGGCTTCAGAAGCATTGGCTCGTGAGCTCAGAAGTTGTAATGCATGGGCTTAGTCGCTCCACGGCATGTATGTGGGATCTTCCTGGACTCGGACCTAGGGATCAAACTCATGCCCCCTGCATGGGCAGCTGGATTCTTAACCACTGGACCACCAGGGAAGTCCCTAAAACTGAAATTCTATGCCAAGTAAACAGCTCCCCTTTACCCCTTTGCCCCAGTCCCTGGCAATAACAATTTCACTTTCTAAGAGCGGGACTCTTTTAGAGCCCTCATGTAAGTGGAAGTTACAGAACTTGTCTTCCTGTAACTAGATTATTTCACTGAGCCTGTCCTCAAGGTTCATCCATGTTGTCATATATCATAGAATTTCCTCATTTTAAAAAACCAAATGACACGTCATTATATGCATACAGTTAGCCATTGATAAATGATAGATACTAGGCTGATTCCCCTTTGGGGCTACTTTGAATAACGCTGCAATGAACATGTGTGTGCAAATAGCTCTTTGAGATTCTGTGTTTGATTATTTTGGATTTATACCCAAAAGTGAGACTGCCAGATGATATGGTAGTTCTGTTTTTAATCTTTTGAGGAACCGCAGTTCTGTTTTCCAAAGCAACTTTACCAGTTTACATCCCCACCAACCATGAATAAGGGTTCCATTCTTTTCACCTCCTTGCCAACATTCATTATTTGATTTTTTTGATTGTTTCTTTTTGGTCCATTACCTTTGTAACATGTGTGAGGTGGTATCTCACTGTGGTTTTGATTTGCATTTACCTAGATACCATATTGAAAAGCAGAGACATTACTTTGCCAACAAAGGTCCGTCTAGTCAAGGCTATGGTTTTTCCTGTGGTCATGTATGGATGTGAGAGTTGGATTGTGAAGAAGACTGAGTGCCAAAGAATTGATGCTTTTGAACTGTGGTGTTGGAGAAGACTCTTGAGAGTTCCTTGGACTGCAAGGAGATCCAACCAGTCCATTCTGAAGGAGATCAGTCCTGCAATTTCTTTGGAAGGAATGATGCTAAAGCTGAAACTGCAGTACTTTGGCCACCTCATGAGGAGAGTTGACTCACTGGAAAAGACTCTGACGCTGAGAGGGAGTAGGGGCAGGAGGAGAAGGGGGCGACAGAGGATGAGATGGCTGGATGCCATCACTGACTCGATGGACGTGAGTTTAAGTGAACTCCGGGGGATAGTGATGGACAGGGAGGCCTGGCGTGCTTCGATTCATGGGGTCGCAAAGAGTCGGACACGACTGAGCAACTGAACTGAACTGAACTGATGACTAGTGACACTGAGCATCTTTTGGTGTATTGTTGCCCATTTGTATAACTTCTTTGGAGAAATATTTATTCTGTCATCTGTCCATTTTTTCATCAGGTTGTTTGTTTTGTTATTGTTATTGTCGAGTTTGTGAAAATCCTTTATACACTGTGGATATGAACCCCTTGTCAAGTTTCTGGTGTGCAAATATTTTCTCCCATTCTTCGAGTTACCTTGTCACTCAGTCTGCTTCCCTACACAGAAGTTTTAAAATTTGATGTCGTTCCATTTGTTTATTTTTTCATTTGTCATTGTACTCATGTCAGATGCAAGGAATCATTACCAGATCCAACATCCTGAAGTCTTTCCTCTGTTTTCTTCCATCAGGCTTTTATATTTAGATCTTTGATCTGTTTGGGGTTGCTTTTTACATATGGTATCAGAGGAGGGTTCATTCATTCTTTTGCTTGTGGGCATGGAGTTTCCCCAACATAATTAATTGAAGAGCCTGTGCTTTCCCCATCCTGTAGCCTTGCCACCCTCACTGAAGACCACTTGACCACACAGGCAGAAATTGATTTCTGGGCTCTCTATTCTGGCTCCTGAGTCTGTGTGTCTGTCATGCCAGTATCATATTGTTTTGTTTACTGTAGTTTTATAATATACTTGGAATCAGGAGGCCAGGGATGCCTTTTCTTCTTTATCAGGATTGTTTTGCCTATTTTTGTTAGTTTTGTTAGTCTTTTTATTCTCTAGCTCATTCATTTCTGTTTTTGGAGTGGTTTTTTTTTTTTTAGTTTTAAATTACTTTATTGTTTATTATCANATACTTGGAATCAGGAGGCCAGGGATGCCTTTTCTTCTTTATCAGGATTGTTTTGCCTATTTTTGTTAGTTTTGTTAGTCTTTTTATTCTCTAGCTCATTCATTTCTGTTTTTGGAGTGGTTTTTTTTTTTTTAGTTTTAAATTACTTTATTGTTTATTATCACACTTAATATACATTATCATAGACAAGCATAATCTCTTTCCCCTGTTTTATGTGCTTCTTTCTAAAATCCAGGAGTCTGGATTGATATTTGGAATGATATTTGGAATGATATCAGTAGACATTTGGAATGATATCAGTAGACAGACATATATGTACTCTTTGCATTAATTTTATACTAGTTTTTACATAAGCAGTTTTCTAAACATTTGGATTCAGTATAGTTTAAAAGAGCATCCCCGGTAGCTCAGGTGATAAAGCATCTGCCTGCAATGTGGGAGACCCAGATTGGACCCCTGGGTCAGGAAGATCCCCTGGAGAAGGAAATGGCAACCCATTCCAGCATTCTTGTCTAGAAAATCCCATGGCCAGAAGAGCCTGATGGGCTACAGTCCATGGGGTCACAAAGAGTCAGACATGACTGAGCGAGTAACACTTTTGCTTTCAAATCATGATTTTAATATCTCTGTGAATCTGACAGAATTGACTAGTTTTAATCTTTATTACTTCCTTTTCTAACTTTATTTTATTCTAAACTTTTAGACAAGATGGTGGCATGAGAGCCAACTGCAAATACATTCTCCACTAAGTCCCATTCTTCTAGGATAGTCAAGGTCCCTTCTGTATTGACATCCGCACTGTCCTATGACCTAAAGACTCCTGAATGGCCATGGTGAGTTGTACATTTCGCNAGTTTCTGGTGTGCAAATATTTTCTCCCATTCTTCGAGTTACCTTGTCACTCAGTCTGCTTCCCTACACAGAAGTTTTAAAATTTGATGTCGTTCCATTTGTTTATTTTTTCATTTGTCATTGTACTCATGTCAGATGCAAGGAATCATTACCAGATCCAACATCCTGAAGTCTTTCCTCTGTTTTCTTCCATCAGGCTTTTATATTTAGATCTTTGATCTGTTTGGGGTTGCTTTTTACATATGGTATCAGAGGAGGGTTCATTCATTCTTTTGCTTGTGGGCATGGAGTTTCCCCAACATAATTAATTGAAGAGCCTGTGCTTTCCCCATCCTGTAGCCTTGCCACCCTCACTGAAGACCACTTGACCACACAGGCAGAAATTGATTTCTGGGCTCTCTATTCTGGCTCCTGAGTCTGTGTGTCTGTCATGCCAGTATCATATTGTTTTGTTTACTGTAGTTTTATAATATACTTGGAATCAGGAGGCCAGGGATGCCTTTTCTTCTTTATCAGGATTGTTTTGCCTATTTTTGTTAGTTTTGTTAGTCTTTTTATTCTCTAGCTCATTCATTTCTGTTTTTGGAGTGGTTTTTTTTTTTTTAGTTTTAAATTACTTTATTGTTTATTATCACACTTAATATACATTATCATAGACAAGCATAATCTCTTTCCCCTGTTTTATGTGCTTCTTTCTAAAATCCAGGAGTCTGGATTGATATTTGGAATGATATTTGGAATGATATCAGTAGACATTTGGAATGATATCAGTAGACAGACATATATGTACTCTTTGCATTAATTTTATACTAGTTTTTACATAAGCAGTTTTCTAAACATTTGGATTCAGTATAGTTTAAAAGAGCATCCCCGGTAGCTCAGGTGATAAAGCATCTGCCTGCAATGTGGGAGACCCAGATTGGACCCCTGGGTCAGGAAGATCCCCTGGAGAAGGAAATGGCAACCCATTCCAGCATTCTTGTCTAGAAAATCCCATGGCCAGAAGAGCCTGATGGGCTACAGTCCATGGGGTCACAAAGAGTCAGACATGACTGAGCGAGTAACACTTTTGCTTTCAAATCATGATTTTAATATCTCTGTGAATCTGACAGAATTGACTAGTTTTAATCTTTATTACTTCCTTTTCTAACTTTATTTTATTCTAAACTTTTAGACAAGATGGTGGCATGAGAGCCAACTGCAAATACATTCTCCACTAAGTCCCATTCTTCTAGGATAGTCAAGGTCCCTTCTGTATTGACATCCGCACTGTCCTATGACCTAAAGACTCCTGAATGGCCATGGTGAGTTGTACATTTCGCTAAAGATCAAGGATGCCCTGGGGTGTAAGTTCTCTTAATCTCTACTGCACTTCAACTGCTTCTGATATCTCTAGTAAGCCTAGGACTTACTATATTTTTGGTCTTAGTATCTCAGTAGCCACTTAAGACATAAAACTTCTTTGACAATAAAACACTTTAAAAATGAATCCACAGTCGTTGCTACCATATTCACCACTGCTTTGCCCTTTTGCCCACTTTTGAAATTCATCCTGTAAAAATCCTAATTCTTAAAGCAACATCTAGAAAACTCGATTATACCCAAACAAAAGAAGTCATCATTTGTAAGTCTGCTAAAATAAACTTGGCATCTCCAAATGAACCTCCTTTATCTCAATAAGCAACAATTACTCCAAGTTCTTATTTTAATTCTAAAGCTACCACAGGGCTGCCTCTAAGCCTGGAAACAAGTTTGCCATGTTGAGGTCTCTATGAAATATTTCCTCCTTAGTTTCAATAGCCTATTTTCCGAGACAGAGATTGAGTGACAGCTTAAAACAGTACAGATTATAAACCCATTTAAGAGTGCTGCATTTTTTGAATTTGTCACAAATGGAAGGAAAAGCCAGGGTGACACAGGCAAGGCTCAAGTGCCAACATGTGTCTTTCTGTTTATTCATTATTCAAGGGTCAGACCCTCAACCAGGGCCAGAGAGAAATGACAAAAATAAATACATATCAGTGCAACAATCTGCAATTTAAAATAATGAAAAGCAAGATTCCTATTCATTTTTATGGCACAAACCTGACATCATTTCACTCCAATTTTCTATAATGGAACCAGCTGGGCTCTGGGAGGGAACTAGTAATAGGTTTTAATGGATAAAATCTGCCATTGAAACTGGCCATTTTCTAACGCGATCTCAGTGCCTGGCACCCCGCCCATCATACGCATCATGCTTTCCGCAGCGCTGCACCAGCTTGTGAGATAAGAAGGATGAGAGCACCGGAGGACCGCTGAGCTTGGAGAAGCCTCTCCCTTCCCCTTCCGGGAGAGTTCCAAGCCCCTGGTTCAGAGTTCCATAGTCCCAGCTGGACCAGACCACTGGGGAAAATCCAGGGTCGTGTCCCCTTCAATAAAGACTGTTGCAATTGAAGCCAGACTCAACAGAGAGCAGACAGGGCCGGGAAGGATGAGGGCAGTGCCTTATTCATTTCAACGGTGAGCCCCTGAATCAATTTCCAGTCTATTTGGTTTCAACAGACACAACTGGGTTTTACTGGGTCTGGATTAATAGTCACCAAGGGTTTTTCTTCCTCTCTCTCTCTCACTCATTCCATTAAACATTCCACCTCTCCTTCTACTCCACTCTCAAACTGTTGTTAACATATGAAAATTGCCTGCAAAGAATGGAATGGGCTGACTGCCATAGAGATAAAAATGGGATGTTCGTTCTAATTTATTTCATGGCATCATGCCTTCTCGCTGCTTCTGTTTTCTTTGCTAGGCAGCTCGATTGCCTCTTCCAGAATATGACAGGTCTGGCCCTGAGCCTTCTGTCTGAGCCATGGTGGTGTTTAAGCAGGTAGCCAGCCGTTGGAGGTTAGACACAAAGCTGAGCAGTCATCCTGCCCAAGCCGATCTGGGCACAGGATATTGGGCTCTTTTTTTTTTTTTTAATGTAATGGGTAGTGTATTTTCAGCTAAATGATCGCTAATGTTCATTTTGGTGAAATGCTACAGGATCTCAACATGAATGATGTTTTCAAATAACGTATCCTCACTTTGCCCAAAGCATGTTTTACAACTTCCATTCCAACTGCCTTACGCCAATGGTCCTACAGCACAAGGACAAGATCTAAAAGGAGACTTAAAGAGGGCGAGGCAAGACCCAAACGGAAAATGATGATGCATTCAGGACAGCCACTTCCTGAGCCCCGACACCTCCTTACTAACACTGCTTGATTTTATAACCATGTACCTTTCTGCATGGCTTCCCCCTAGTAGCTCCCATCATCAGGGGTTTGTGACCATACAGAATAACAGCAGAAAGGCAAACGGATGCTCGGTTGAGTTAACGTTATCTCGACCGAGAGCTTGGAAACTCTTAACATTCTCATCCAGGGTGAACGGCCTCTGATTTGAGGTTGGCACAGAACCCCGCTGTGATTCTTTCTTTCCGCTCTTGCTTGTGAAGCTACTGACTCTGCAGCTTCCTTTTCCAATTCAAAGTACTGTGTGATGTCGCTGACCTCCCCCGAGTCGCTCTCCCCTCCACTGCCCATCATTCGGGCTACAGTCTAACTGCATCCCACTGTGGACATCCTCTAATCTTTTGGGCCTGCCTGCTGTTACCAAACCCTGATGATTTTCTGCCTCTTCTTCTTCCTGTAAGGCATTGATCAGCTGCCCCAAGTAAAGCTGCTTTCTCTGTTCTCGTGACTTTTATATTTCCAGCTATCAGCTGCCCACACTTCTGCCTAGTGAATGTCTCAAAGGTCAGTTTTCCAGCATGGAGCATGTACAGCCTGACATGTAGAAAGTGCTTGAAGAGCATCAGTTACACGAATTAACAAAATGAACGGAATGTAAAAGAGCCTTGTTGTTGTCTGGTTGCTGAGCAGTGTCTGACTCTTTGCGGCCTTGTGGATTGTAGCCCACGAGGCTCCTTTGTCCATGAGATTTCCAGTCAAGCAAGAATACTGGAGTGAGTTGCCATGCCCTCCTCCAGGGGATCTTCCGGACCCAAGGATCGAACCTGCATTTCCTGCATGGGCAGGAGGAGTCTTTACTGTTGAGCCACCTAGGAAGCAAAAGAGCCTTAACCCTCCCCCCGCCCCTTAAACAAATAGCACTTCCTTTTTCCTCTGCGTGTGTGCTAAGTCACTTCAGTCGTGTCTGACTCTTTGCAACGCTATGGACTGTAGCCCGCCAGGTTCCTCTGTCCACGGGATTCTCCAGGCAAGGATACTGGAGTGGGCTGCCATTTCCTCCTCCAGGGGATCTTCCTGACCCAGGGATGGAAGCTGCATCTCTTATGTCTTTTGCTTGGCATTGGCACTGGCAGGCGGGTTGGGCTCTTTACCACCAGCGCCACCTGAGAAGCCTCCTTTTTCCTCTAGATGTTCTGAAATACAGGAATTGGAGCTTGGTTTCCCACTTGGCTCTGATTGCTATTCTTGATTTTATATCTTTCCAACACTCAACTCTATTATGTATACTAAAGGAAGCTAACAGTGGTATGAACAGTAAGAAAAAAGATACTTCAAAGATAACTTATCTTTGATATTCCTAATAATGTGTTGCTAGTTTTTCTTTCTAAGTAAACTTAGAGGGAAATGTAATAGAATGCACTCTGAACTTGAAGAGATGAAATTTCTCTCTTGCTTTGTTAAGAACTTGCTTTATGATTGTGGTCAAGTCCTTTGTTCTCTTTCAACCTTGGTCTTTTTCATCTCTAAAGTGGGTTGATTTGGGTCCAAAATGAGTAGGATCATAGGTCTGCAGTATATTGTTCCCAAAGATAGCCACTAGCCACACCCAACCATGTGCATCACATACTCCTCATAGTAAGAGAGTAAATATGTTCTCCTCCTCTTGAATCAGGAATGCAAAACCTCTTTAAGTCTCTGAAAGGTGAAGGTAGAAGAACCAGTAGATCTTCACAATGGACAATAAAGTATCTAAGAATTTTACTGTCCCACATCAGCCTGACAAAGTAGAGAGAAGCATGAATGTGGCTTTGGGAACCGCAGTAAGAATCACAGAAAACCCACAAAGGTTTAAAGTCATAATACTAGCAAAACATCCCCAGCTTGGACTAAAGTAAAAAGTATGAAATGACAAGAGTCCTCTGGGTGCCCAACATGATGTAGTAACAGGAAGCAGGATGAGAAAACAACTCAGCTGTATGCATGAGTCCTTGCTTATGCAAGAAGAATGATCCTGAGGGCAGAGCATGGAGCAGAGAAGAGCTGTGAATGAGGGATTCATCTCAGACTGCAGAGCTGGGCCCTAATCAAGGAACATTTCCCATTCCATAGTTGGGGGAACTGACTACACGCACGTGGTTTTTTGAGCAAGTTGTCTATTGGTTATTCTGTTCTTATCATTTATGTTGGGTGTATTTGTGTGGGGTGACGGGCTGATAACTTGGTTTGTTTTTGTTGTTGTTATTGTTACTCTTGGTTTTCAAAGTCTCCAGATTAAGAGGAATCTCACTTGAGTCGCTTTATCTACATCTAACCACGTTCAGACCTGGTGTTAAGTCCTGGCTTCTGAACCTGAAACTGAGGCACCATTGGGATGAGTCTGAAAGTCTTTGGTGGGGGGGATGGGTGGATAACTTTTGCACACATGGGAAGGACATAAGTCTTAAATAACTCCTCTTATGTCCCAATTCTGCATGCATATGCAATTGTTCCCATTGAGAAGTAACCCTGTCTCTTATCTTGTTGAATCTTGTTGGCTGGACTTTAACTTACTTTGACCGAGAATGCAGTGGAAAAACACTGTGCCAGTTCTGAGTCTAACCATTAAGAGTTTTAGAAGTTTGTCATTCACTCTCTTACATTCA
Organism: Raphicerus campestris; assembly: GCA_006410735.1. Classification (NCBI taxonomy): domain Eukaryota; kingdom Metazoa; phylum Chordata; class Mammalia; order Artiodactyla; family Bovidae; genus Raphicerus; species Raphicerus campestris. Next base: position 813,309 of record SJYW01001729.1, read on the forward strand.
CTCATGTAAGATCCTTGCTACTCTGATAGAGAGGGAGGACCCACCAACCACCAGCCATACCCTACCTGAGCTCCCAGACATATGAATAAAATCCTTATGGGTGTTCTAGCTCCAGTCAATCTCCCAGTGGAATGCAACTGCATAAGTGATTTCAGCCAACAGTGCCCGGAGCAGATGAAATCCTGAGCTGACCTAATAAATTTTGCAAAATAATAAAACACTGTTTTAGGCCATCAACTTTGGGCTTGTTTGTTACATAACAATAAATAACCAATACACATTCTAATAATGTATTTTTTATAACTAAAAGTATATTGTGTGCTCAGATTCACAACTCATGATTTCGAGAAGCTATCTAGAAGAAGAAATGAGAGAGGTTACTTCCTTGGTGCTTAACATAAGTTGTAGATAATCTTCCATTAATAACTAAGAGTTGACTGTATTTATTTTTCACATTTATTTATCTCTGTCTTATCCTGTGTTTACATTCTGCCAGGACATCTAAATTGAAGTGGGAGCACTTAGCCAATTATCTGCTACTTATTCTGTATGGAGCAAAATATTAATTTACGGAGTCTTAGATCTGGGGGATAGTCAAGATGCAGCAAAAAGTTCATGTTTGGAGAGCAAGCTATTGGTATTTGGGGACAGATGAAATAAATGATTGACCAGATGTAACTCCTTTTCATTCCAGATACTTGGCAGGAAATAGAGAGTACCTTAATTTTCTTGCTTGTGAGGGGCATCTGGCAAAAAAAAAAGCACATTTCTTCATTGGGGTTTTTGGTGCTTACTGATCCATTAATGTGAAATACCAGGAAACCTCATAATGAATTACATTTGACACAATGCCATATTGATTATGAAGTAGGTCCCATTTGAATTTGAATTCCATACAAAAAGGTTTGGTTACAGAATTTTTCTAAAATATTCATGATAACATGCTCTCACCTCTAAAGTACTAGCAAAATTCCAAATTCAGGTGACAATGTAGAAGAGGCAGCATTGCATCAAATGACATTCAAAGGATGTAAAATATGATCCAGAATATCAGTGACCAAAAGATGATTCTACAAATATTGGGCTGGCCAAGAAGTTTGTTTGGATATTTCCATGAGCTCTTAAGGAAAAACCTGAACGAATTTTCTGTGCACCTGAAACTAACTCAACATTATAACTCAAATATACTTCAATAAATTTTTAAAGTCTCCCCCAAAAAAACCCAAATGAATTTTTTGGCCAACCAGTATCTTTTTTTTTAATTATATGGAGCCCTTTCCCCCATCCAGAGGTATGACTAGCCTTACTCAGTCTTTAGCACATCCAGCCTCTTGACAAAGTTTCTAACTGAGCTCTTGCTGTTGAGACATATTTGAGAAATAGCTTGCTTCTGGGTTTCCATGGAGACCACTTCCCAACTTGCGGATGAAGGTAACCTCTGCCGACCATGGCTGGGGGTAGTTATCAAGCTGTCACTGGCAATTTTCCCCCTCATTTACTAGAAGCAACATTCCAGAAAGAAAATAGTGGGATGACAGGGTGAGAACATGCTCTCACTTTGAGACTGCAATTTTGGGGAAGACTTCTACTATCTGCTGCAAGCTCCTAGTCCCAAGGGAGGGTGACCAAACCATAATCTGAGTGGCAGAAAGTGCAGGAAAAATGACTCTGGACTTGTGGTCAGACTGAATAAGAGTTCTGGCCCTGTTGTGTGAGCTCTAAGGTCTTGGGCCTGTCAGAACAGCAACAGAGAGGATCAGTTCTTGCCTTCCTTTCTTATGAACGCAAATAACAGGTTTTGCCCTCCTTATTGCAAAAGACTCTTGTCACACCAAAGGGGAAGGGTGGGGGTTCATGGATAAATTAGAATTTGGGGATTAGCATATACATATTACTATATAAGACAGATGATAATAAGGACCTACTATACAGCGCAGGGAACTGTACTCAATATATTGTAATAACCTATAAGAGAAACAAATCTAAAAAGAAATAAATGCACACACACACACACACACATATATATATGTAAAACTGAATCTCTTTGCTTTACACCTGAAACTAACATAATATTGTAAATCAACTACACCTTAATTAAAAAAAAAAAAATTGGTACATATACACAATGGAACATTACTCACCCATCAAAAGGAATGAGACTGGGTCATTTGTAGTGATGTGGATGAACCTAGTGTGTGTCATACTGAATAAAGTAAGTCAGAGAAAACCAAATATTGCATATTAATGCATACATAGGGAATCTAGAAAAATGGTGCTGAAGAACCTATTTGCAGGGCAGGAATAGAGACTAAGACATAGAGAGGGGGCTTGTGGACACAGAGTGAGAAGGAGAGGGTGGGGCTGGTTCAGAAAGGAGCAGTGACATACATATGCTACCATGTGTAAAACGTGGAGCTATCAGAAAGCTGCTGTACAGTGCAGGGAGCTCAGCCTGGTGCTCTGTGATGACCTAAAGAAGTAGAACGGGGTGCATGGGAAACCCAAGGGGGAGGGGAGATATGCCTACTTACAGCTGATTCATGTTGTATAGCAGAAATGAACGCAATATTGCAAAGCAATTATACTCCAATTAAAAATAAATTAAAAACAGAAAAGACTCTTGTACCAATTAAATGAGACAATAGAGTTAAATGTGCTTTGTAAACTGTGAAGTGCTGTACAGGTCTGAGGCTTTGTTCTTATTTCTGACTTTTGAGTTTCTGCATTTCAGAGATGGCTGGATCATTTGGATGACAGCATCCAATAGTATTTTAGCTCCTGCAAAAAAAGTCTCACTCCATGCATCAAAACTAAGCTAATATTGCGTGTTGGATTTAAGAGCAGCTTGGAAAAATGAGAGAGAAATTCATAATGTTTTCCAGGTCAGAATTCACAGATGCCCACATGGAGTTCTATTCATTGTATAAACATCGATTAAAGCAGTGAACTTGCTTAAAAGTCTCTTCCCTCCACATAGGGAAATTGCTGTAGTAATTTAAACTGTGCAAAGGACAGCTCTAATTTATATCTGTTTTCTGAAAACACAGGCACTACATATATTTCAAATGAAGCTAAAATTTGGCAAGTAACTGTAAGAGAAACAGTTTGAAAACTGAATAAGCCGTTTTTGAAAAGAGGCTTTGTGCTTTTAATGGCTTTCAATTCTCAGATTGTCTGGGCTGAATGAACAGGTGAAACTGGATATTAGACATTTGCAGCTCATTTTTAATTCAGTAATCTCACGCCATCCCCAACTCCTTTTCTATTGCTAAGGGAATGAGGTTCTGTAATGTTTTACTTAAAATCAGCATGCTCAATAGCTGCATGAGGCTGGTGGTTACCCTACCGAACAGTCAGATGCAGAACTTTCCTTCACTGCTATTTGTTGCACAATACTATCATAGATTTTTAGTAGTCTTCAAAATGCAAGTGGGAAAATGCTATGTTGTTATTTGCATTTTAGAAAAACTCCTTGTGCAGGAAGATAACTTGAGAAGGAGTAAGAAAAAATAGCATGCCAATCTACACAAGATGACACAAACATACAAACACAATGAGGATGGGATAAAGGTGGCAGATTTGAGACATGCAAAGTTTGGAGCAAACTAAGCTTTATCACTATGCTGATAGTCATAAACTGATTGGGGCTATCAGTCAAGAAGGTCACTGAATAAATAAATGTGTGTGAGTAAAGGACTTAGCTAATTTTGTTTGTATAGGAAAGTGGGCTAGGGGATTACTAAGATAATAAGATGGTTAAGAATCAGCTAAACGGTTCTAGGGTCCCATGTGGCCCATGAGGTTGACAGCCTGTAATTATCATTTTCAAGCAAAGTATTTGACATTTCTGAAACCCCAGGCATATTTATCTTCACATCAAGGAACTAAATCAGCTCTATAAGTCTTTGAGAGATTGAGAGTCACATTTAGAAAATAAAGTTCTCTGGAAACTCCGGCAAGGAAGTGTGATTGAACATTTCTGGTGTTCTTGTCTTTTAGCTACGTCTATGCCAGTCATGGGATTGACTCTGAGTCAGACATCTTCCTACTGTGTCTTCTGATTGAAGAGATCGGCTTCAGTCCATTTGATGAGTGGCCCAGTTAGCCAAGGGGACTGTGGTGGTTTTTGTCATTGTCATCATTTGTTGGCAGATGGAAACTAAGTCATTTGATCAACAACCACAGTCAGAAAACAGGAAACAAGGTTAAGAGTCTAAATAACTAAAATTGGAGAAAGAGTACAGTTAGTACCTTGCTTTCTGGCAAAATTGTAAGGTTGAGACATTAATTCTCCTAGAGAATCACTCCTGACTCTTTTCCTCTCAAAGTTCTTCTCTTGACTACTTTCTTCCTGTTGATTGAAAAAAAAATGCACAACCTAAATCCTGGTATCCAGTCGCATCACGCCATGGCGAGTAGATGGGAAATCAGTGGAAACAGTGGCTGACTTTATTTTTTGAGGCTCCAAAATCACTGCAGATGGTGACTGCAGCCATGAAATTAAAAGATGCTTACTCCTTGGAAGGAAAGTTNTTTTTAAAAAATTAATTTCTACTTGAGTATAGCTGTTTTACAACGTGTTAGTTTCTCCTGTACAGCAAAGTGAATCATTCCTTTGCATTTCCTTCCCATTTGGGTCACCACAGAGCACTGAGTAGCTATACAGTAGGTTTTCATTAGTTATCTATTTTATACTTAGTATCAATAGTATATATATTATCAATCCCAGTCTCCCAGTTCATCCACTCCTCCCTCTATCCCCCATGGTGTCTATAGTTATGTTCTCTATGTCTGTGTCTCTACTTCTGCTTCTAAAATAAGATCATTTATACCATTTTGCTAGATTCCACATATACATCAATAGAGGAACAGATAAAGAAGATGGCGTACATATAGACAATGGAATATTACTCAGCCATAAAAAGGAATGAAACTGGGCCATGTGCAGAGACGTGGATGGACCTAGAGACTGTCATACAGAGTGAAGTAAGCCAGGAAGGTAAAAACAAAACTGTGTTACAGTCCCTGTTGGCCCTTCTCTGCAGAACGCTGAGGGGCCTTCTTGTGTCCTTCATCAAAGAAACGCCAGCAGAGCCTGGCACTTTTCTGTCCTTTCAATTGCCATAGGTACAGTTCTTTTTTGCCCCCCCCCTTAATGAATCACACAAGAAAGCGGAAAAATTGCAGAGAAGAGATGGTAATGTGGCTCCTACAGCTCTGAGAGGGGATTTTCTTTTCCTTCCTGTAGGATTAAGTGAATTCAGCATGACATGACCAATCTGACAAAGTGATAAAAAAAAAAAAATCAGCTAACATTGGTGGGTCCAGAAAGAGGCATCAGGTCCAGTCAGGAGCATTTCAGGTCAGCAAGGAAGTGGAAAACATGCAGTCAATCGGACCAGGTCAGAAAGAGTCCGTATCTCTCAACTAACGCATCTCAGGTGGGAAATAATCAATCCAGACAGTGTCCAAAGAGAAGGGGGAAAGGTTCACTAGCAAGAGCAATTAAAAATAGGTGGCTGAGGGGAAAAGAATCTGCCTGCCAAGAAGGAGACTCAGATTTGAACCCTGGGTCAGGAAGATCCCCTGGAGCAGGAAATGGCAACCCACTCTAGTATTCTTGCCTGGGAAATCCCATGGACAGAAGGAGCCTGGTGGGCTGCAGTCTATGGGGTTGCAAAGGGTCAGACACGACTTAGCAACTACACAAAAACAACAACAAAAAACATGAAAACCATGCAAAGTCACATTAACGACATACCCTATTATGCCTTCCCAAGTGGCTAGAATTTCTTAGGAAAAATTTAAAGTTTGATAGTGGTATGCTGAAATGAGCATTCACATCCATTTCAGATGGGTTGGTGAATAGGAACAATCTGCTAAGAAATCAATTTAGTAATGCTTGCAAAGGTTAAAGGAGATTCTCCCTCACCCTCAATTCTATCTCAAAAAATACATCTTAAATAAGGGATTCAAATACATAGAGAGAAAGATAAATGAGCATCAGGAGAGAAATGAAGAAATAAATTCTGGAGTGGTCATAAAATTCATTTTTTCCACTCCATAGAAACTGATTTCCCCTAGTCCCAGTATAGAAATATTCATTTACAGGGATGGCAAAGGAATACAAGAAAATGCCACTCATGGATGATTCTCAATGTTGGGATTATAGATGCTTTATTCTTCTTTTCTCTTCCATGATTCTTAAGTTTTTGGCAAAAAGACTTAAATTAGTGTATAATTAAAATTAAAATATTCTGGAGAAGTATTAACAGTTTGATGTAGCAAAAAAAGCACTGAGCTTTGGAGTCAGACTTCCTGGGTTCAAATACCAGTTTCAGTCATTAATCATGTGACTTTGGGCATTCTGTTTAAACTCTTTGTGCCTTAGTTTTCTCATCTGTAAAATGGGGTGATGATCATACCTATCTCATGGAGGTTAAATGAGTGAATGTATCTAAAATGTAATTTGAATACCATCTGACACACAGTAGAACTATATAGCCTTAGCTATTATTGTTATTCTTATTAATATTGTGACTGAGGAAGAGATATCTGAGTTTCAGTCAAAGCTGGGTTATATGCCAACACTCAACAAGCTAACAATCCTTACTGAACTTTACTTTTGTTCATTTATTTTTATTTTTAATATTTATTTATTTATTTGGCTGTGCCAGGTCTTAGTTGTGGCATGGGGAATCTTTAGCTGTGGCATGTGGGCTCTTAGTTGCGATCTAAGGGATCTAGCCCCCGGATCAGGGATCAANGAAATTAAAAGATGCTTACTCCTTGGAAGGAAAGTTATGACCAACCTAGATAGCATATTCAAAAGCAGAGACATTACTTTGTCAACAAAGGTCTGTCTAGTCAAGACTGTTTTTACCAGGAGTCATGTGTGGATGTGAGAGTTGGACCAATGAATTGATGCTTTTGAACTGTGATGTTGGAGAAGACTCTTGAGAGTCCCTTGGACTGCAAGGAGATCCAACCAGTCCATCCTAAAGCAGATCAGTCCTGGGTGTTCATTGTTAGGACTGATGTTGAAGCTGAAACTCCAATACTTTGGCCACCTGATGCGAAGAGCTAACTCATTGGAAAAGACCCTGATGCTGGGAAAGATTGAGGGCAGGAGGAGAAGGGGACGGCAGAGGATAAGATGGTTGGATGGCATCACCAACTCAATGGACATGGATATGGGTGGACTCCAGGAGTTGGTGATGGACAGGGAGGCCTGGCATGCTGCGGTTCATGGGGTCGCAAAGAGTCGGACATGAATGAGTGACTGAACTGAACTGAGGCCGACTTACTGAGGACTTAAGCCAGGGGTGAATCCTCTCAGGTAGCTCTAAAGTAGGGGCCCCCAACCTTCAGCATTTAATACCTGATGGTCTGAGGTGAAGCTGATATAATAATAATAGAAATAAAGGGGACGATAAATGTAATGCATTTGAATCACCCCAAAACTATCCCTCCCGCCCAGTCTGTGGAAAACTTTTCTTCATGACATCAACATCTGGCACCAAAAAGATTGGAGACCACAGCTCTAAGTGTTCCTTCTGTAGAGGTAAGGGAAGAGCCAAGATATATGAGTTTTTTCAAAAGACCCAGGTAGTTTGAACATCAAAAGTTTACTGTTAATTAAAGAAAACCAGACATCTCGAGTTAATGAATTTAGTGCTTTTCTATGTATGAGAAAATGCAAAAGTCTTGGCTTATTGAAATTATTATTTTAACTAGTTAGGGCCAGTATACTCTTTTTATCCAGCCTGAATCCCCTCAGGGTACATCACATGGGGCAGCTGCAGGGGCTGATGGCTTGCTGAGCGCAGCATCCTTTATCTAGGGATATGGCGGTGATATTCTTCAACCGCATTCCCATATGCCCCTGGTATCAATCGACACTCCTACTGCTGGTCATGTGTCATTTACTGGGCACATGTTATGTACCAGCTCTGTGTTAAATTATTCTGCACGCTCTTTCTCCACATTACATCAAATGTGAGTGACTGAGTCAGGTCTCAAACTATTCTGTCTGATTCCAAAACTATGTCTTTTTTTCATCTTTTTTAAAAAATTAATTTCTACTTGAGTATAGCTGTTTTACAACGTGTTAGTTTCTCCTGTACAGCAAAGTGAATCATTTCTTTGCATTTCCTTCCCATTTGGGTCACCACAGAGCACTGAGTAGCTATACAGTAGGTTTTCATTAGTTATCTATTTATACTTAGTATCAGTAGTATATATATTATCAATCCCAGTCTCCCAGTTCATCCACTCCCCCCTCTATCCCCCATGGTGTCTATAGTTATGTTCTCTATGTCTCTGTCTCTACTTCTGCTTCTAAAATAAGATCATTTATACCGTTTTGCTAGATTCCACGTATACATCAATAGAGGAAAAGATAAAGAAGATGTCGTACATACAGACAATGGAATATTACTCAGCCATAAAAAGGAATGAAACTGGGTCATGTGCAGAGACGAGGATGGACCTAGAGACTGTCATACAGAGTGAAGTAAGCCAGGAAGGTAAAAACAAAACTGTGTTACAGTCCCTGTTGGCCCTTCTCTGCAGAACGCTGAGGGGCCTTCTTGTGTCCTTCATCAAAGAAACGCCAGCAGAGCCTGGCACTTTTCTGTCCTTTCAATTGCCATAGGTACAGTTCTTTTTTGCCCCCTCCCCTTAATGAATCACACAAGAAAGCGGAAAAATTGCAGAGAAGAGATGGTAATGTGGCTCCTACAGCTCTGAGAGGGGATTTTCTTTTCCTTCCTGTAGGATTAAGTGAATTCAGCATGACATGACCAATCTGACAAAGTGATAAAAAAAAAAAAATCAGCTAACATTGGTGGGTCCAGAAAGAGGCATCAGGTCCAGTCAGGAGCATTTCAGGTCAGCAAGGAAGTGGAAAACATGCAGTCAATCGGACCAGGTCAGAAAGAGTCCGTATCTCTCAACTAATGCATCTCAGGTGGGAAATAATCAATCCAGACAGTGTCCAAAGAGAAGGGGGAAAGTTTCACTAGCAAGAGCAATTAAAAATAGGTGGCTGAGGGGAAAAGAATCTGCCTGCCAAGAAGGAGACTCAGGTTTGAACCCTGGGTCAGGAAGATCCCCTGGAGCAGGAAATGGCAACCCACTCTAGTATTCTTGCCTGGGAAATCCCATGGACAGAAGGAGCCTGGTGGGCTGCAGTCTATGGGGTTGCAAAGGGTCAGACACGACTTAGCAACTACACAAAAACAACAACAAAAAACATGAAAACCATGCAAAGTCACATTAACGACATACCCTATTATGCCTTCCCAAGTGGCTAGAATTTCTTAGGAAAAATTTAAAGTTTGATAGTGGTATGCTGAAATGAGCATTCACATCCATTTCAGATGGGTTGGTGAATAGGAACAATCTGCTAAGAAATCAATTTAGTAATGCTTGCAAAGGTTAAAGGAGATTCTCCCTCACCCTCAATTCTATCTCAAAAAANACGGCAGAGGATAAGATGGTTGGATGGCATCACCAACTCAATGGACATGGATTTGGGTGGACTCCAGGAGTTGGTGATGGACAGGGAGGCCTGGCATGCTGCGGTTCATGGGGTCGCAAAGAGTCAGACATGAATGAGTGACTGAACTGAACTGAGGCCAACTTACTGAGGACTTAAGCCAGGGGTGAATCCTCTCAGGTAGCTCTAAAGTAGGGGCCCCCAACCTTCAGCATTTAATACCTGATGGTCTGAGGTGAAGCTGATATAATAATAATAGAAATAAAGGGGACAATAAATGTAATGCATTTGAATCACCCCAAAACTATCCCTCCCGCCCAGTCTGTGGAAAACTTTTCTTCATGACATCAACATCTGGCACCAAAAAGATTGGAGACCACAGCTCTAAGTGTTCCTTCTGTAGAGGTAAGGGAAGAGCCAGGATATATGAGTTTTTTCAAAAGACCCAGGTAGTTTGAACATCAAAAGTTTACTGTTAATTAAAGAAAACCAGACATCTCGAGTTAATGAATTTAGTGCTTTTCTATGTATGGGAAAATGCAAAAGTCTTGGCTTATTGAAATTATTATTTTAACTAGTTAGGGCCAGTATACTCTTTTTTTCCAGCCAGAATCCCCTCAGGGTACATCACGTGGGGCAGCTGCAGGGGCTGATGGCTTGCTGAGCGCAGCATCCTTTATCTAGGGATATGGCGGTGATATTCTTCAACCGCATTCCCATATGCCCCTGGTATCAATCAACACTCCTACTGCTGGTCATGCGTCATTTACTGGGCACATGTTATGTACCAGCTCTGTGTTAAATTATTCTGCATGCTCTTTCTCCACATTACATCAAATGTGACTGACTGAGTCAGGTCTCAAACCATTCTGTCTGATTCCAAAACTATGTCTTTTTTTCATCTTTTTTAAAAAATTAATTTCTACTTGAGTATAGCTGTTTTACAACGTGTTAGTTTCTCCTGTACAGCAAAGTGAATCATTCCTTTGCATTTCCTTCCCATTTGGGTCACCACAGAGCACTGAGTAGCTATACAGTAGGTTTTCATTAGTTATCTATTTTATACTTAGTATCAATAGTATATATATTATCAATCCCAGTCTCCCAGTTCATCCACTCCTCCCTCTATCCCCCATGGTGTCTATAGTTATGTTCTCTATGTCTGTGTCTCTACTTCTGCTTCTAAAATAAGATCATTTATACCATTTTGCTAGATTCCACATATACATCAATAGAGGAACAGATAAAGAAGATGGCGTACATATAGACAATGGAATATTACTCAGCCATAAAAAGGAATGAAACTGGGCCATGTGCAGAGACGTGGATGGACCTAGAGACTGTCATACAGAGTGAAGTAAGCCAGGAAGGTAAAAACAAAACTGTGTTACAGTCCCTGTTGGCCCTTCTCTGCAGAACGCTGAGGGGCCTTCTTGTGTCCTTCATCAAAGAAACGCCAGCAGAGCCTGGCACTTTTCTGTCCTTTCAATTGCCATAGGTACAGTTCTTTTTTGCCCCCTCCCCTTAATGAATCACACAAGAAAGCGGAAAAATTGCAGAGAAGAGATGGTAATGTGGCTCCTACAGCTCTGAGAGGGGATTTTCTTTTCCTTCCTGTAGGATTAAGTGAATTCAGCATGACATGACCCATCTGACAAAGTGATAAAAAAAAAAAAATCAGCTAACATTGGTGGGTCCAGAAAGAGGCATCAGGTCCAGTCAGGAGCATTTCAGGTCAGCAAGGAAGTGGAAAACATGCAGTCAATCGGACCAGGTCAGAAAGAGTCCGTATCTCTCAACTAACGCATCTCAGGTGGGAAATAATCAATCCAGACAGTGTCCAAAGAGAAGGGGGAAAGTTTCACTAGCAAGAGCAATTAAAAATAGGTGGCTGAGGGGAAAAGAATCTGCCTGCCAAGAAGGAGACTCAGGTTTGAACCCTGGGTCAGGAAGATCCCCTGGAGCAGGAAATGGCAACCCACTCTAGTATTCTTGCCTGGGAAATCCCATGGACAGAAGGAGCCTGGTGGGCTGCAGTCTATGGGGTTGCAAAGGGTCAGACACGACTTAGCAACTACACAAAAACAACAACAAAAAACATGAAAACCATGCAAAGTCACATTAACGACATACCCTATTATGCCTTCCCAAGTGGCTAGAATTTCTTAGGAAAAATTTAAAGTTTGATAGTGGTATGCTGAAATGAGCATTCACATCCATTTCAGATGGGTTGGTGAATAGGAACAATCTGCTAAGAAATCAATTTAGTAATGCTTGCAAAGGTTAAAGGAGATTCTCCCTCACCCTCAATTCTATCTCAAAAAATACATCTTAAATAAGGGATTCAAATACATAGAGAGAAAGATAAATGAGCATCAGGAGAGAAATGAAGAAATAAATTCTGGAGTGGTCATAAAATTCATTTTTTCCACTCCATAGAAACTGATTTCCCCTAGTCCCAGTATAGAAATATTCATTTACAGGGATGGCAAAGGAATACAAGAAAATGCCACTCATGGATGATTCTCAATGTTGGGATTATAGATGCTTTATTCTTCTTTTCTCTTCCATGATTCTTAAGTTTTTGGCAAAAAGACTTAAATTAGTGTATAATTAAAATTAAAATATTCTGGAGAAGTATTAACAGTTTGATGTAGCAAAAAAAGCACTGAGCTTTGGAGTCAGACTTCCTGGGTTCAAATACCAGTTTCAGTCATTAATCATGTGACTTTGGGCATTCTGTTTAAACTCTTTGTGCCTTAGTTTTCTCATCTGTAAAATGGGGTGATGATCATACCTATCTCATGGAGGTTAAATGAGTGAATGTATCTAAAATGTAATTTGAATACCATCTGACACACAGTAGAACTATATAGCCTTAGCTATTATTGTTATTCTTATTAATATTGTGACTGAGGAAGAGATATCTGAGTTTCAGTCAAAGCTGGGTTATATGCCAACACTCAACAAGCTAACAATCCTTACTGAACTTTACTTTTGTTCATTTATTTTTATTTTTAATATTTATTTATTTATTTGGCTGTGCCAGGTCTTAGTTGTGGCATGGGGAATCTTTAGCTGTGGCATGTGGGCTCTTAGTTGCGATCTAAGGGATCTAGCCCCCGGATCAGGGATCAAACCCAGCCCCCTGCATTGGGAGCACGGAGTCTTAGCCACTGGACCATCAAGAAAGTCCTAACTTTTTTCATTCATAAAATGAGTATAACAATGCCAAACTTCCGGGCCTTTTTTATAAACACTAATGATTATGGTTGTGTGGCACCACTGATTCAATGGACATGAATTTGAGCAAACTCCAGGAGATAGAAAAGGACAGGGAAGCCTGGCGTGCTGCAGCCCATGGGGTCACAAAGCATCAGACATGATTTAGCAACTAAACAACAACAATAAATGATTATGGATAATATACAGTATATATAGATATAAAATGCAATATAATAAATATGTACTTGGGTTTTTTGCAAAGATTTTTAGATATATAACCTATGTGCTTAGTCATTCAGTTGTATCCGACTCTTTGCAACCATGAACTGCAGTCCATCAGGCTCTTCTGTCTGTGGGGACTCTCCAGGCAAGAATACAGAGTGGGTTGCCATGCCCTGCTCCAGGGGATCTTTCCAACCCAGGGATCAAACCCAGATTTCCTGAGTTGCAGGCGGATTCTTTACCACCTGAGCCTAGTAATACATATAAATATATATGTCAGATATGAACAGTTTAAGCAAAGTATATATACTACATAATTATGCAGTAGGAGCTAAATAAATAATATCTCTTATTAAATTTAATGTCAGAAAAGCATGTTGTAAACCTGAGAAGCACCTATGTAAAGAATATTTGGGGGATTACTATGCTGTATTATCTTATTATGCTATAAATATTATCTTCTTATGCTGTAATTATGTGTTATGCTGAATACCTTATTTGTATTCTGTCAGTACTTGCTAATGAAAAGACCNATATATGTCAGATATGAACAGTTTAAGCAAAGTATATATACTACATAATTATGCAGTAGGAGCTAAATAAATAATATCTCGTATTAAATTTAATGTCAGAAAAGCATGTTGTAAACCTGAGAAGCACCTATGTAAAGGATATTTGGGGGATTACTATGCTGTATTATCTTATTATGCTATAAATATTATCTTCTCATGCTGTAATTATGTGTTATGCTGAATACTTTATTTGTATTCTGTCAGTATTTGCTAATGAAAAGACCTCTGAATGTGATTCTGTGCTAAGAGTGCTTAGTGAGTTCATTGTGTGAAATGAAGAAACACAACCGTTTCAATATCATATTAAATATTCTCATATATCTAGCCTACGGGTCACACATGGAACAAACACAAGTGTCCTCATTCAGTCCTTGGAAGCAGCACTAGTCAGCTTGGAGGTGACTCCTTTGAAGGTGTGATCTGATGATACACATCTGAAGGAATCATTTCTCTCAGGATACTTACAGTTTAAATAGTCATAAAGAGAAGTGCTGAGGAGGGTGTGCCGATGGGGAATGGAAGAGGTGGGGAATATGTGTTTGTGTATACGTGAGTGTTTTGGGGGGAGCCTTCCCTGATACCCTGTCCCTCTAAGTCGTAGAGACCAGAGGTCCCCGATCTTTTGGCACCAGGCACCGGTTTCATGGAAGACGATTTTCCCACGGACGTCGGAGAAGAGACGGTGTCAGTTTCACCTGCTGTTCACCACCTGACGTTCAGCCCAGCTCCTAGCAGGCCGTGGACTGGTACCAGTCTGTGGCCCAGGGGTGTGTGTGACAGTTGCTCAGCCGTGTCTGACTCTTTGCGACCCCTTGGACTGTAGCCTGCCAGGCTCCTCTGTCCCTGGAATTCTCCAAGTAAAAATACTGGAGTGAATAGCCATTCCCTTCTTCAGGGTATCTTCCCAACCCAGGGACTGAACCCAGGTCTCTTGCATTGCAGGTGGATTCTTTACCCTCTGAGCCACCAGGGAACCCCAGGGGTTGGGGACTCCTGACGCAGACTGTGCTCTGGTCTTTTGGATCCTTCCTGGATTTCTCACAGTGAAGGTGGCCACCCCTGGAGAAAACATCTCGCAGAAAAGACCCCAGAGCCTCAGCTCATCTGTGACTTCCCAGGTGAACTGCTGGGACCCTGCAGGGTAGGGGCCTCCGTGACCATCCTGTCCCGCTGCCTTGAATGGTGGTGAGTACATGAGCATCAGGTCTTGGTGTCATGCATGTTTGCTTCTAAGATATTTGGCACAGATTAGGTACAAATTGTCCCCCGAAATAAGAGCACTCCATACTCAGAAGAAAATTGATTTTCAATCTCCTACCCAAATGGCTTTATCATTATGTAGCTGGCTTCAATTCTGCCTTTTGGATGTGGGCCTGAGAGTCCATCTTCAGGCCACACCAGTAAGTGTTTTTTAATCAGTATTTTTTTTTTTAGTGGATTGCTATAAACCAGGGCATCTATTCAGGATTCAAGAATTACTTTACCTCTCCTGTCCTCTACCATGTACCAGCTCTTATCCAGAATGTGTTAAGAAACTTACCATCTGATTCTTACCAAAGAATCAGGAAAATCATTACCACACTCAGTGATAATTGCTTGCCCCAAGTATGGAAAAACCACTATGTGCCTCCTGAGAATTAACACTTTATTACACTCTGAAAAGATGTCTTTTATTAACTCCCGCCTTAAATATCCCATTCCTCCCCAAATTTGTAGCCTATTATAGACAAAGAGTGAATTTTCTAAAGAGGCAGTGAGCCTTTACAAATCAATAAGAACAAAAATGAGTAAACATTTTCAGTTGGCAAGAGCAGAAACCTATCTGTTCTGATATCCACTATATTCACAATGCCCAGAAACCAGATCCAGCATATAACAGATGCCCAGATAAATCTAAACAAAAACTGATTTGGGACTTCCGTGGTGGCCCAGTGGTTAAGAATCTGCCTTGCATTGCAGGGGACTAGGGTTCAAAGTCCTGGTCAGGGAAATGAGATCCCACCTGCTGAGGAGCAGCTAAGCCCAAGGGCTACAGCTACTGAACCCATGTGTCAGAGCCAGAGAGAAGCCCAAGCATGGCAACGAAGATCCCACATGCAGCAACTAAGACTGGATGCAGCCAAATTAACTAATTAATTGAAGAAAAATGAGTAGACAACGTGAATAAGACAAAGAACATATACACATGCTTAACTTCACTAATAAGGAAATGCAAATTAAAATAAAATATGACTGATGTGTATTGACAAAAATGAAAAGGGTTGATAACACCCCACATTGGTGGGGGTTTGAATTCAGCAGGCATTCTCTAACACAGTCTCTGAGGGCGTTAACATGGCATAATTCTTAAAGGGAAATTGTGTGATATCCATTGAAATGTTCAACCACAATACCCTTTGACCCTTGACACGTCACTGATTTTAGTCTGCAAACAAACCATCATTGCACAATAATATGTGTATAAATATGGGTCACTTCAGGAATATTTGTAAGAGTGAAATACAGGAAAATAGCCACGTTTAGTAAATATTTTTTATAATGAGAGACAATATTTGCTGAGCACTTATCTGGTGCTTCTCTCTTTAGTATGTGTATCACAGGCAATATTTCATTTAATCCACTCAATAAACTTAGGAAATTGAATCTATTAATACCTGTAGTCTCAACTGAAGACAGATCTACATCTCCAGACCTCAAAAAAGAAGCAGCATAATAGATTTCTGGAGTGAACTCAGTTTAGGAAGTGGACTGCAGGTTTGGGAGATTTAAAAGCAATACATGAATTGACAGATGGGGAAGTTCTTAGCATAACTCCTAGTATATTACACTTGCTCCAAAGTCCCAGGGGGCTAGTTCCCAATATGCATTCCTGTTGATTAGGGTCATGAATTCTTCATCATAAAGTGGAAGTGAAAACAATTTGAGTATTGAAAGAGGAGCCAGAGTCTTTTTTTAAAGAGGAGTGTGTGTCTGCTTAGGAAAATACCTTATGACCCACTCAGTATAGAAAGCAAGACCCTGGCAGAGATCTGAAGGAGACTGTGCTAGGAGAGAAACAGACAAACTGTTCTGCCACAGAATGAACAGAAATGAGGAGGAGAACAGAGAAGGAACAGAGAAGGATCAGGCTTAGCGGAGGTCCTGTGACTTCCCTGGTGGCTCAGAGGGTAACGAATCTGCCTGCAACGCAGGAGACCAGGGTTTGATCCCTGGGTCAGGAAGATCCCGTGGAGAAGGGAATGCCTATTTACTGCAGGATTCTTGCCTGGAGACTCTCATGGACAGGGGGGGAGCCTGACAAAGAATCAGAGACCAAGGAGCCACTTTCAGTTTCACTGTGGGTTTAGACACCAAGAATGCAGACTATCCTGCTTCAATAGTTTGCATTTGAATACCCTGAAAAGCTGCCCTTTTTCTAAGTGGGGAGCGTTTGAAGGTTGTCAGGGAGAGGAGGTGATTTTCCTTGTCTGTCTGCTGTGAAGCAATACCACGCAGTATAAACACCAAAGCTGAGAGCAGAAGTGACCAGGGAAACCACCCAGAATCTTGTGACTCTATCTTGGGAGGGACAATGGGCTATCCACAACTTATGGAATGGGGTTGCAAACTAATCTTCAAATCTAGAGTTTAAGGGGAAGGATAATTCTAGCTGATTTGAATTATAACAGCATCCCTTTGAGACGGAACTTCACAGAATGTAAATGAATTGTTTATGCTTACATGGCTGGATCATGTTGAAAGTAGGATTCAAATTGGTTCTTCTGTTTCACCTCTAGTTGGAAGTAAGGAAAGTCCCTTGGTCTTGCAATGAAACCGACCCTGAAACAAGCCAACGTCAGCATCAGTCAAATTCATTATCAGAGAGGACCGTGTGCAAACTTCAACTTGAAGTTTACACGTATTCCAAGAGAGAGGATCACCATTATCACAAGTAACAGTGGTCAGTGGCATTTTATGTGGAGTCGAGGTAATATTTTCAGAACTCTAGAATGAACAGGAAGCACTATTTTGTGGAAGAAACATGCCCTCCACTTTTTAGTAAGGGCTATGTCTGTGAAAGTGGTCACAACAAAACCTCTAGGAGGAGCTTTCTGTCTTGAATTTATTGCTGTTTAGTGCCTAAGTCGTGCCTGACTCTATCTTAACTAAAAATCCAATCAACTGTCCATCTGTGGCCCTTAAATGAAGCATTTCTAATTCTGGGGCACCGCAGGTTCCTTTTAAAACATCAAGAAATAAGAACCAACATGGAGGGACTTCTTTGAGGGGTCCAGTGGTTAAGAACCTGCCTGCCAGTGTAGGGGACTCAGGTTCAGTCCCTGGTCGGGGAACTAAGATCCTACAGGCCACACGGGGCAACTAAAGCCTGTTCATAACTACTGAGCCTGCATGCAACTAAGAGCTACCAGCTAAAATAAATAAAAAGAACTGACGTGGAAAATCTCTGGAAAGCAGCCCAGAACAAGGCAGATATCTTTAGTTGGTGTCTTCATGTCACTCCCACCTTCCTACTCCCTCTACCTACACTGAGCCTGGGTTTCCTCTTCCTGATCTTTGGTTCACACTCAGCATTATTCCTTCAAGAACCCATCTCTGCCTGGACATCTCCATTTTGGTTCCGTTTTCTTGACTGTGTTTACAGATTCTTGGTACTAAGAATGTGGCTGCCTCGCCTGACCATGCCTCTGGGATCATCAATTGAGCCTCTCTTCTACTTACTCATTTTCGGAGTAAATGTCTTTAATTTCTGGTTTCTCTCTTTCAGCCCCACATCATATCAGCTGCCCCCCAACAACTATTATTATAACATCAAGCATTAATTGACCATTAAGTGCTCGGTCGCTCAGTTGTGTCCAACTCTTTGTGGCTCCTGGACTGCAGCCTGCCAGGTTCCTCTGCCTATGGAATTTTCCAGGCAAGAATACTGGAGTGGGTTGTCATTTCCTTCTCCAAAGGATCTTCCTGACCCAGGGATCAAACCTATGTCTCCTGCATCAGCGGCAGATTCTTTACCACTAGTGCCACCTGGGAAACCCTGACCATGTACTATATATACACCATTAAAAGCACAGAATTCAACTTCCTGAGTCACCATCCCAAGCTGCAGAGTTTGGGTGGATATGAGTATTCTGTATAGAGCTGTGGGCTGGAGCAAGAAATTTGCTCCCAAGACATTAAGTACAGATACACTGATTTCATTGTTGTTGTCATTCAGTTGCTAAGTCATGTCTTTACGACCCCATGGACTGCAGCACCCCAGGCTCCTCTGTTCTCCACTATCTCCCAGAGTTTGCTCAAATTCATGTCCGTTGAGTCAGTGATGCTGTCTAACCATCTTATCCTCTACTGTCCCCTTCTCTATTTGCCTTCAATCTTTCCCAGCATCAAGGTCTCTTCAAATGAGTCAGCTCTTCGAATCAGGTGGCCAAAGTATTGGAGCTTCGGTTTCAGCCTCAGTCCTTCCAATGAATACTCGGGGTTGATTTTATTTAGGACTAACGAGGTTGATCTCCCTGCAGTCCAAGGGACTCTCAAGAGTCTTCCCCAGAACCACATTTCAAAAGCATACGTTCTTTGGTGCTCAGCTTTCTTTGTGGACCAACTCTCACATTCATACATGACTACTGGAAAAACCATAGTTTTGGCTGATTTCATAGGAGTGGGGAAAGAAGAGGGAGAGGAAAAGGAGGGGAAAAATCTGGGGTGAATCTCACCCAGTTTCTTCCATTGCTGCTTGAGTAACACTAGGGAGTGCATGCATCTGTGTGCTCAGTCATGTCCAACTCTTTGTGACCCCATGGACTGTAGCCCGCCAGCCCCCTCTGCCCATGGAATTTTCCAGGCAAGAATGCTGGAGTGGGTTGCCATTTCTACTCCTGGGGATCTTCCCGACCCAGGGACTGAACCCGTGTCTCCTGTGTCTCCTGCATTAGCCAGCGAACTCTTTACCACTGAGCCACTAGGGAAGTCCCAACACTAAGGAGATGAAGTACTAAAAGTCAATAACCTTGGGAAAGAGAGAGACCAGGAGGAGAAGGGTAAATAGAAGAACCCAAGCATCAGGAGTAAGGATGGGAACAGGTTGGAGGTAGAGCAGGAAGGTTTGTTGGGAACAAGCCCCTGCAAGGTGAGGTCACTTTTGAAATAATTGGTTGGTAAAATACCTCAAGACCATAGGATGAGGGCATGTGGAACTCTATCTTTTTCTTTCTGCAGCCTCACAACTGATGCAATCTAGCAACTTTGCAGATGTTTTCCCGTGGGCTGCCTACAAATTGAAACGGACTCGGTGGTTTCAGTCGGTGAAATGATTTTTCACCTGTGGAGGGGAAAGGTCTTATAAACATCTCAGTCTCTGGCTTTCAGAATGCAGATCATATTTCCAGGCTGAGCATTATGGGATGGTCCCTCTTTCCACTTCTGTCCCAGCCCACTTAACTCAGGCCGCTCCTTTCCTAGCAGCTTCTCGCTTCCTCCAGCTGTTGCTTTGAAATAAATATGACCTCCTGCCCCAGAGCATGGCATTTCACTGTTCTGTGTCAGTTAACTTTCTGTATCATCCTGACTAGGCTATGCCACCTGGCCACTTGTTCCAACACTAGTCTAGATGTTGCTGCAAAGGAGTTTTGTAGGCAGGATTGTTTACAGCCAGTTGCTGTTACTCAGTTGCTAAGTCCTGTCTGACTCTCTGTGACCCTCCACGGACAGCAACATGCCAGGCTTCCCTGTCCTTCCCTATCTTCTGGAGTTTGCTCAGATTCATGCTTAAGTAAAGGATATTATCCTCTATGTCATAGGTGGTCCACATTCAATCAGTGGACCCTCTTAAGGGCAAAAACTCAGGTTTCCCAGAGAAGAAGGAATTCTACCTCAAGACTAAGATGTTTAAATTGCAATGGGTGGTTTCCTGTGAGGGCCGCATTAGGTTCAGTCCACCAGGAGGGAAATGTCTGTTCTACCATAGACACATTTAAAGGGTGGGGATTGGGAATTTCTCCCTAAGAGATTGGGAGAATCTTCTGTATTTAGAAGAGAGGCCACAGGATGGAAGATTTACAAGATGTCTGAGATTCCTTTCCAGCTCTTCAGCACCCAACAGAAAATCTGTCTACATTATCTATCTATCTGTCTACTTGACTGACTCATTGGAAAAGACCCTGATACTGGGATAGATTGAAGGCATAAGGAGAAGGGGACGACAGAGGATGAAATGGTTGGATGGCATCACTGACTCATTGGACATGAGTCTGAGCAAGCTCTCGGAGTTGGTGATGGACAGGGAAGCCTGGTGTGCTGCAGTCCATGGGGTTGCAAAGAGTCAGACACGACTGAGCAACTGAACTGATCTGTCTACTTATGTTGAATTAAGATGAAATTTAAATTGAGACTTTGCACATTAACAGGCTCTTCGGGGTGGAAAATGGTCACCTCCTTTAGAAACCATTAACTATATCTTATAGCGTGAGCATTTGGGTTCAGGTTCATGTTAGAGAATACCTTTTCAGTTACAAGATAATCACTTCAGGAAACAAATTTTTCTTTTTACTTTGGATTTCAGCTGATTCAATCATTTCATTTGCTTTTGTTTCCACTTGTTTAAGAATTCCCAGTTTTGTTTGTTTTTGCTTTTTACATAATCTACTTTTTGTTCAACTTGGTGGTAAGCAAATTGGCCTATTTCAATGCAGTTTTTATATTTAATGATTGGTTCAGTTCAAACCTGTGCTTTAAAAATGTTGAAATTTTGCAATTAAGTAGTGAAATAATTGTTTGTTTGCTTGTTTTCTAATTTAGATTTTTGTCAGGTCCTTTGATAGATAATTTCCTTTAATTAAAGTTTAACAAATGTACTCTCATTTAAAGAATATTTACGTATTAATCACTGATTTATTTATCTACTATGAAAAAAAGCACTTTTTTTTCCCCAAGAGGTTCATTTCATGTGTTCATCCAAAACAAGGTTTTCAAGCTTTTATTATAACCATGCCACATAGATGGTGTAGAAACGCCACAATCTGATATTGCCAGAGGGATATTTTAATGTGATGAGCAGAAATGTCAGGGAGTTTATATTTTTGCCCAAGACTGATCCATTTGTAGCTTGGACTACCAGGAGAGTATTATCCTTTCTGCCAAAAAGGGTTTGAAATGTTTATTCCTTATTTTCACAGACTTGAGGAAGAAAAAGCAGGCTCTGTCAGAGATATAGATATGGCAATGAGGTTAAATAGACACCAGAAAATCACATCGCTATTTTCGCTGATATAAAAATTTGCCAGCATTTTCCAGATCACATTGGAGAGGGGAAAGCTTCCACAGAATCTGAGAGTGATGGGTTCATGGATTCTGATTGCGTGATTAATATACACTCATGGTATTTTTCGGTGTGTCAGCAAAACGTACAGATCTTCGAGCCTGACATTTAATTATTACACGGATGGTTGCATGAACTAGAGGCGTGAACACAGACTTTGGAGATCTGGTTCATTCATCATTAACGGCGATGATTCCAGTCTCCATCTCTCCCGTTCAGTCTCCACCACTCTTAATATCTACCACCTGTATTCCTTTTAGAGAAAGTATAAGAAGAGGAAGGGCCTCCCAGGTGCCACTAAGTGATAAAGAAGCTGCCTGCCAATGCAGGAGACATGAGACACGAGTTCAGTCCCTGGGTCAGGAAGATCCCCTGGAAGAGGCATGGCAATCTACTTCAGTATTCTTGCCTGGAGAATCCCTGGCTTCCCAGAGGAGCCTGGTGGACTACAGTTCATATTATAAAGAGTTGGACACAACTGAAGCAACTTAGCATGCACAAACCCAGGAGAAGAGGAGAGGAAATTAAAAATTCATAATTATTATCAAATACTTGAATAACAAAACAAAGAAGAAGCTGCGTGTATTTTAAAGTCTTATTCTGTTTGTTTGCAACTGCAATGAAGCTCCTGTTGTTCAGAACTTCCATCTTGCACTATCTGACCTATGACCCCTTTGCCCTCAGCCTACTGTGGTTTTTCTCTGATGGACGGACAAAATTTCCCTCTTGAAATGTGATCCTGCCTGTATTTACTTAGTCATTCCTTAAGGTATTCTATACAGAATGGAATTACAAGGCGCCTCCCCCCAAAGATAAATTTTCCTAGATTTCAGATAGATACTTCCTTGATCGATACTCCTTGGAACCCATTCCCACACATATTTCTTCAGTATCTACCAACACTAATGAAAACAATATTATTTTGGTATATAAACTCATCTCCCAGGTTAGACCTTGTACACATTTTTAAAAATTAATTTAGTATTGTATTTTGAGCTGTGCCAGCTAGGTCTTCATTGCAGCACACAGTCTTTCTCTAGTTGGGGAGAGTGGGGGCTACTCCCAACTTGCAGTGCATGGGTTTCTCATTGCTGTGGCTTCTCTTGCTGCAGAGCACAGCCTTTAGGGCATTCGAGCTTCAGTGCACGTGGCACACAGGCTCAGTAGTTGCAATTTTCAGGCTCTAGAGCATGGGCTCAGTAATTATGGGGCACGGGCTCAGCTGCTCTGAGGCATGTGGGATCCTCCCAGACGAGGGATGGAACCCATGCCCATTGCGTTGGCAAGTGGATTCTTATCCATTGTATCACCAGGGAAGTCCCCTGTATACATTTGTCTGGGATATGCTAGGATTTTATCCAGCTATGGGACAGGAGACAACAAAAGGGTGGGAGGGGAGGTTCTTGGGGTCTTCTTGAGGATGGTTCTTGGCAAGGTAATGGTCTCAGATGAAGCCATTGCAGAGTTTTTAAGAGATGGAAGCCTAGCCTCCTCAGGAATGGGAAGGACAATTCTGGTTTCAAGGGGTCTTAGTAGAATCAGATAGGGATGAGGGCCAAGGAAACTTCTCCTATTCCTCAGAATCACCAATACGCAGAGCCTCAGTCTTCCCCAAGCATATGATCAAGGGCAGAAAGAAAAGAGGGCATGAAAGACCATTTCTACCTCCACAATACATGGTTGAATTTCAAGGAAAGAAGATACCACCACTTCACTGTCCCTTGGGTCAGGAACCCACAGTTCCTGTCACAGCTGCCTAAAGTCCCACCAACAGGATCACTCTGCAAAATGGCACATCCCCCCGCCAGACCTTTGGTTCTACTTGTCACTGTGAAAATATCTTCCACTTATTTCCCTTTTTACAAATCTTGCCTGTGAGCCTCTCAGCACAGACTACAAACCAAAATCCTGTTGGCAAGGGATTGGAGGAAGTTGGTCCCCATGCTTTTAGCATCAAGGAAAGCATATGAGGATCTGGAGATGGTATCCAGGGCCTACAGACAGGTGTCTCGCCTATCGGGTTACGTATGTCTCATATCTATTTATCCTTCCCAGTACTTTCCATGCAAGTGTGGAATTTTCTTTAAGTTCCTTTGTCAGTGCTGTAACCTCAGTACCTGGCCCATGGCCTAAGGTTTAGTAAACACCAGGTATGAGAGTCTCCTGGACTGCAAGGAGATCAAACCAGTCATTACTAAATGAAATCAATCCTAAATATTCATTGGAAGGACTAATGCTGAAGCTGAAGCTCCAATACTTTGGCCACCTGATGCAAAGAACCGACTCATTGGAAAAGACCCTGATGCTGGGAAAAGTGAAGGCACAAGGAGAAGGGGGTGACCAAGGATGAGATGGCTGGATAGCATCACCAACTCAATGGATGTGAACTTGAGCAAATTCCAGGAGACAGTGAAGGACTGGGAAGCCTGGCATGCTGCAGTCCATGGAGTGACAAAAAGTCGGAGATGACTTAGTGACTGAACAACAGCAATGAGAGGATTCTTTTCTGGTCCATGATTATGAAACCTCAGTCTCCCCTCCACCTCAGTCTTTACTGGAGGAGAGGAATGTTTTCATTTCTGTTGCCCATCAGATCAGGAAAGACAGAAACTGCTTTTACTACTCCTTTCCTGCTGGAAGAATTAACTCAATCATGTGACCCAGACAATTCACAGGAAATTCACTTCTGGTTTTATCAAATGGCATTGACCTCACTGGGGAGAGGAGAAACATTTATGAAGCAGGTACACAGGAAAGCCAATCTTATCTGCTGCTATAATTTTCTCTGGTTTTTAAAGGCCTCATTAAAGAGATGGAGGCCATGATTCCACTGGGATTTATACGCTCATCTGGGAAATGCCAGGGAAGGAGATAAGGGAGACCGTGGACCATTAGCTGAGTTATCTCTGAAGTCACACGATATTTAGCTATAAGCACTGACCTCAGAGGCCTAACTGGGGCCACCAGTTAACCCAGAGTCAAATGGATCTTCTGGTCACACTTCTAAATTACTCCTCAAACAGAATATATGGTTGAAACCAAGAAACCCAGCCCTGACATTGCACATGTGGACCCAAAAGAAACCAGGCCATAGGCCTAAAGGATAATCAGATAGCAGCACTTGTAGACATTTACTCCTTTAGTTATTTAAGGTGCATTTATTCATTTAACAAGCACTCTAGAGAAAGTACTTGTCAGAGACACGGTCCCAGAGGTCTAATAAACTAAATAAAAGTGAAAGTGCCAGCGTTCAGTCATGTCCGGCTCTTTGTGACCCCGTGGACTGTAGGCCACCAGTCTCCTCTGCCTATGGAATTATCCAGGCAAGAATATTGGAATTCTCCAGGGAAGAATACTGGAGTGGGTTGCCATTCCCTTCTCCAGGGGATCTTCCCAACCCAGGGATCGAAGCTGGGTCGATTTGCGTTGCAAGCAAATTCTTTACCATCTGAGTCACCAGGAAACTCAGAAGCAAAAAGAAGGGACTTCCCTGGTGGTGCAGTGGGCTAAGACTCTATGTTTCCAATGCAGGAGGCCCAGTTTCAATCCCTGATAGGGAACTTATACCCTGCAAGCCACAGCTAAGAGTCTGCATACTACCACTAATGTGCTGCTACTGTGTGCTGCTACTAAGATCTGATACAACAAAATAAATAAACAATAAATACAACTATTTCTTAAAAAGAAAGAAAAAGGAACAAATTACTTAATCTCTGAATCTCAGCATCCTCTTCTGAAAGCTAAGAATCACAGCAGTTCATTTCCCAGAGTGTGGTTGGGAGCAGTCAGAGATAAATGACATGGACTCGCTGTAAAGAATAAGTGATATAGAGAGAGATATGTAGAGTGTGTGTGTGTGTGTGTGTGTGTGTAAGCTCTCCAGGCATCCCAGATAACAGAGACTTGAGCAGCCTGCCAGCAAATACAAGCNGGGAGCAGAGGGCAGAGCCATGGCTCCTTGGAGTCTTGCAGACGAAACCCGCCCCTGTAGGAAAGGAACCAAAACCGAAATCAGACTGATGCAGCCAGACGGAAGCCCAACTGGAGGGACTTGACCAACTCCCTCTAGCAGCTCTAACACAGAAACCAGCCTGGAAAGGATTTCTGAAGAACTCCGTGCCAGCTCTCAGAAAGGGCTGGGAGAAACTCCCCTGGTGGTCTAGTGGGTAAGACTTAGCCTTCTAATGCAGGAGGTGTGGGTTCAATTACCAGTCAGGGAGTTAAGATTCCCATATGCCTTGTGGTCAAAACATAAAACAGAAGCAATATTGTAACAAACTCAAGGAAGACTTTAAATAATGGTCTACTTTAAAATTCTTATTAAAAAAAGAAAGGGCTGGGACTTCCAGAGACAAATGCTGGATGGAAGCTTGCAATGGCATTGGTTTCCACGTGGACTCTTCCTCTAGGCCAGTTGAGACCCCACTGCCTGGTCTCTTGCTCATTCAGGTCAGGTCAGGTCAGTTCAGTCTCTCAGTCATGTCCGACTCTTTGCGACCCCATGAATCGCAGGATGCCAGGCCTCCCTGTCCATCACCAATTGCTGGAGTCTACCCAAACTCATGTCCATTGAGTCGGTGATGCCATCCAACCATCTTATCCTCTGTTGTCCCCTTCTCCTCCTGCTCTCAATCTTTCCTAGCATCAGGGTCTTTTCAAATGAGTCAGCTCTTTGCATCAGGTAGCCAAAGCATTGGAGTTTTTAGCTTCAACATCAGTCCTTCCAGTGAATATTCAGGACTGATCTCCTTTAGGATGGACTGGTTGAATTTCCTTGCAATTCAAGGGACTCTCATGAGTCTTCTCCAACACTACGCTTCAAAAGCATCATTCTTCTGTGCTCAGCTTTCTTTATAATCCAACTCTTACATCCATACATGATCACTGGAAAAACCATAGCCTTGACTAGATGGACCTTAGTTGGCAAAGTAATGTCTCTGCTTTTTAATATGCTGTCTAGGTTGGTCATAACTTTCCTTCCAAGGAGTAAGCTTCTTTTAATTTCATGGCTGCAATCACCATCTGCAGTGATTTTGGAGCCCCCCAAAATAAATTCACCCACTGTTTCCACTGATTCCCCATCTATTTGCCATGAAGTGATGGGACCGGATGCCATGATCTTTGTTTTCTGAATGTTGAGTTTTAAGCCAACTTTTTCACTCTCCTCTTTCACTTTCATCAAGAGGCTCTTTAGTTCTTCTTCACTTTCTGCCTAAGGGTGGTATCATCTGCATATCTGAGGTTATTGATATTTCTCCCGGCAATCTTGATTCAAGCTTGTGCTTCCTACAGCCAAGCATTTCTCATGATGTACTTTGCATATAAGTTAAATAAGCAGGGTGACAGTATACACCCTGATGCACTCCTTTTCCTATTTGGAACCAGTCTGTTGTTCCATGTCCAGTTCTCTTGCTCATTATGGGGCACAAAGCAGGTGGATCAGAAATACTCTTGGAGATAGGGAGTTTGGGATGGGCATGTACACACTGCTATATTTAAAATGGATAACCGGTAGGATCCTACTGTAGAGCACAGGGGACTCTCCTCAATGTTATGTGGCAGTCTGGATGGGAGGGGAGTTTAGGGGAGAATGGATACCTGTACATGTATGGCTGAGTTTTAAGCCCTTTTCTGTTCACCTGAAAACTATCACAACATTGTTAATCAACTATACTCCAATGCAAAATTAAAAGCTAAAAATAATTTTTTAATAAAAATAATTTTTTAATTAAAAAAAAAACCTGCTCTGAAAAAAAAATAGAAATACCCTTGGAATGACCTGGGAGGGGGTGAACAGAGCAATGTTGATTTTTTATTTTCACTGGTTGGTTCCCAAGGAAAGTAGTATTGCCTGGCAACTAGGAGACTGGATGGTGGGGTGTAGAACTCAGCCCAAAGAATCATTGAATGTGGATTCGAATCCAAAACCTTGTCTCAAAAACAGGTTTCCAAGGATGGCCCAAATCAGACTAAATCAGAAATGCAGTTGCCATTGCTGGGACAGATGGCACCCTAATTCTGTGCTGTGCTTCATCCTGTCCAGCTCTTTGTGACCACATGGACTGTGGCCCATCAGGCTCTCTGCCCATGGAAATTTCCAGGCAAGAATACTGGTGTGCGTTTCCATTTCCTCCTCAGGGGGATCTTCCCAACCCAGGGACTGAACCCACGTCTCTTGTGTCTCCTGCATTGGCAGGCAGATTCCTTTACCACTGTGCCACCCTAGAATTAGGGAAGCCCTAATTCTATCTTCTAAATAAATGTGGAACAAATAGTTAAAAGGAATAGAAAACCTACAAAATTATTTTATAGAATGCAATAACGATAAAAATGACAAGCTTGTCTTGAGTGTCATGTCTCTCTGTCCCTGGCTTCCTTTTCCCTGTGATATCAGGCCAGCTGTGTGTCACCAAGCCTTAGCCTCGCGGCCAGCAGAAAGGTCACAGTGAGATCACTTTTCCAGGGCTGTTTGATGATGGAGTGGTAGGTGCTCAGCAAATGTTGGTTATTTGTCCTAATTCTGCCAGTAGATGCTTTCTCTTGAGGAATTCACTTCTGTCTGAAATTCAGTGTTCTTACAGACAAAATGAGGGGTTTGGACAGGAGAACCCCTAAGGAATAAAGTGGAGCTTTCTGTTTTCTGCTGCTGTGAATTTCCGGACCAGAAGCAAGTATTGGCCTGGTAGCGCAGGCAGCAGGGAGGAGCCTTATTGCCTCCAGGAGTCCTTTGAGGTTAAAACCAGACTCCAACCTAGCAACATTCAAAAAGGAAAATAAACTATTGGCAGATGAGGCTTTTTTTTTTTTTTTTTTTTTTTTTTGCTCACTTTGTTTGAGAAGGATTGACTATAGGGCTCCTTCTCCCATGAGCATACTGTCAAAGGGACTAGCCTGGAATTATTTTTGTTACTGTAAGGAAGTAGTCTCCCATTCCCATACTGACATTTTTAAATGATAATGAGTTGAATTAAGAAAGTGCTGTTGTATATCCTTTCATTTATTGATTTATACACTCACTTTTCGTAGATGATGTTAGAAGCTGTTTGTATGTGTGTTAGTTGCTCAGTCGTGTCTGACTCTTTCAGACCCCGTGGACTGTAGCATGCCAGGCTCTTCCATCCAGGGGATTCTCCAGGCAAGGATACTGGAGTGGGTAGCCATTCCTTCCTCCGGGGCATCTTCCTGACCCAGCTCTCCTCCATTGCAGGTGGATTCTTTACCATCTGAGCCACCAGGGAAGCCCATTACAAGCTATATTGATATATAAATATCTTTCTTTTTGATATTTTTTATGCAAACCATTTTTAAAGTCTT
>SJYW01001729.1:856428-899610 GCA_006410735.1 Raphicerus campestris
GAGATGGTGATGGACAGGGAGGCCTGGCATGCTGCTATTCATGGGGTCGCAAAGAGTCAGACACGACTGAGTGACTGAACTGAACTGAACTGATTTATTTATTTATTTATTTGTTTGTTTATATATACACATGCATATACATATACGTGGAATTATTTCAATAAATTGGTTCATGTGATTATAAAGGTAAGTCCCACAATCTGCCATCTGTAAGCTGGAAAGTGAAAGTCACTCAGTTGTGTCTGGTATAGTCCATGGAATTCTCCAGGCCAGAATACTGGAGTGGGAACCTTTCCCTCCCCCAGAGTATCTTCAACACAAGGGTAGAACCCAGGTCTCTCACCTTGCAGGCAGGTCTTTACCAGCTGAGCCACAAGGGAAACCCAAGAATACTGGAGTGGGTAGCCTATCCCTTCTCCAGCAGATTTTCCCAGCCCAGGAATTGAACCACAGTCTCTTGCATTGCAGGCAGATTCTTTACCAACTCTGCTTAGAATGGGGACACTTGCTTTTATAAGAGAACAATTTAAGAGCAGTAACTCTCCGAAAGAGCATGTCCTTAAGGGGGCCCAGAGACAGACACTCATTCCAAGGTTACTGGACACCAAAAGCAATAAATTGGAACCCTCCTGAAACCTAACGCTCAGGAATGCTTTCCAGGGACAAAGAATAGCCCCATTGAAATGTAGTATCTTACAAAAACACGGCCTTTGTTTGAAAGAAAATACCACGAAACAGAAAACCGATCATTAAAGCCTGACTTTGCTTTCAAAAAAAAAAAAAACACTATGGGATTTCCTATCAGGGAAAACCCAGGAAATCCCATAGTGTAATTCAGTCCAAGTTCAAAGTCCTGAGAACCAGGGGAGCCAGTGATGTAAATCCCAATCCAAGAGCAGGAGAAGATGAGAAGAGGATCCAACTCAATGATGAAACAGAAAGGAAAAAAGGGTGAGTCTCTTGTCCCCCTGTCTTTTGTACTCTTCCCATCCTCAGCAGTTTGCATGAAGCCAACTGACATTAGGGAGTGCCATCTACTTTTTCAAGGTCACCAATACAAATGCTAGNTGAGAACCAGGGGACACAGTGATGTAAATCCCAATCCAAGAGCAGGAGAAGATGAGAAGAGGGTCCAACTCAATGATGAGACAGAAAGGAAAAAAGGGTGAGTCTCTTGTCCCCCTGTCTTTTGTACTCTTTCCATCCTCAGCAGTTTGCATGAAGCCAACTGACATTAGGGAGTGCCATCTACTTTTTCAAGGTCACCAATACAAATGCTAGTTTGATCCAGAAACATCCTTGCAGGTACCCAGATGATGCTTCATCTGGGCACATAAATTAACCATCACACTCATTCACCACATTAAGGGACCAATTCCTCCTGGTTTTACTTTGNAGTTTGATCCAGAAACATCCTTACAGGTACCCAGATGATGCTTCATCTGGGCACATAAATTAACCATCACACTCATTCACCACATTAAGGGACCAATTCCTCCTGGTTTTACTTTGACTTTTCTAGTTTCCATACTGAAAATCCAGTGCCCTGGGTAATTCCTCAGGACCTGGCAAACCATATGCATGGATTAAGCATTTTGCCACTTGATTATATTTGGTTTTAAAATGTGGCTGTGAGGCTACCCTACTGGTTCAGTGGCAAAGAATCCACCTGCCAATGCAGGATAAGGTGGGTTCCATCCCTGGGTTGGGAGGATCCCACATGCCTCGGAGCAGTTAAGCCCATGCACCAGAACTACTGAGCCTGTGCTCCAGAGCCTGGGAGCCGCAACGGCTGAGCCCACATGCTCTAACTACTGAGGCCTGCGTGCCCTAGAGCCTGAGCTCACAAGAGAAGCCTGTACACCGCAGTTAATGACTAGCCCCAACTCGCTACAGATAGAGAAAAGCCCGCACAGCATCAGAGACCCAGCACAGCCAAAGATAAGTAAATAAACCGCGGGGCCAGAGTCCCCCACGGTCTGGGTCAGCGTAGGGGAGGCACAGGTGACTTTCAGCCACATCGCATCATGAAGCCTGACACCTGCAGCACCCCATTACTCGTGACGTCAGTCTCACAAAATCCCATATCTGATGGTTCTCTGGATTCTGACCACCGCCTTCATCTCTCTAGTGGGCCCACTCCTGTTTCACGGTCAAGAATAAGGGTCCACCACACTTAGGACCTTGTATTCCCCATTTCAACAGCATCCTCCCATGAAGCCATGGGCAAAATGCTTTCTCTCGCCTTTCAGTTCAGTTCAGTCGCTCAATCATGTCCAGCTCTTTGCGACCCCATGAATCTCAGCACGCCAAGCCTCCCTGTCCATCACCAACTCCCAGAGTTCACCCAAACTCATGTCCATTGAGTCGGTGATGCCATCCAGCCATCTCATCCTCTGTTGTCCCCTTCTCCTCCTTTGCTGCTGCTGCTGCTAAGTCACTTCAGTCGTGTCCGACACTGTGCGACCCCATAGATGGCAGCCCAGCAGGATCCTCCATCCCTGGGATTCTCCAGGCAAGAATACTGGAGTGGGTTGCCATTTCCTTCTCCACTTCTCCTCCTTTAGCCAAACAAAATAATCAAACGACTAGCAATTCACCCTTGTGTATAAGCAATAATCAATATAGTGACAGGGATCAGAGGCTCGGTGAACTTAGTCTCCATTTAGGTTCATCTGAACTAACCCTTTACGAACTGAAATCCTTGGGGGTATTCTTAGTTTGGTTAAGGAGAAAAAATATATTTGTCGTCTTTCCTTTTATTGGTTATCTCTCTGTGTGTGTTTCTCCTCTCTAAAGTCACTGTTTCCTTTTGTTCTTGGTCTTTTTTCCATCAAACACATGACTCCCATCATCCTTTCCTGGCTACAGTTTCTGCCCCCGGGGCAACTACAAAGGTTGCTGGCATCTGGATCTGGTCTCTGGTGTCACAGGAGGAGATGAATGCAGACTGCCTGGCAGAGTTTTCAGTGAGAGAGTGAACGGGTAAATATATTCAAAACCCAAATCCTTTCAGACACGAGGGTCAATTTCCCCCAGTATGGTTGAAGTCATACCATTCTGTGCCAAGGGCAGATAGCAGATGACACTCGATGGCCCCATCACCAAGTGCCAAGCACTGTTCTAAGGGATGGATCATCTCATTGCATAGTTCCCAGGTGCAAGGTACTCTTAGAAGCACTACTTCACAGAAAGGAAAAGTGAAAAACGCAGATGTAAGGTTCCCTGCCCAGTACCACGAGCCAGTAGCAGAGACACCTTGGAAATCACATTGTCCGTGTAGCCAGAGCCCAAGTGTGTGAGTACCACTCAACATGGGGAAAAGCCTTGCTCTTTTCCTGCATACAACTCCCTCCTTAATTAAACCCATGGTAGCCCTCCCTCATCTTTCAAGGGAAAAGAAGTCACCCTCCTCCACCCTGCCGAGGGAAAAGGGTAATGCCCTGTGTCCAATTTCCCTTTCATTGCGATTTTTATTATGGAAACACAAATGTTCACTGATACCAAAATGAAAACAGGGGAAATTAATTTTGTCATCCTTATCTAATAAAATTCTTAATGGGTTTCTCACCCATTATCATAAATACTTTTATCATTTTCAATTTTTTTTCTCAACTTCACAGTAGTATATCTTGCTTCAAAAAAATGAAACATTTTTAAAAAGACATGTTCCTTCAGTGTTTAGATCTCTTAAGCACACTTGCCTTGAGGGACTGAGCTCCATGCCCTTTGTTTAGATCAGGAATAAATGTTCTCAGTGTGGGTTTTTGCCTTCAGGTGAAGTGAAGAAGTGAAGTTGCTCAGTCATGTCCGACTCTTTGCAACCTGACCCAGGGATTGAACCCGGGTCTTCCTCATTGGAAGCAGACGCTTTAACCTCTGAGCCACCAGGCACAGTGGTAAAAATCTGCCTGCCAATGCAATCGGGAGATGAGAGCTCGATCCCAGGGTCAGAAAGATCCCCAGAGGAGGAAATGGTAAACTCCTCCAGCATTCTTGCCTGGAAAATCCCATGGACAGAGGAGCCTGGCAGGCTACAATCCACGGGGTCACAGGAGTCTGATGTGACTTAATGACTAACACACACATAAAGTGGATTTTATATTTTTAGTGCCAATTTGATGTAGTACAGATTTTATGGACTGTTTGCCATGAACTGTATGATACTGGACCAGTCTTTTCAGTTATATGAGCTCTGTTTCCTCATCATTAAATACCATCATCCTTGAGAGTTAGGATTTCAATATGTGAATTTTCAGGAGAGCACAAACATTCAGACCTTTGCATTCATTAAGCCACCATACAAATTATTCAGTTCAGTTCAGTTCAGTCGCTCAGTCATGTCCAGTTCTTTGCCACCCCATGAATTGCAGCACGCCAGGCCTCCCTGTCCATCACCATCTCCTGGAGTTCACTCAGACTCACGTTCATCGAGTCTGTGATGCCATCCAGCCATCTCATCCTTGGTCGTCCCCTTCTCCTCCTGCCCCCTATCACTCCCAGCATCAGAGTCTTTTCCAATGAGTCAACTCTTCGCATGAGGTGGCCAAAGTACTGGAGTTTCAGCTTTAGCATCATTCCTTCCAAAGAAATCCCAGAATTGATCTCCTTCAGAATGGACTGGTTGGATCTCCTTGCAGTCCAAGGGACTCTCAAGAGTCTTCTCCAACACCACATTTTAAAAGCATCGATTCTTTGGCACTCAGCCTTCTTCACAGTCCAACTCTCACATCCGTACATATAATAATGTATTATAAACTATGTGTAAGTATATAGTATATGCATATATTTAAATACGTATGTATATCACATAATATACTAAAGTAGGACGACAGAGGATGAGATGGTTAGATGGCATCACCGACTCAATGGACATGAGTTTGAGCAAGCTCCAGGAGTTGGTGATGGACAGGGAGGCCTGGCATGCTGCAGTCCATGGGGTCTCAAAGAGTCAGACACAGCTGAGTGACTGAACTGAACTGAGGTCCATACTGCATAGAACTCTGTATCCTGCCTTTTATACTTAACACACAATAGTGAGTGTGAAAAAGAATATTAAATATTCTTCCAAACCATGTTTAACAGCCACAAAAGATTCATGTCTTTGGATGTGCCATGGTGCATTCAATCATTCTCCTCTTGCTGGACATGTGTGTCTGTGAAGTCACTTCAGTTGTGTCTGACTCTTTGCGACCCCAAGAACTATTGCTTGCCAGGTTCCTCTGTCCATGGGATTCTCCAGGCAAGAATACTGGAGTGGGTTGCCGTGCCCTCCTCCATGGGATCTTCCCGACCCAGGGATCAAACCTGCATTGGCAGGCAGGCTCTTTACCACTAGCACTGCCTGGGAAGTCCTTCACTGAAACCACTGCAAGGCATTGGCATTATTTGACAACCCACGTGTCCCCCTGCTTACACCATGAAGATCTTGCAGAGAGGGCCCATGGCTCCCAGGCCCAGGGCACAGCAAGATACAAGTAATCTGCAGGCTATGGGCACAAACAATTTCCTTCTGCTCCCCCGGCTCCTGCCCAACATAAGCCTGAGACTTTCATTTCTTTGAAGCATTCTAACATGGAGTCTTTCCTACACTGGTGTTGCGTTGTTCCCCCTGACAGTTGGGCCACAATGGAAAGAATTCAAAGGTATTCTGAGACCCAAAATAGAAAAAGAACTGCAACTGCATGTTCTGGCAGCTTACATGCAAAATCAAAAGACCCAGCTGTGCAGGTTTCTTGGAACAAATAACGTTTGCCTTCAGTAACTGTCTAGGGCTCAATACCTTTCTGCAAAGGTTATTATTACTCTTGTGTATTTATCTAAGACTCAGAATTGGTAGGAATCTTTTCACATCTACAAATTAATAGTGGGATGATATCATGGGTTTTGTCTACCTTTTAAAAATAACTTGAGCTTAAAGTAAATCTCACATTTGGGAAGGAATTCTGGTCTGCTTCCCAGAGAGTTAGATAATAAACTCTCACTTATGGGGCATGTGATTTACCCACTTGGTGGGTTTTCTAAAGTGCATCTTTAAGGCTGCCTGTTGGAGGGACTCTTTGGGCTTAATTGACCAATTATGGTAAAAATTACAGAATGTTCTAGCTGGGAAGAGCCGTTGGTTGACATGAGGGGATGAGGGCCAGAGTCACATAAACTGTGGCAGTCAGCAGATTGAAACAGAAATGTCATGTTCTGCTCAGAATGTTATCAGCCCTGATGCCTGGACCCTGTGTTTGGCCATGATTAAGGAGCCACTACCGTAACCCCAGGTCGTAGAGGCAGGTCACTGTCTTATTCAGATTCTTTAATTGCAAGGGACACATAGTCGCCAGTCACCTGAGAAAAAGAAAGGGGATGTGATGATAGGAATACTTGCAGCCGTTCTCTCTGGGGTCCCCCTCTCACTCTACTGTGCCTTGTTACCCCTTAGTGGCCCTGCTGGGACCCCTCCCATGGTTGGTGCTGTGGGCACCATGCTGAGGCTGCCCTGGGAAAGCCGGTGGGCACAGTCCCAAGGCTTTCACTATCTTGAGTCCAGGGAAGGGGTCTCTCACAGAAGCCTGTAGCCCTGCTATTTCTTTACCTGGCTCCCTCCTGACGTTATCTGTGGGTTTGGCCCTAAGGGTAGCACTGTGCCCCCTCTCCCAAAGAGATGCTGGCTTCCTAACCCCCAGTACATATCAGAATGTGACTTTACTTAAAAACAGCGTCTTAACAGAGGTAATCAACTTTAAATGAGGTCATGATGGTGGACTGTAATCCAATACAACCGGTGTCCTTCTAGAAAGGGGAAGTTTGGACAGAGAGAAAGACACAGAGAGGAAGATGGTGTAAAGATGCAGGGAGAATGCCATCTATAATCCGGAGAATACTGAGGCTACCAGAAGCTGGGACAGTGTCCAGGACCAGACTGTCCCTCATGGAAAAAAATATATTTCTACAGAGGGATGGTATCAAGAAAAGTCTAGTAAAACAAGAGCAAAGAGCAAAATGACAACACACACTGAGCTATGTTTAAAGAAAAGACACTGAAGCATTCCCATCGCGTGAGAATGGAAGCCGAAAATACGTCATCCACAAGCTATGCATAGGATTCTTCAGAGCTGCCTCCCAGATACTTTGCTTCTGATTTTACACATGCCAAGCAGCCTTCTGCTTAGAAAGCCAGTCTATGCATCTTCTGGGAAAGATATGCCCTGGAAAATAGACCTGGAAATTCTGGTCCTTCCCTGGCCAGGGAATAGACTGTCACTCAGACTTATATACATCAGGCTCTTGTGAGTTTAATCCACATGAATCAGTTCCTCTAAGACTCACATATCTCCCTGTGACCTGAAACAACTAGATAGAAGAACCAAAGCTAAGAACTAGCCTCTGAACAGTGGTAACCCCAACACATACTACTGTAGGCCACACCTTTCTGATTCTTTTTTGGCCCCCTTGTCCCTGCCTCACATTGCCACCAGGAATCTACAGGAATATTAGAACCAGAAGCGGTCCAGCGTTGGAGAAAGAGAATTACTTTTAGACATAGACAGACGCAGCTTAAGTTCTGTCGTACCACTTAGTTCACAAGTAATTCTGAGCAAGTTGCTTAACCTCTGTGGCTTCCATCTCCTCGTCTTTAAAATAGGAATATTAAAATCTATGTCACAGGGTTGGGAAAAAGAAGGCATCACACAAAGTGCAGAGCAGAGAACGTGTGTGTAACAGATGACAGCTTCCTGCCCCAGCTTGTAGATGTGGTCCTGGGATTGGATGAATATATGGCTCACTCTGTTCAGTTATCTCCTCTTACCAGTAGCTGATAGTTGTTCGGGGAATGAAAATTAATTTTTACATTAGCCCAAGCAAAAACATAATTAGGAAGTCAAATCTGTTGCTTTAGCAGCCACAACAGTTAAAAAAAAAAAAAAAAAAAATCTGCATCATAGATAATGGTGTACTTAGCAGCTTGGAGTGTCCGTGTATCCCAACCCGCACCCAGATGGCTGAATTGATGGCAATTTCATGGCACAAAGGAAAGGGCCCTGGACTTGGAATTTAAAAATCTTCATTTTGGTCCTGCTTCTGTCTTCTTGCCGGAGACCCTGAGTATATCACCTCTTTCTCTGTGCTTCCCTTTCCTTCTCTTAATATGGCAACACTCCCAACTTGACCCAGAGATGTGGTTATCCTAGGAGTCAGGGAAGCTTGGAAGGATGGGAGGGGCTTGGAAGATGGATATTCTCAAGGTCCATAGCTTTCCAGCCTTCTGCTCCAGCCTGCCCTCCTCCACTACCTTCTCCCTGTAGCAGCAGAATGACCACTTAAAAATGCAGACCCTTCATCTGTCCACTCATTCAAGCCCCCATGCTTATAGGATCAAATCCCAGGGGCCCTCTGCACGTGGTCAGTTTCCACCTTTGTTCACTGGGCACTCATCTCTGTGTAAAGTCCTCGCCCTTGCTTTCCTCTCCACCAGTGAATTTTCTTTCTAGTTCCTCCTCATTTGCCACACCTCTGTAGAGTCTCACTGCCCTGGGGAAACCTTCCATGACACTCTGATCATGGGCTTTCATAGCATAACTCATATTGATGACTAAGTCCTGTGAAGTGATTTGCTCCGTGTGTATTACCCCTACATGACGGTACACAGTAGGTGCTCAGAAATGAACAAATGACTGAATGGGTAGCTGGCTGTATCGATGGATGGATGGATGGATGGAGAGAGGGAGGGATGAATAGATGGATAAGTGAATGGATGGCGGATGGAAGAATAGAGAGCTGTGTCACTGTCTACGTGGTCCCCACCCTAACTCTGCTTCTTTAGGACAAACTTTTACTCTAGTCTCCCATACACGTGACATCAAACGAATGGGAGATGCAGAGACTGTGATACTGTCCGAGTAACTTCCCAGGACCCCTCTTCCTTTCTTGCCCATTCTTCCTACTTCCCTCCTTTTACCCACTAGGTCCTCATCACTGGCTTCCTCTCCCTGGCAGATAGTAACCTGTCTGCTTTGATTGATGTCCTTGTCTCTCGCTCTTTCCTTTCATCCCCAGTGATGCGGAAAGATTAGACCTGGACCTCCTCCCTCTACCAAGACTTTTGTGATCTCACTGTTGACTACCTGGAACTCCCAACTCCCAGCTCCTGGCCATTTGGCCAAACCCCGAGACCTTCCCAGGCTCCAGTGCCTGCCTGTGAACACACACACACCGCACAGACTCACATCCCCCTGCTTGTCCACAGGTCCAGCTCGAAGTGTATGAAATCGTGGACAGCCCCTGACGTTTTCATAGACACATCCTTGGCCAGACAACTTGCCTGGCATATAATAGGCACTGGGTGCCTATTTACTGAATGAAAGAATGAATGCCTCTGGGTGAAGGAGGTTGGGGGGAGCAATGGTTATTGTAGCCAGGGAGTCAAGGGCCAGTGCGGCCTGTGTCCCCAAGTGCTTTCAATATCTGGAGGGCTGGAGATAATTAAATGGAAACCATCTATTCAACTGTTCACTATGACAACTGCCCCTGATTGATGAGCCCTGAGGAATAGCCTGGAAAGATTTCAATCTATCTAAGAGGATCACTACCAACAGGGAATTTTTCTGAGCTGATTTTTCTACGATCTGCAGATAATGTTGTCACTAGGCTTGACAGAATGACAATTTTCAATTCATCCCCCTAGTACCTCACAGTTTTATCTGGCAGCCTGCATGCTGGCTAAATGGCATTTTAGTGTTAATGCAGTGGCATCGGAATCCTGTGTATCTCTTTCTTCTCATCTGCTTTAAGGACATCTCTTTAAGAGAACAATGCATAAGAAAACCTCTGATCTTCCCATGATCATATTTGGGATGGGAAATGACTTAATGGCACAGTGCCGTTATGAAAAAATTTAGCAATGCATTTCAAGAATGGGCATCTTGCTATTTGCTGAACACCATCCACAATACATTTTATTTGGTTGGTTTACAGGCCGCATTTGATCACAAGATGGATAAAGATACTCTGAGCAGAGCCCAATCCCTCATCCCACACACCATCCCAGCTGGTCCATGTCTCAGCAGTTGGGAGTTACTGCTCTTGCTTATCTTTTTCAAGTTCAGGAGTCAACACGGAAAGTCCTTCTCAGGTACAGCTCAAGGAACTCAGTCCTACAGGCTTCTTGAGTGTGCCTGACTGTTAGGCAGTGCTCGGGCACTTGTAACTGAACCCCCTGGGTCATTTGCACTTTCTCTCCTACCGTCCTAGAACATTCAGTGCAAATTCAGGGATGCTGGGGTCTTAAGAATCCCACCCATGAGGGGACCCATTCTCTGGATGCTGTGAAAGGGTGTCTCCATCTCAAGAGGAGAATGAGAACGTCAGGGTGAACCAGACTTTACAAGGGGACCCAGGAGGGAGACCTCTGTGTATCTCTGAGGGACTCCATAACCATTTCCCATCCAACACCTTGCAACATCGCCCCACATCATGACACCTCTGCCTTGAGGAATTCCCTGGGGGGGTGGGGTCCAGTGGTTAGGATTCCGTGCTTCCACTGCAGGGGTTACAGGTTCAATCCCTGGTCGGGGAAGCTAAGATCCTACAAGCCACATAATGTGACCCAAGAAAAAACAACCGTAACAAAGACAGATGCCTCCGCCTTGACACATGCATCTCCCAGCCCGTCGCCAGCCGCATGCGCCGTCCCAGGAGATCGCCTGTATCAACTAAAACTCCTGTGGCTGCTGCTGTTACTCTTGAGTCATCTCACCGCAATTGTTAACACACCAGAAGGATGTCAAGTCCAAACTCCTAA
The DNA here is from genome assembly GCA_006410735.1 of Raphicerus campestris. Lineage (NCBI taxonomy): Eukaryota > Metazoa > Chordata > Mammalia > Artiodactyla > Bovidae > Raphicerus > Raphicerus campestris. The sequence goes on from SJYW01001729.1 coordinate 867,221, forward strand.
CTGCATATGAAGCTAAACTCTTCTCCGTCCAGTGGCTCTAGTTTCTGGGTTAAAAAAGCAGCAGGAGAGGGTGGCCGCGGGTGAGTTCTTCTCCGTTTCCATCAAGTGCTGCCGTCTTCCCTCGGCCATCCACAGGCTGCTTCTGGCTCCTCCCACTCGGGGCGCCAGGAGAGAGCCGGGGCAGGACAGGTCAGGGCCCCCAGCCACCTGTTGGTCTCCTGCACCCAGAAGCAGGCTTTTACAGGATCCACTTGCTCAATGGATGTTGGAAGATGAGATGGTTGGATGGCATCAATGACTCAATGAACATGAGTTTGAGCAAGCTCCAGGAGTTGGTGATGGACAGGGAAGCCTGGCGTGCTGCAGTCCATGGGGTCAGAGTCAGACGCGACTGAGCGACAGAACCGCAACAACAACATACTCAAGGATCATTCTGCAGGTTCCTTGGAGCTCCTCCACCCAGCAACCCACCTAAATCTGCTCCCTTAGCTGGGCAGGATCCAAGTGAGCAGCCGCCCTTTCTCTAGCTTCTTTCTGCTGAAATCGCCTGTTTATCCTGGGAGACTCTGCCTCCCAGCGGCTTCCACCGTTCCCAGGAAACATGCCTTTGCCCTGAATCAGAGCAAGTGTGCCTGCTCCCAGTGTGGTCACTTCCCTTCACTCTCAGCCATCTGAGACACTGTGCTCCAGGACACCCCTAAGGGACCTACTGTGTGGCCTCCTTGAAACCCCTCTCAATAAACACCCCGCCCTTCCCTGATGGACCTGGGGGCAGGAACCACAATCACCAACCTGTCCTGACTTTTCTCCACTTTCATCCCGTGAGATCCCCATGAGGGCACTGGGCTAACAGACCCTGGAACTGTTGTCAGCCACCTTTGGAATTTGAGATCTTTCTTGCTTTTAGATTTTTATTTATGTATTCATATTTTGGCTGCACTGGGACTTTGCTGTTGCACATGGGCTTATCTCTAGTTTCAACAAGTGGTGCTACTCTCTAGCTGTGGTGCACAGGCTTCGCACTGAGTGGCCTCTCTTGTTGCAGAGTACGGGTTCTAGAGCAAAGTCTCAGTACTTGTGGCTCATGGGCTTAGTTGCCTCTCAGCCTGTGGGATCTTCCCAGACCAGGAACTGAACCCATGTCCCCTGCATTGGCAGGTGATTCTCAACCACTGGACCACTAGGGACATCCTGAGAACATTCCCAAGTTGTCTAGAACCTCATTTGGGAATGTAACACGCTCGTCCCCTATTGTTTCACTCTCTGTCTTTCAGGGCTTCAGCTGAAACTGAGGTACAAACAGTCCCATTTTTATATTCTAGGACACACAGAAGCAGAATAATTTACAAAAATACTCAAGAAAATATTTATAAATGTGTACTAACTTACACAAATATGAAACAAAAACCCCAAAGAGCTTTACTACTAAACTACTAAGGCTGAACATCTGCATTCCCATGATCTATGATCTAGCAATTCCACTCCAGGGTATACATGAAACAGGCAGACATTCCTGAAAAATACTCCAAACAATGTTTGCACATGCACAGCTCATTATAGTCTCAAACTGGGAAAGTATGACAAACAGCAAAAATGGTAGTAGGAGAAAATAACATATAGTAATTCACTTATCCACAGAGGCTCGGTGCTGCAGAGAAGATGAAAAAATGACCGCCACACAGAGAGTAGACTGAGCTGACGAGTGTCATACTGAACAAATAGAAGGTTAAGCACCGTTGACAGATGAATAGATGAAGAAGACATGGTACATATAGACAATGGAATATTACTAAGGTCCGTCTAGTCAAGGCTATGGTTTTTCCTGTGGTCATGCATGGATGTGAGAGTTGGACTGTGAAGAAGGCTGAGCACTGAAGAATTGATGCTTTTGAACTGTGGTGTTGGAGAAGACTCTTGAGAGTCCCTTGGACTGCAAGGAGATCCAACCAGTCCATTCTGAAGGAGATCAGCCCTGAGATTTCTTTGGAAGGAATGATGCTAAAGCTGAAACTTCAGTACTTTGGCCACCTTATGCGAAGAGTTGACTCATTGGAAAAGACTCTGATGCTGGGAGGGATTGAGGGCAGGAAGAGAAGGGGACGACCAAGGATGAGATGGCTGGATGGCATCACGGACTCAATGGACACGAGTCTGAGTGAACTCTGAGAGATGGTGATGAACAGGGAGGCCTGACATGCTGCGATTCATGGGGTCGCAAAGAGTCAGACACGACTGAGCGACTGAACTGAACTGAACTGAACTGATAAAAAAGAGTGAAATCGTGCCATCTGCAGCAACATGGATGGATGCAGAGATTATCATACTAAGTGAAGTAAGTCAGACAGAGAAAGATAAATACTGTATGATATCACCTAGATGTGGAATCTGAAAAAAAAAACAAAACACCACCACAAATGCATTTATCTACAAAACAGAGAGAGAATCACAGACATAGAAAACAAACTTATGATTACCAAAGGGTAAAATGGAGGAGAGATAAATTTGGAATTTGGGACTAGCAGATACATACTACTATATATATTGGAAGGACTGATGCTGAAGCTAAAACTCCAATACTTTGGCCACCTGATGCAAAGAGCTGACTCATTTGAAAAGACCCTGATGCTAGGAAAGATTGAGGGCAGGAGGAGAAGAGGACAACAGAGGATGAGATGGTTGGATAGAATCAGCGACTCAGTGGACATGGGTTTGGGTGGACTCAGGGAGTTGGTGATGGACAGGGAGGCCTGGCATGCCGCATTTCATGGGGTTGCAAAGAGTCAGACGCAACTGAGCGACTGAACTGAACTACTAATATATAAAATAGATACTCAAAAGACCTACTGTATAGCACAGGGAATACTATTCAACATCTTGTAGCCTTGTAATAACCTATAGTGGAAAAGAAGCTGAAAAAGAATATATATATATAGGGGATTCCCCTGGTGGCCCAGTGGCCTTCCAACACACAAGGTGCAGGTTCAATCTCTGCTTGGGGAGCTAAGATCCCACACGCCTCTTGGCCAAAAATCCAAAACATAAAAAATAAGCAATATTGTAACAAGCTCAGTAAAGACTTTAAAAGTGATGCACATTAAAAAAATCTTTGAAAAAAAGGAATACACACACACACACACACACACACACACACATATATACATATATATATGTATATATATGTAAAATTGAATCACTTTGCTGTACATCTGAGATTAACACAAGAGGACGTCCTATGCACTTCCATCTATGAACGTTCAGTCACTCAGTTGTGTCCAGCTCTTTGCAGCCCCATAGACCGTATCCCACCAGGCTTCTCTGTCCATGGAATTTTCCAGGCAAGAATACTGGGGTGGGTTGCCTTTTCCTACTCCAGGGGATCCTCCCAACCCAGGGCTTGATCCCATGCCTCTTTCACCTCCTGCATTGGCAGGCAGATAGATGGATTCTCTACCACTATCGCCACCTGGGAAGCCTTGGTTCCACCTATAAAAAGCTCAAAAATAGGCAAAACTGATATGGTTTTGGTTTTGGAACTGGTTTCTAAAACTGGCATTAGAAACCACAGCAGAAGTAGTGACTGAGAAAAGCTATGACCGGAACCTCTAGGATTCTGTTTTGATATGAGAGCGTAGTGTTTGCTTTGTGAGAGCACATCTCAGCACACACACTTAATGTGTACATATCTCCATATGCATGTTACCAATAAATAAGCGAGTTACTTAGGAGAATGAGTCAGCGCCAGGCAGGGCATATGACTAGCTGCCTTGAGAAATGAGCGACCACAGCCAAGCTGAGCCAGAGGCTGGCAGCCCAGCCAGGGCCTTTGAGGGGGGTGCCCTGTGCCCTCTGCCCCTGGGGCCCTGATTCCTGCAGAGCCCACCCCCTGAAACACCATGCATTCTCCCCTCCATCTTTCCCATCACAGCATCTCGTCATGGTGGCCACCTTCTTCCATCTTCTTTGGTTCTTCTGTGGGGTGATAACAAGGAAAGAGCGTGGGATTTATCTTTGAAGACTGTACTTTAGAGCAGTTTTAGGTGCACAGCAAAGTTGAGAGGAAGGTACAAAGATTTCCCAAGCACCCTCTTGTTTCCACTCATGACCAGCCTCCCGCATTATCAACATCCCCCACCAGACTGGTACATTAAAGATTTTTTTTTTTTGATGTGGACAGTTTTTAAAGTCTTTATTGAATCTGTTACACTATTGTTTCTATTCTTTGTTTTATGTTTTGGTTTTTTTTGGCCACAAGGCATGCGGGATCTTATCTCCCTGACTAGGGATCAAACTCGCAACCCCTGCATTGGAAGGGGAAGTTTTAACCACTGGACCACCAGGGAAGTCCTTACATTTGTTGCAATCAATGGACCTGCATTACCAAAGTTCATAGTTTACATTACCGGTGTTTCTCAGAGTTGCACATTCTATGGATGTGGACAAATATGGCTTCCCTGGTGGCTCAGCGGTAAAGAATCTGCCTGGCAATGCAAGAGAGGCAGGTTCAGTCCTTGGGTCAGGAAGATCCCCTGGAGAAGGGATTGGCAGCCCTATCCAGTATTCTTGCATGGGAAATTCCATGGACAGAGGGAGCGTGGCAGGCTTCAGTCCATGGGGTCACAAGAAAGTCAGTAGCAACTAACCAACAACATCAAACCATTATAGTATCATTTAGGATATATTCATTGCCTTAAAAATTCTGTGTTCAGCTTATTCATCTCTCCCTTCCCTTTAATGCCTGGCAACCATTGATTTTTTTTTACTGATTCTATTGTTTTGCCTCTTCTAGAACATCAAATAGCCGGAATTATATAGCATACAGTCTTTTCAGACTGGCTTCTTTCACTTAGTAATATGCATTTAAGGTTCTTCCATTGCTCTTCCTATTTTGAAGGCTCATTCCTTTTTAGCACTGAATTACATTCCATTGTCTGGAGGGACCACAGTCTATTTAACTATTCACCTACCAAAAGACATCTTGGTTGCCTCCAAGTTTGGGCGATTAAGAATACAAAGTTGCTTTAAACATCTGCACACAAGTTTTTATATGGGGAGCATGGGACTTTAAAACAGAGTATCTCACCTGCAGGCCCAGTTTCTTCATGTGCTGGCTTGGCTTCTTGAAAGGGTTGCAGCCTCAGTTTCATTTTCTGTAAAATGAGGGTAAGAAGGCATACTGCATGAGAGACATAAACAGTTAAGGGCTCAGAAAGCATTCTGTACAGTATATGGTGATGGGCACATCCTAGTTCACAATGAATAGTCTTCACTTCTAGATGGAGAGTTGGACCTGGCAAGTGGACGGAGGTGGTATCTGGTCACCCATCCATGTCATCTGTGCAGTGGCAGAGAGGACTTGAAAGCCCCTGACAGCCTGTCTTTCTCATCTCTGGGCATGGTCCCAGCTCCTCCAGACTTGTCTTCACTCCAGGGTTTCTCAGTCCCTCGTCTCTACCTGCCACAAGAGATGGAGCAATGCGGGGAAATGGCTTGCCACCACCACTCCCTACAGGAAGGAAGGCACAGCTGCTCTCTCTCCGGCAGCCCCTACACTTTTTTCGACTGATGATTAATAGAGTTCACTCTCAGCAGAGTCAAACCCATGGAACAGTAGATAAATAACAGGCAGAGTTTAAGAAGATGCATGTTCTTTGAGTTAATAATTCTAACAGCCAGAGAAACGCTGTGGTTCTCATGGTAACAGCGACCTGCTATTTGGTCTGTAACGGGGAAGCCTCAGACTAATGTGTCCAGGCAGCTACTCTACAGAAACTTCTTTCTTTCCCTTAATTGGAGCATTTTTAATGAAGCGATGATATGATGCAATTTGGAGAAACAATGTTGAGCAGACTAATTGGTTCTAAATATGTCAATGAAACGCATCTTTGTAAACGCTCTCTAAAATAATGTGAAGGGTGGATGGTGTTTGGTTTAAGCTCTCATTGCTTCAGAGCTTTCATATAAACCTGTGCTCCTTGCAGAAACATTCTCTAAGACTACATCTGCTGTTTGCGCCTGAATTCCCAGGCAATTTCAAGTGATGATCAGGATTTAGAATGTTCCTTTGCTGACAGCTGTTTTAATGTCTGCGGTGAAATTTAAGGGGCTTTCTGGGTGGCGCTAGTGGTAAAGAACCCTCCTGCCAATGCAGGAGACATAAGAGACACAGGTTCGATCCCTGGGTCAGGAAGATGCCCTGCAAGAGGGCATAGCAACCCACTCCAAGTATTCTTGCCTGGAGGATTCACGGACAGAGGAACCTGGCAGGCTACAGTCCATAGGGTTGCAAAGAGACAGACACGACTGAAGCAACTTAGCACGCACGCACGTGAAATTTGAGAGGCAGAACAGAAAATATCACCCTTATTCTAGAACTAGGGATGCAAACGTCTGTTCTTGAAAGAATCTTCCTTATTTTCTAGATATAAAAAAGCCAAACAAAGAAAATCCTAAAGGTTGGAAATGTCTGGAGAGCTGCCTTTTGGAGAGAGTGAGTGGGCCACTCAGCCCCTTGACTCTCTTGTCAGCTGCTGCCTACTCACTAGGCTTCTGGACTGTGAGGAAATGTGCGGAGGCTTCCTGTATCTGCGCCTGTCACTTCCCTCCAAATCTTCACAGCATGTCACACACTTCCCTTCCTGGAGTGATCAAGCTGCCCTTTGATCACGCAGCAAACATCTTCCTCTGTCGTCTCTTTGCTCCTCTTTTCAGGCATTTGACACCGCCTTCGCTGAGCCCGTTATCTGACTCACAGCTGGTTGGAAGCCACGTCAGATCACACCCACACACACACACATCACAATGTTTTTTTTTCCCCACCGACTGCAATGGGCCCCTGTGACTTTGGCATCCACCATGGTCATGATCCGTACCAGATTCTAGACATGAGTTCTGTATGATAGGAAAGGTCGTGAAGGAGGAGACTGTAAGCCAAGCCGTGGAAACTCAGCAGTTCCTGTGATACTGACATGTTTTTCTTGTGACTCTTGTGTGTTACCATGGATGGCATGCTTGAAAGGCAAGGGTGTAGGAACTCCTGGAAAGCAAAGCCCAATCTCTCCCCCCTACACACATACACACAGCCTCCCTCTTAATAACTCAGCTGTGAGTCAAACCTGATTCATGAGTACAAAGCTTTACAAAAGGTGTTAAATCACGAAGAACAAGAAACAGAAGAGAATCATCGGAAGCTGAAAGCCTGGTTTATGATACAGTTTGCTCCTTAAGTCTCTCAAGTCCTCCCCATTCTTGAAAACTCTCAGAAAATCCCAGTGATAGTGAAAGTCGCTCAATCATGTCTGATTCTTTGTGACCCCATGGACTATACAGTCCATGGCATTCTCCAGGCCAGAATACTAGGGTGGGTAGCCTTTCTCCAAGGGATCTTCCCAACCCAGGGATCAAACTCAGGTCTCCCACATTGTGGACAGATTCTTTACCAGCTGAGCCACAAGGGAAGCCAGAAAAGCCCAGGTCTTCCCCAATTCCTGGAAAATCCCAGAAAGAAACTAAAGCCCAGACACTTTTACACTCCTGCCTTCTTCATTCCTCTTCTCGTTGGTTCTCACCACCTCATCTGTATGGATGTGGTCATGTACGGATGTGAGAGTTGGATCGTGAAGAAGGCTGAGCACCGAAGAATTGATGCTTTCTAATTGTGGTGCTGAAGAAGACTCTTGAGAGTCCCTTGGACTGCCAGGAGATCAAACCAATCAATCCTAAAGGAAATCAACCCCAAATATTATTTGGAAGGACTGATGCTGAAGCTGAAGCTCCAGTACTTTGCCAACTCATTAGAAAAGACCCTGATGCTGAGAAAGATTGAAGGCAGGAGGAGAAGGGGACAACAGAGGATGAGATAGTTGGATGGCATCACTGACTCAATGGACATGAGTTTGAGCAAGCTCCAGGAGATAGGAAAGGACAGGGAAACCTAACGTGCTACAGTTCGTGGGGTCGCAAAGAGTCGGACACAACTTAGCAACTGAATTAACAACAACCCTGTCTGGAAGAGAAACCTCACATGAATCGTCAGTCCCGTTTCCCCAGAGCCNGAAAGGACAGGGAAACCTAGCGTGCTACAGTTCGTGGGGTCGCAAAGAGTCGGACACAACTTAGCAACTGAATTAACAACAACCCTGTCTGGAAGGGAAACCTCACATGAATCGTCAGTCCCGTTTCCCCACAGCCAAAGCACAAGTTGAACCTCAGACCAGGAGGCCTGCAGTCCCCAGCCTTCTCCAGCTGGTGCCCAGCTCCATGTCTGCNAGGAAAGGACAGGGAAACCTAACGTGCTACAGTTCGTGGGGTCGCAAAGAGTCGGACACAACTTAGCAACTGAATTAACAACAACCCTGTCTGGAAGAGAAACCTCACATGAATCGTCAGTCCCGTTTCCCCAGAGCCAAAGCACAAGTTGAACCTCAGACCAGGAGGCCTGCAGTCCCCAGCCTTCTCCAGCTGGTGCCCAGCTCCATGTCTGCCTGGGGAGTGCAAACGGCTTTCAAACACCTATGGAGAGTCATTTTTAAAAAGATGAAAATCCAGATTGGCAATTAAAAGACTAAATCACAACCCATGAAAAAGCTAAATCAACATAGCTTGAGGGCTTCTGTTCTACTGCTTCATCCACGAGAATATATTCTTCCTATGGCAACACCAGAATGTAAATATTCAAAAAGAACTAGGCTTAAATAGCTGGATGAGAAGTGATGTTTTCTCTAGTGTAAGCTTCTACTTTATATACCTATACTGGAGTTTCATCCATAATTTGGGGGCTAACAAACCCCAATTCTAAGTTTCTAGTTCTAGTTGATCTTCTAAAATAATTCTATGATTTAGTTACCATCCATCACCATATAAAGAAGGAGAAGGAATAAATAAAGAAACAAATAAATAAACTGGTCACTTGTCACAGACCCTACCAGCAAGGAGGATAAAGGCCCCAAGCCCTGCAAAGGCAGACATCTTCTTGTCTCAGGCCGCTCGCCTCCTCTCTCTGTTTTCCCGGCTAAAACTTCAGGCCCCGCTGGATTCTCCAAAGTATTTGGCCCATCAGGCCGTCCACTCATGTCAGGCTCTTGTTCTTTGACGGTTCTGTCAAATCTTTTGCAGACGTAATTGGTTATAGTTTTCATGTCCTCAGAGCTGCTAAGCTAGCAGTTTAATTTATCCTAATTCAGAACCTAATTGTCTTGCACTGCTGGCTAATTAAATGTTCAAAGAAGTGATAAATTAGGCAGGTTGATCATTACAGCACAAGTAATTAGCCGGTTGATCTGAAGCCAGCCAGGTTTTCAGGACAGGGCCTGAGAGGGGGACTATGCGGAGACGCCAGGTCCTTGGGTCACTCTGATTTGCGATAAGGAGGGTCAGCTGTGAAGTCTTAGTCCTGCCGCCTCGCCCATGGATAGGGGTCTTGCCTTTCAAGGCTAAGAAGTTGCCAACATCTTGGGTTGGCCAAAGTTCAAATTTGGCCACCAGTGGGGCCCTGTGAGCATGTTAGCATCCAGTGAGGTGTGGCCTGGGGCAGGGCAGGGATGCCTTCCCTGGGGTGTTCACTCACCAGAGGCAGATGGGGTTGGCTGAAAACCAGAAGCAAATTTCTAGGCAAAGGCTGGATCACATGCTTGAAGAAAAACCCAACAAGTCTGGCCCAAGGCTTCAGTCTCAAGTGTTTGCTGAAAACAGTGGAATAAAACTGAACAGCAGTGACCACCAGACTCAGACAGCCTGACCTACCCTAGGCGAGGCTGGGCCATAGTCGACAGGTTTGCAGAGGTGGGAGTGACCTCTAGGATGGTCCCGGGAGTGACCTCTGGGACACGTGCTGGTTTCCCTGGGCTGCATGGTCAAGGGGTAGCCTGATGTTCTCCACGGTGGCTGGTTTGTGGGATGGACTATCTTGACCTTAGCAAAGCCTTCACAGGGGCCCGAGCAGTAAGCAGGGAAGGTTCTAGTCTTCCTGACATCAACGTCTGTGCAAAACTAGAGTCAGTGGGACTTCCCTGGTGGTCCAGAGGTTAGGACCTCACCTTCCAATGCAAGTGGCTCGGGTTCAGTCCCTGGGCAGGAAGCTAAGATCCGGCACGCCACGCTGCACTGCCAAAACAAGAGAATACAAAAAAGCCAAAAGGGACGCTGCCCTGACCTGGCAGGAAGACAGCAGCCGCCAAAGCTAGAATGATCCAGAATGTGGGCGCATCAGCCACAGGTGGCTCCCCCTCATGGGTGCTCAGAGACGTGCTCAGGGGGGCCCGGGTGTCAGGGGCGGAGCTGAAGTACCACAGCAGCCCCTTCCATGCCTCCACGCAGGTCCTTTGCGCTCACATCTCCCCATCTCTGCGCCTGTCTCCCCCTCCCAGGATGCCCTTCTCTTTCCTCCCACGCTCCCTGTCACTCAGACCCACCCCAGTCTCCAGAAAACTCCATTCAACGCACACACCTCCATTCAATATTCATAAGCAGATCACAGTTAGGAAAGAACCATATTGGGCTCATTAAAAAAAAAAAAAAAAAAAAACACCTGCCTGGCCAGCTGCAGTAGCATCACAGCAGGCATATACTAAATATGAAGAAGCCAGGCCCTCACCCCAGGATATTCTGGGTGAAGCCTCCTTATTTGTGATAAGCTCCTGGGCATTTCTGAAATGGGCCACTTTGTGGAGCCTCTTCTCTCCTGGGGACTGACACAGTGCAAGGCTTCCAGGGTTTGCTCTGGTTAGAGGGGCATCCAGCACCACTGCCCGCCTCCTGCTCAAACGGACTTCCTTTCAAACTCCCAACCAATTTCACAAGGCTGGGGTCTTCGGTCCCACCCCACCCCCCAGTAGGCAGGGCCTTCTTCCCCACGGCCTCCCCTGATGAGCCTCTTTGATTGGTTCTGAACCTGGAGACTCAAAGATCACGCGCAGACGATCAGAGGAACTCAAAACGAAGGCATCGGCACTTTTATCGTCACCTCTTTGGAGATCATTTGATCGGCTGGTTTGTTCCGGTCCACAGTCCCCAAGAGAAACGTATTTATTGATTTCTAGCTTCTAATACTTTGAGGAAGTGCACCACAGAGCAGCCCTCCAAGTGGGGTGACGTGACTTCTAAGCCGTATGATAAGTGAAAGGGAAGTCGCTCAGTCGTGTCCGATTCTTTGCAGCCCAGTGGACTGGAGCCTACCAGGTTCCTCCGTCCTTGGAATTTTCCAGACGAGAGTACTGGAGTGGATTGCTATTTCCTTCTCCAGGGGATCTTCCCGACCCAAGTATCGAACCCAGGTCTCCCGCATTGCGGGCAGATGCTTTACCATCTGAGCCACAGGGAAGATTATAAGACCTACCATAAGCTGGGTGTTAGGAGAAGGAAATGGCAACCCACTCCAGTGTTCTTGCCTGGAGAATCCCAGGGACGGCAGAGACTGGTGGGCTGCCGTCTCTGGGGTAGCATAGAGTAGGACACGACTGAAGCGACTTAGCAGCAGCAGCAGAGCAGTGCTGGTACTCCTGACCTATAGCACCTGCGGGGGCCCCTGGCGTTGCTGCGTCCCTTCCTCCAGGGGGCGCTCAGGAGCTGCAAAAGGAAACGGGATGATTTCCCTGGTGGCTGGGCTTCCCTGGTAGCTGAGACTGTAAAGAATCCACCTGCAATGCAGGAGACCCCGGTTCTATTCCTGGGTCAGGAAGATCCCCTGCAGAAGGGATAGGCTACCCCTCTCCAGTATTCTTGGGCTTCCCTGGTGGCTCACCTGGTAAAGAATCTGCAATGTGGGCCAGAGACCTGGGTTTGATCTCTGGGTTGGATAGATCCCCTGGAGAAGGGAACAGCTATCCACTCCAGTATTCTGGCCTGGGGAATTCCATGGAGTTGATTGTCCATGGGATTGCAAAGAGTTGGACATGACTGAGAGACTTTTACTTTCCCCTGGTGGCTACGCAGCAGCTGGACCTGGCAAGGCTGACAAAGCACACATCCCTGAAGCCACACTCCTCTCCTTGTGGGTTCCCAGATCTCAGGAGTCACAGAGCCCCATCCTGGAATGTTCTTCTACCTTAGCAGGCAGGACAACACTCCCTGGTATGCTCCTTGACTGACCAGACCCACAGCCCATGCTTGAGTGTTCTCCATGGCCCAGCGTGCCCTGGTGGCTAGAATTCCATCACTGGAAATATTTCCCCAACTGTAGGTGTCATCTTCAGTAGCCATCAATACTAGTGACGTTCTGACAGTTTACCCAATGGTTTTACACCCATTATCTCCTAGACGACTCTTAAAAACATTTGATGGTAGATACCACAAAATCTTAGGGTTTCCCTGGTGGTTTAGACAGTAAAGAATCCACCTGCAATGTGCGACACCTGGGTTTAATCCCTGGATTGGGAAGATCCCCTGGAGGAGGGCGTGACAACCCACTTCAGTGTGCTGAAAAATCCTATGAACAGAGAAGCCTGGCAGGCTATAGTCCATTGGCTCACAAAGAGACATGACTGAGCAATTAAGCACAGCACACCATAAAATCTTACATTTTACAGATGAAGAAACTGTGTTGGCAAAACAAGAGCATGACTCATCACTCAGTGTTTGCAGGCAGCAGAAACCAGATGCTGCTGCATAACAAGTAACCCCAAACCTTAGCTGTAAAAAGCAGTGACTATCAGTCTGTTACTATGTGTCATGGTTCTTGGAACAGACTGGGCTCAGCTGAGTGGTTCTCACTTGGTATCTCCCATAGGATGGCAGTCAGACTATAGCCAGGCTGCATCATCTGGAAGCTGCCTCACTCCCATGTCAGGTGCTTGAAGTTGGGAAGATCCAGAGCTGGGGAAAGACAGGGTTCCTTATCTCTGTCCTATCTGTTGCTGTCTCTGTCTCATTGCTTTGCATGGTCTGTCCAGCATGGAAGCTTCAGAGTAGCCCAGCCTCTTATCTAACAGCCCAGGACTTCAGAGCAAGTATGACAAGAAGACAGAGCAGAAGCTGCGTAAACTTTGACCTTCTCTAACTCAGCCTTTGAAATCAATCAGCATCCCTTCTGCCACATTCTATTCACAGAGGCAACCAGAAACGCCTGCTCACTTTCAAGGGGAAGAGACATAACCTTCTCCTCTTGATAGGAAGCATGTTTTTGGATTTGCAGACGTGTTTTCAAACCACCACACCAAGTCTCTTGATCTGAGATGTCAAGATATTCTGCTGGGTTACTTCCTCCATGAGTTAATGCTTCAGAGACCTTCATGTGGATGCCTTGCTGTGCGTTCATTCTAGCAGCTGAGCTCTTACTGGGAGAGGGCTTGTTCTCTCCCTCTTTGAGGTGGTTCAGGACAGTTGAGCAAGGAGGAAAAGAAGCTGGAAGGCACTGGAGTTTGGGTGGAGGTTTTAAAAAAGTGACAGAATGATAGAAAGATGATTGACTGGGGCACAAGAAGAAATAGTCAGTGACCTCTCCACTTCCTTCTTCATTTTTCCTCCTCTCTGCTCCAATGTTACCCAGTGTCTAAAGCAGGAGGCGGGCAGGATTTTGTAGGTACGCCAGACTTCCCCTCACTTTACAGCTCCTGGCCAGCCATGCACAAAACTTTGGCTTTGTTTTGACTGGTCGAAGCAGCTGTACAGTAAAGATTTAAATAGATACCACCTTTACAGATCATCAGTGAAATCAGTGCAGCTGGTAGCTTTCAAGTTCCCGTATGTCTATGTGACTGGGCTCTAAACACTTTATTTCTCATAGCAAAGTTTTCGTGAACTATCTTTTCATTTTAATTGAGCTAATCATTTCACTCNGACGGTGTGCCTCACCAAAGTGAAGCTGTGCACCACGAGAATCAGAGACGTGAGACACAAGGGTCTCTCCCACGAGACAGGTGATGACAACTCCATGGGAAAAGAAAGGTGTGCCGGGAAGGAAAAGTGTATCAGGCAGCTCAGCAATGAATCACAGTATCACAGCCAGACAACGGGAACAAGAAGACTTTGTCAAAGCTACGACACAACCATTGAGCAGAGAGAGAGGGATGGAGGGACGGACGGACGTACTGATGTACGGACGTGTATGTGTGTCTGTGTGTGTGTGTGTGGTGGGGTAGCTGAATTCATAGATGCTGCCTAAAATTAAAAAGGAGAAGCAGTAATACCAGCTCATTATCCAGAGAACCAGCAGCGAAAACATAAATAAACCAGCAGGAGAGTCAGCAGGGGTTGTCTTTGGAGAGGAGCAGCGGGGGTGCAGGGCAAGGTACTGCTGTTTTTGCAACAACATCATGAGTAACTTTCAAAGATATAACACCTCCAGGGAAACCCTGCACAGACGGAGTACCTGGGCAGCCAAGCCTTCCAGCAGCACCTCAGGCCCCCAGATTACAGCACCGTCTGCATCCTAGGTTACGACCAGCAAAATCCAGCGTCTGACAAATACTTGAAGGATACATATAAAGCTTTACATTGTAACCCGGAGCGCTGAGGCTGCTCAGTCCAGCAGGTATGTTAAGTGTGGGATTTTAAACATTCTTACCGGCAGTGAAAACGCCTTTGGTGCTCTGTCTCATACTGGAAGGTCTCACAATTGCTGCGAGCCCTGTGAGGAAAAACCAGCAACGATGCCAAAAAGGCCAGATGTTAGTCATTGTAACACTTTAAAAACTTGACACTAAACATTCACTCCAGCTATCCACTAACACCAGCAACTCCATCTCTGTCCTGGTGCCAGAGCGACTAAGGAAAAAGGTTATCAGGACGGACGGCCAGGAGACCCGAGCTGCCAGCTGTGTCACCGACCAGCTTGTGTGAACCCAAGCAAATGAGCGCCCCCTCTGGGTCCGGAATGCCTCATCTTACAACCCGCAGGGAGGAAGGGGTTAGGTAACTCTCGAAGGTCATTTTTTCACTTTAAACCTGCGTAAGCCTGCTGGATCTCAATTCTGAGATGTGACAATATTGGGGGAAAAAATAAACACCAAACACCACATGTTTCTGTGTAGGAGGCGCTCATCCTGCAACCACGCACAGCACTCCTCGGTGAGGATGGCGAGGGGCCCTTCAGGCCCTCAGAACGGCAGCAGAGCTCACTCCGTGGCCAGCGCCACGCTAAAGAGAAAACAGCTGGAGACGGGCCTCCATGCGTATCTTCAGGAGAGGCGCCCGGCACCCTCAGCACACGCGCTGCTCTGCCCGCCGGGCAGCCTCGCCTCACAGCACCGCCGTGGTGACCAGCATCCTGCCAAGGCCCGGCTGCTCCCTGGGGAAGCTCAGCAGAGAAGGGTGAGCCAATTCGTAACGATCTCCTTACTGTCTGAACCTGTAAATACCTGTAACGCCTCCAGCACCTCAGAAGGCAGCGAACCTCTGAAGCTCAGGCTGATTTGGGGTTCACCCTA
The DNA here is from genome assembly GCA_006410735.1 of Raphicerus campestris. NCBI lineage: Eukaryota > Metazoa > Chordata > Mammalia > Artiodactyla > Bovidae > Raphicerus > Raphicerus campestris. The sequence continues at coordinate 882,577 of SJYW01001729.1, forward strand.
GGGAGGAGTCTGCTGCACCCTGGGGATCATGTGTGAAACATTTCGGGTGCTGGACCTAATACATACACATGAGACACACCGAGGGGCCATGGGCCTAGCAGAGTGGTGCTCTTGATGTTACAAGAGCATTAAAAACATCATCAGTCTCCTCCTTCCTCAGACCACCACGGAGAACAAAGCCACGTCTTTGTAATAACTCCTAGAAGTTATGCTTTTGGACCAAAAGAATCATTGTTTTCCTCTCTGACAGTGATTTTGACAAGGGATCTGAAAATAGCAGGAATTTCAGCACCCTACTTCAAACGAATGAGAATTTAGGCTGGGAAAAATCCCAGACTGTCAGCGCTTTCTTCTTCCTAGAGGCACTCTCTCTCTTCATCTCTAGGCTAGAAAGAAGAAAGAAGCCGTCTCAGCCAGAGAGTTTGCCTCCCTCCTCCCGCTACCCCCGGCCAGCACCTCCTCCCTGTCAGAGTCACGCACATACCTAGACGCACCACGTCGCCACAGTCGGGGTCATGAGCAACTTGTAATAAAGTCTCTTCCACATCTCTGTTTTTTCCAGGAGGGTCCATAATATGATTTATTTGCTGTTGTAAGGTTTTGGGCAATGTCATTAGCTGAGTGAATTGTCCTTCTGGGCTTTTATCGATCTAAGGGGAAAAAAAAAGTTGATATCTATGGAAGTGCTTTGATTGCTGTAACTATTCAAAGACACAAGGCTTCTCCTTAAAACCACAAGGTGAACAGGAACTCACCTTCTGGACCAGGCAGTGTGCTAAGGAGGCCTCCTCCCTCCTGAAACTGAATGCCTAAATGCTAAGGAGTCTCAGCTCCTTCAAACAAGCCAGTCCTTTTCTGTTCGTACCTAAGAACAGAAATTTCTTTCAAGAATCAATCTGTGACTCTCAGTTAAAAAAATTTTTTTTCTATTTGTCCTAAATCCAATAGTTAAGGAAAGTGAACAATCAGGTAAAACTGACACCCCAGCAAATCAAGCACTCATTTTAAACACAGGGACACAGAGGAACATGGCCACGATCACAGAGCCAATCAGAGAGTGGGATCTAAACGTGTGTCCCCTGTCTCAACTGTAGGAATAAACTGATGACAGAGACCAGCCTTTATTCACCTTTAATCCCCTGGCACATAGTAGGTACTGGAAAAGCAGCGGCTGAATAAGGGGGTGAATAACCGTACCAATAAATCTTAGTTGTCATTATTTCTTAAACAACAGTAAGTCACACCAATGGTTTTTGTTCCTAATGTATTCTAAAATATATCAAGTTTAAAGATAAACACAGAAATAAAACATATGTAAAACTATGCGTTAGACTTTTCTTGGATACCTTTGGATCAAAATTTAGCCACAGAGCTGGGTCCACAGCCAGCTTCCCTAACTCCTAGTCTAATATACTTTACTTCATGGAACTAAATTTTTCCAAAATCGCGTAAACGTCGACTGCCTGCCAAGGTGAGCAGCAGCGTCAGTGCCCTCAACAGCTCATCACATTATTCTCCCAGTAACAATGCCCTGTGTTCTTTTAACAAGTGCTTAGGCTTTAACTTAAAGAGAATAGTAAGGAACAAAATTAGACAAAAGAATGTATTCAATTTTAGATTCAGATTTTTCAGATGTGACCATCCTTCTTAATAATCAGAATTCACACACTACCATTTTTTTCATTAAACAAATATTTATTGAGTACATGCCTAATGCCTGGATTTTCTAGTTTTATCTATAAAGTCATTGCAGAAAAGAATAAAATGCTATTAATTAGAGGCTCCACTAAGGTGAAGGGTTTCTTTAACCTAAATGTTTCATATTAATCATTGAGATGTTCCTAAATTCACAGGATTCAATCTCTACTTATCTTTCGCTAGATAAATGACCCCAAAATGTGAATATTCTATAAAATATGCTAGAAATGACATTTATAGACTCATTTTTGGGGCCGAGGATTGAGATTAGTCAATAGGATCTTATATTTCTCTAAGTCTTTACCTATGAAACTTCCAGGAATTTTAGAGATGCCAAAATGGCTTGAGTAATGTGAGGAACGAGAAAATAGCATTTCCCACTGCTTTCTCTGGAGGAAACAAATGCACTGGAGTTTTTGCTTCAAAGTATGTGTTTAAAGACAAAATATTAAAAAAAAAAAAAGACAAAATATTAGGTGACATGTTCAAAGAAGCTGCAAAATTCTCACCATCCTTACGCTTTAGTTCTCATTAAAACACGAATGTGAAAGCAGTTAAATTATGAGTCACACTGCATTTTAACAGCAGATATGGAAAAGACCACCTGTTATATGACTCCATCTACAGAAGTGTCTGGAACAGGCAAATCCATGGAGCAGAGAGTAGCTTAGTGGCTGCCTGGGGGAGGGGAAGCTAGGGACTGCTAATGGCAATGGAGTTTCTTTCTGGAGTGATAAAAACGTTCTAAAATCAGATAGAGGTGATGGTTGCACACCTCTGTGAAGAGACTAAAAACCATCAAATTTTATGCCATGTAAATTATGCCTCAACAAGGCTGATGTTTTTAAAAACAGATACAGGCATCTGACAGCGGCTGCTGGGTTGTACCAATCAGCTCCTGCTTCAGGGCCAAGGCACTCATTCCGCTACCTGCTGGGAAAGCTGGCTGACTTCCTCTCTCGGAGTGCCTCCTAGAACTGCGTACAGCCAAGGGAGCTGCCTGTTTCCAAAGACTGGAAAGTGCAGGGCTTTGAAGGCCTAGCCTCCTTCCTCCGGGTGGGGACAGCTCAGAAGGGCCATCAAGTTCCACACTGCCAGCACACGATCAATCAGATGATGTCCTCATTTCAAAACTCCCCAATCCTGATCCTACACAATTGGTACCAAGAGTAGTCCTAGAAAGCATACTCTTCAGATGGCACACTGGAGCTGTCCTGATGTAGAAGGCCAAGTGGAAGTCTCTGAAGCTGCCATTCTCACCCTCTAGTTAAAAGAGCAGTGAGAAAAGAAAACCACACCCCAGGAGAAATGGCAAAGACTAATGTCACATGCAGACCTAAAGGATACAGGGCGTGATGTTTCACTGCATATGTCAGCTTGGCTGGGCTACAGGGCCCAGTTGCCTGGTCAAACTTTAGTCCAGGTGTTACTGTGAAGCCATCTTTTTAGGTGTGGTTCACACTGAAGCCAGCAGACACTGAACAGCAGAAGACCCCTGTTAATGTGGACAGACCTCATCCTGTCAGCTGAAGACCTTGTGAAGAAAGACTAAAGTTCCCCGAGGCAGAAGGGCTGCCTCCAGACTTCCCTTGGACTCAAGAGAAGAGCAGACTCCTCCCTGGGTCTCCGGCTGGACCTGCAAATTCCAAACTTGCCGACCCTCACCATGGAGCGAGCCAGTTATCTTGTGTAATCTCATGCGGGTCCACTACATCAATGACATGTTGCTACTGCCACTTGGTGAGCAGTAAGGGGCAAGGACATCGGCGGCCTGGGTAGCTGTATGCACTGCAAAGGGTAAAAGACAAACTCCATGAAGTCTGAGGAGCCCAGCGCAGCAGGGAAGTCCTTAGGGGTCAAGAGATCTGGAGCATGCTGGGACATCCTCTCCAAAGTAAAGATCAACTGAGGAAATCTCTCTCTCTCATCACTAAGAAAGAACTGTGCTGACAGGCCTCTTCAAGTTTCGAGGAAAGATAATGCAGACATACAACGAGAACAGAATGCTCTCTCTCTCTCTCTATATATATATATATATCTGAAAAAAGAACATTCAGAGGAAAATAAAAATTCAACAGATCTGTTGGAATATCAATTCAAAAAATTATTCTGGGAAGCAAAACAAAAAAACTAAAGAATAAGGGGGAAAAAAAATAACCAGACAAGGAGGTCCAACAACTAATAGGAATTCTAGAAGAAAAATGAAGACAGTGGATATGAAGGAATGGTAGAAAAGAATTTTATTACAGAAACGAAAAAATGATTTCCTAGAATTGAACATCGTGCATTTCCAAAACAGAGTCAAGAAGTGCCAAAATAACATGTAAAAACCAGGGGAATTTCCTGAAGGCTCAGTGGCGAGCACACTTCCCCTGCANTTCCTCACAGCATGGTGGCTGGCTCCCCAGGGTGAGCATGGAGTCAGGTGGAAGCCATATCGCCTTTTATCACCTCGTCTTTGATGAGTGGTACCACTTCCCCTGCATTTTGCTCCTCAGAGCAGTCGCAAAGGCTCATCTGATTTCAGGGGGAGGAGAGACAGACTCCATTTCCAGAGGGGGAGTGACGCAATTCTGAAACAGTACTTGGGCCAAATATATTGCTGTGGCAAATTTGGAAAAAAAAAAAAATCCATTCTGTTACAGTATTATACTTTAATAAAAAGTTTTTTTTTTTTTTTAACAACAACAACAACAAATTTAGGTACAATAAAATTGGGAGAAAAAAAAGAAGCCCAGCTAATTTGAGAGAAATGGTATTGTTGTTCAGTCGCCCGGTCCTGTCCAACTCTTTGTAACCCCATGGACTGCAGCACATCAGGCCTCTGTCTATCACTATCTCCCAGAGTTTGCCCAAGTTCATGTTCATTGCCTCAGTGATACCATCCAGGCATCTCATCCTCTAATGCCCTCTTCTCCTTCTGCCCTCAATCTTTCCCAGCATCAGGGACAACGAGTCATCTCTTCACATCAGATGACCAAAATACTGGACCAGCATCAGTCCTTCCAGTGAGTTTTCAGGGTTGATCACCCTTAAGTTTGACTGGTTTGATCTCCTTGCTGTATAAGACAAGGTAAATAACAAACCAGGTCACCCTCAAGAGGCCTAAAGGCATATCCCATATCTTAACCCACTCTCAATTTTCTAAAGAATTTTTCTATCATTGTGAAAATATTTGACTTGCAACCATCTAATGTAGGCGAAAAAGAATAAACAGAAAAGGCGTCAGCAGCCCACATTGTATGGTGGGCAGGTTATTACACGGGGCTGGCTGAGGCTTGTGTATTTATTCCTAGTCATTTGTAATCATAATGGAAAAAAAGAACATTATCTACAAAATAGGAGGTTGCAGTGTGCAGGAAATGGAGCGTGAAAAGGATTTGTGCTGTGATGTAGAGATTAGGAAGAACAACCCATGTGAATTAATAAATGGGATGCGAATACAGTACATTCAAGTGTAACTTCCGTGCAACTTCAAAGGATTTGTTACGTGAAGAAATACAAATTCTCTGCAGCAGTATTAAATACTGACACCCGCCGCCCCAGAATGGAGCATGATTCCTTGGGAATGATTTGAAAAGCTTCTCAGTTCCAAGGCAATGCCAGAGTGCACCCCTGGTGAAACATTCTGATGTTCTTTCTCCAGCCATCACTTTCCCTCGTGACTCTAGGTCACACTCAAATGTACATTTGTCCCTCTTTACCCCAGGATGTCAGACTTCCCAGGTGGGCTCCCTTGTAAAGAATCCTTCTGCTAACGCAGCAGACGCAAGAGACTCGAGTTCGATCCCTGAGTCGGGAAGATCCTCTGGAGTAGGAAATGGCAACCCTCTCCAGTATTCTTGCCTGGAAAATCCCATGGACAGAGAAGTTGGCGGAACACAGTACATGGGGTTGCAAAGAGTAGGACATGGATGAGCACACACACACCCCATGAGGTCACTTGAAATCATCCATCTAGGCATTTTAGCTTAAAACGTCTGGCCCTTCATCCCTGTTCTCAGGAAATTTCTCTGCTTCTCTTGGCTTCATTGCCAGGTTATCTGGGCTTTAAGCACACAGCATCTTACCTCCTGACTCTCTCCATTTCATCACTTATGTCCTGCCTCAACTCAACCCTTGAACTTGAAAGCAGATTTAGTTTTCTCCTGTTTGTCTGTCTTAAACATGAGTCTCTCTTGTCCTAGGCTTTCTTTCCCTGGATACTCTAAATAATGATTCCATCACTTTGGGGTCTGGCACTTGAATCCCAGCCGAATATCTGTCTGAGCGGTCAACAGCTCTAATATGGGAAAGGAGACACCATCTGGGTCGACAACTGTCAAAACTGTTGGTGGGTAGGGTGCCGAACATGGCTCAAACATTGTGGCAGCCACTCAGGATAACTGCCCACTGACATGTTCACCGGCACTCCAGAATATTGCTAAAAAAAAAAAAAAAATGAGAGGCTTCCCTGGGGGTTCAGCGGTTAAGACTCAGCTTCCAATGCAGAGAGTGCGGGTAAAATCCCTGGTCAGGGAACTAAGACCCCACATGCCACACGGTACGGCAAAAGATTTTAAAAAAATGAAATTGAATTTTAATGATTTTCAGAAAAGAGTGGGATGCAGACCCTCAAGGACACTATATGTCCCCTGAAGCTTGGGCCCAGACCCTAACCCAGTTTCTCTTCCCAAGAGATAAACCTCCTTCTACCTAAACACCAGTGTTGAATCAGGTCTGATTTTGTATATTCACTGCAACATCTGCAATTGCCAGTTTCTGGATTACCAATTTGTATTTTTTAAATATAAATTTATTTATTTTAATTGGAGGCTAATTACTTTACAATATTATATTGGTTTTGCCATACAACAAATTGAATCCGCCATGGGTGTACACGTGTTCCCCATCCTGAACCCCCTCCCACCTCCCTCCCCATCCCATCCCTCTGGGTCATCCCAGTGCACCAGCCCCAAGCATCCTGTATCATGCATCGAACCTGGAGTTGTGATTCGTTTCTTATATGATATTATACATGTTTTGATGCCATTCTCCCAAATCATCCCACCTTCACCCTCTCCCACAGAGTCCAAAAGACTGTTTTATACATCTGTGTCTCTTTTGCTATCTCGCATACAGGGTTATCGTTACCATCTTTCTAAATTCCGTACATATGCATTAGTATACTCTATTGGTGTTTTTCTTTCTGGCTTACTTCACTCTGTATAATCAGCTCCAGTTTCATCCACCTCATTAGAATTGATTCAAACGTATTCTTTTCAATGGCTGAGTAATACTCCATTGTGTATATGTACCACAGCTTTCTTATCCATTCATCTGCTGATGGACATCTAGGTTGCTTCCATGTCCTGGCTATTATAAACAGTGCTGTGATGAACATTGAGGGTACACGTGTCTCTTTCAATGCTGGTTTCCTTGGTGTGTATGCCCAGCAGTGGGATTGCTGGGTCATAAGGCAGTTCTATTTCCAGATTTTTAAGGAATCTCCACACTGTTCTCCATAGTGGCTGTACTAGTTTGCATTCCCACCAACAGTGTAAGANACATTATCTTTGAGTTTGTGGGGAAATTTTGAGAGGCCATATCTGCAAACACAGTTCAGTCTTTGGAAGGAACCACAGTTTCATTAATTAATTCCTCAGATATTTACTGATCATGGTAAAGGTGAGGTACTTGGGGTCTCACTCCTGTCTTGCTAAGTTGAGAAGGGAGCATCAAGACATCTACCTGGTAAGGATGAGGATTAAACAGATGACAAAGGGAAAGTGCCTGGTGCAGAATAAGGGCTCAGGAATGGTCAAGGTTTTCCTGGAGTGTCAAGAAGATTCCAGTCTAGCAAAGAGATTAAAAATAAGCTGTATCATAAGACAAAATATGGTAACACTGTACAGAGGGCTAACCACTGCATCCTGGGAGATCAGAGGTAAGGCAGGCTCCTGCTGATCAGAGACCCCCTTCGTGGCTGAGGCATTGTTTGCCCTGCGTGTTGATGAGTGGTGACATTTCCACACGCGGGCACGTGGGTGGCTCACACTTACAAGATTCCAGACTGCATACATGAGACAGGAGTTTCAACAGCAGTCTGCTGATAACCTGAACTACCTGGGCATGCCACGGAGGGTGGAATTCATTACACTCTAAGGACTAAGGAGTTTCTGCATGAAATTTATCCCAAGAGAGAAAGAAATGAGGCATGGCCGGCCCCCAAAACGCAAATGGAGCAATGGTGTGATCACAGCCATATGCTAAGGAAGAACCATCTGCATCAACTATAAGGCATCGCTGTAGGAGAGACTGAGGGTTAGGAAGGTTAGGAAGCCATTGAGAAACAGCAGGTCAGGGGTAGTGAGGACTTCAGCTGGAGCTGCAGCCAAGGAACTTGGAGGCAGCCAGTAGGTGGCGCTAGTGGTAAAGAACGTGCCTGCTGATGCAGGCGCGTAAGAGATGCAGGTTCAATCCTTGGGTCAGGAAGATCCCCTGGAGGGGGGCCTGTTTTTCCACTCCAGCATTCTTGCCTGGAGAATCTCAAGGAAAGAGGAGCCTGGCAGGCTATGTCCATTGAGGTCGCAGAGAGCTGGACACGACTAAAGCAACTTAGCACATAGTATGCACACCACTAGCTGCCGCAGAATTTCTGTGCAGGAGGAGCTTGGAGGTGGCAGGCCGCTCGGAGGCGTGCAGGTGACTCTCCGTCAGCTTCTCTCTGTGCTACATCAAGTCCTAGACAGTGGAGCCTTAGAAAGGGAAGGGCCAGAATTCCTGAGTCGCTGCCTAAAGCGGACTGCCTTGGAGAGTTGGCAATCATCAGTAAACTTTGAGTGAATAGAAAACAGAACCTTGATCTGGTAAGCCTCTGAGATGTGAAGGCTTGTTTGCTACTGTTGCCAAGGTTTGCTCATCCTGATGGGTGCCCTCTAAGAAGATAATAGATGGTGAAAGCCAAGAGGTGAGGGAGAGAACCTTGGAATAGAGAGGGGAAACTTAGAGTAAGCTAGGGAACTGAAAGCTAAGAAGGTTCAGATAAATGGGAAGAAGGAGGGCATTTGAGTAATAGGAACGGTAGGGCAAAGACACAGAGATGGTAATACAGTTAGCGTTTGCTCTGCGTAAGCAGGCTCATCTGTGGTAGTTGAGTATTATGGAGCCTCGCATGAAGGTGTTTAGTCATGTTAAAAATCTAGACAACAGTACCTTGATTTTTCCAGTTGCTGACTTGCTCCATCTCCAGACGTCTACATTCAAAATCCTTATTTTTTAAGCTAGTTTGTCTTGTGGCAGCATAAAGTCTTCTTGTTCTTAGAATAATAGAAAAGAATACAGTTGCTCAGTATCACCCATAAAATATTGCTTCATTAACTTGAAGACTGTAATTAACTACATATCAGCCTTCTGGCTCCAGGCAAATATCCATAATTCCTTTAGTCTTTCCTCACAGTCTGCTTGTAACCTGTTAATCATTTTCCTTGCCCTCTTGCCATCATCTGTAGAAGGAAAAAAAAATCCTTTAAATAGAAGCTAATCACCCATTGCACATTACAAATGCCCCCACATTAAACTGAACCAGATACACACATAAGCACATAAACACACACACAGGTATGTGTGTGTATGTGTGTGTGTGCCTGTGTGCACAAGTATATAAACAGAATTAAAAAAAAAAACTATAGATGAATAGTCTAGATGAGCAGGAAAAAAATTTATTTCACGAAAGATTTAGTCTGTGATCATTTCCGATAACAAACTCCCCTCTGTGCCTTTAAGAATGAGATTTAATTTATCCTCCTCTAAAAACGCTTATAGTTGTTTATTCTACCAAGGTGCTGGCTGCAGATGCAAGTCTGCAAAGAGTCTGTGCAAAGAGTTTCCTGCCCCCTGAAAGCAATTATAAAAAACGTAATTGTAGCCAAACAGACAAACAGAAATATGGGAGAGACAGAAGAGGGGGCCTAACCCTTAATCTGCTAAGCGAGGAGGAGGATGAGGGGTGATCTGATGGCATCAAGGAGAGGAAGATGGATGAGTCACTGAAGGGGAGGCAGATGGAAAGGAAGACGGGGACCTACCTATAAGCCTGTGGGGTGTTGTGCTAAGTCGCTCAGTCTTGTCCGACTCTTGTGACCTCATGGACTGTAGCCCGCCAGGCTCCTCCGTCCATGGGGATCCTCCAGGCAAGAGTACTGGAGTGGGTTGCCATGCCCTCCTCCAGGGGATCTTCCTGGCCCAGGGATGGAACCAGGGTCTCCTGCAGGCAGATTCTTTACCATCTGAGCCACGGGAGCCCTTTCTAGTGGTTACTTGTAGCAAAGAAACTGGGTGCCCACACCCCAAACAAAGTGGGCACATCAGTAGTCATCGAGTGGCCCATACAATTCCTTTAAAGACTGGAACCAGTGATATTTTAAAATATGACTATTTAACCAAAACTTTCCTCTTATCTGGCGCATTGCTCTGTGTACATGCAAGAACCAAGATGCTTATTATGTTTGAGCATCTACAACTGTCTTTGTAGAGATAAAATTTTTAAAAATATTTATTTTGGCTGTACTGAGTTTTAGTTTTGGCACGTGGGATCTTTCTATCTTTGGTGCAGCATTTGAACTCTTAGTTGCGGCATGTGGGATCTAGTTCCCTGACCAGGGATTGAACCCAAGCCCCCTGTGTTGGGAGCTTGGAGTCTTAGCCACTGGACCACCAGGGACATCCCTATAGAGAGCATTTTTGCTTTTGCTGCTCTGATATTCCTGAAAGCAGAGGTCATCCATTTTGGTGAATCCACGACGCACAGAAGGTAGTAAGGTTGAGTGAAAGTCAAGGCCATCCACGCTTCAACCACACATACATGTCGCCTGAGGCTCACATGATTATGTATTCCTCTCCTTTGTGCTTATTAAGTAATTACTACGTAAATTATTAGGACAATGTAATATGCATGACTTTAAGGAATGACAAATTGTAGCTAACTTTCTTAATTTGTTGCCATAGTTACACTTCGAGAAATTGTAAATTGTTCCCCTTCTCACGTGTAAATGCCTGCCACCCTGCTACTTGTTTAGCTTTGATTGGTTAGACTCTAAGTATAACCGAAAGTGGGGTCTGACTGCTCACTGCTCAAAAGCCAATGAACAGGCCAGGTGGGTGGAAAAAGGAAAAGTTGCTTTATTTTGGATGCAGGCAATGGGGAGGGGTTTGGTAGGTTGCCTGTCCAAAGGCCAGTTCCCTCCCACCTCCACCCCCATCCCTGCACTGACAGTCAGGGAACAAGAGCTTTTTTTTTTTTAGTAGGCTGAAGGTGGGGGCTCCAAGAAGAAACAGCACAGTCAGTTCTGATAGTCCTCTTGAAACCGGTCATCAGTGGTCTGACCAGTGTTGTCTTGATCATTTAAGGTGCAATTAATCTTAAGTTCCAGGGTCGATTTGTTCCCATTTCTTTGAGGCCAATTTTGGAGTTGTGGCAGCTTATAGCTTATGTCATGGTTACAGCCAGTCATCCTGTAGGTAACTTCTTCCACATGGTGGGGCTCCAGTATCTATAAGACAGCTCACAGGGTGTGGCTCAGAATATTCTCTGTGGCCCTTGACGCTCAGTCTCTAAGTCACATCCGACTCTTCGCAACCCCATGGAATGTAGCCCGCCAGGCTCCTCTGTCCATGGGATTTTCCAGGCAGGGATACTGGAGTGGGTTGCCATTTCCTACTCCAAAGGATCTTCCAGAGCCAGGGATCAAATCCGTGTCTCTTGCATCTCCTGTATCAGCAGTGAATTCTTTACCATGAGTGTCACCTGGGAAGCCCTTGAGAAAGAGCTGAAGGTCTTTGTGCCCAAGGACTCTATTATTATTATCTGGTCCCCTTTGATTATTTTCCTGTTTCTGTACGTTCTCACTTTTCTGATGAAACTTATTCTTTGGCTAAAGTTTGTCAGACAAAAGCCAGGCAGAGGGCAGAGAGAACAAGGACCGTAGTCCTGCTCTGTTTCACACGTGCCTGGCAATAAAGTGACTTCCAGTCCAGAATGGCGAGTCTGCCTTGACTTCTCCTCCAAGGTCCAGCACAGATCCCAGTCAAGTCCAGGGTCTGAGTAGCCTCAGTCACAGGGTGAGAAGAGGTGAGAAACAAACCAGGGCTGGGCAGCCCATCTTTATCCAGCATGACCTTCCTTCCTTTTGGACACCCAGTTGGCATTTATCAGCTGAAGCAAGGGACTAATGACACCCACATGACTTAAAGAAAGACCTGAGCTTTCTAAAGACTCTACCACAAGGATCAGGTCTTAAGGAAATGGGTGAATATCCTCTCTTGTTTTCCACAAAACGTTAAAGAATATGTTGGTCCTATCTTTGCGGATAGGCAGAGACCTGCTGGAAGACAAGAGAATGTACTAGAATGGAGCTTTCTGACACTTGTGGATGGGGAGACCAATCTTATCACCGCACTGCTTGCCACCCCACCTTTAAAAGGATGGGCAAAGGCATATGGGGCATGTTGGGACAGATGCAAACAAACAGCAAACAAAAGAACGAATGAGGAAAGTGCAGTGAAATAGCGGAACTCAGGGTAAAAGGCGCTAGAAACAGTAGAGTTCATGGCAAAATATGTCAGGTAATAAAAAGCGGCATTTCATTCTGATAATAGGTATAAAATTCAATGGCATCAAAGTGTATTAAAAAAAGACAGCCATAAGAAAAAGTGGAAAAGGAGGACTTCCCTCGGAGTGGCTGACTCCAAGCTCCCAAAGAAGGAAATCTGGGTTCAATTCCTAGTCAGGCATTCAGATCCCATATGCCGAAAAAATGCGCACACCGCAATTAAGACCCAGCGCAGCCAAATAAGTAAATAAAAATAAATATTTTTAAAAATCCTGTTGTATTAGGGGAAAAATGATTAGCAAACAATTAGTGTGGGAGAAAACACAGTTCCTTAAGTGTCTCTGTGTTTTAATGATTAAACATTTGAATAGTACAATAATTACAGACAGATTAACTGGCATCTATAATATATCCATCTCTCTACTATTGTCACATCTCTATGCTTCTATAGACCTTTTTGATCTACAGAGAATCCACCTCCTTCCTAAGCATCTTTGAAAGAATTGGCCATATACCAGGCCTTGAGGAAAACTAATAAATTTCAAAAAGCAGAAATTGCAGGGTTCCTATTTCTGATCACAAAGCAAATAATAATTGTAATGATTACAAATGCTTAAAATACCCACTTACTTGGAAATTAAAACAAAAACTGTAATAAGTTTTTGAGTCAAAGAGGAAATCACAACCATAATTATGGGCCATTAAAAAAAATAATGACAACAGAACAATGCGTAGCCACTCAGATGGAATGTGGCTAAAGTGGAAGTGAGCGTCTAAATGTGCACTTGTGCACACTTAAATTTCTAAACAAGAAAGACTGTAAATAAACAAACTCATGTTGCAACTCGAGAAATGTAAAAATGTCCAACTGGAGAAATCAGAAAGTCACTTTCTAGGCAAGGAGGCTTGGGGAAGCCTTGGCCTAGAATTTATCTGTTCTTCCAAATGGGCCCACTGTGTTTGCAAAGCTGAGGGTGGGCAGTGACAGGTTATTTATATAAAAACCTGTTCTTTATGCTTGCCCATCAAAGCCCTTGCTTTTCTCCCAGTTTCTTCATTCAACTAGAGCTTTCTTCCTGCTTCCCTTCTGCACATATTTGGGGCTTGCCATTCTGAGTTATGATTATTCAGAGGGGGTTTCCAATCTGACTAACTGCCCAGTGTGTATATACTCGCCTTCTGCAACAGCCTATAATTACAATTAATAGCAGACACCCATTCCAGGCACAATTAATTCAAGCAAAGAGGCACATCTAGCTGATGAGCCTTTCTTAAGATGACAAATGGATTTAAGTGGAATAATGCTTGTACAGTGCAGGGCCTAGCTGGCATGCTCCAAATGCTTAATAAATATTAACCATTAGACCATTTTATTTCATTACATATTTTTGTGTGTATAGAAAAACTATAAAGCTATTATAATAGATAATAGAGTTCAGTAAGGATAAAAGGCAAATAAACACCCATAGATATATTTGCTACATTCTATTGATACGCTTAAAGATGTAGTGAGAAAAACTTATTCAGGAAAAGTTGCAAAAATGAAACAAAACAGAATAAAGCAAAGCAAGAACTAGTAACATATAATAAGCTAAAATGTGTCAGGCCCATACGTAGGGAAATATGAAACGTTACTCAAAAATATTAATGAATGATGGAGAGATAATATTGATATATTGTTGATCAGAAGAGTGCATATTTTAAAAGTATAAAGTATTCTTAAGGCATATTTAGGGGGTTCAGATGATAAAGAATCTGCCTGCAATGCAGGATACTTGGGTTTGATTTCTGGGTGGAGGCATGTTCACACACTAAAAAATCAGATTTTTAACGACTATCTGGGCTTCCCCAGTGGTTCACTGGCAAAGAATTCACTTGCCAATGCAGGAGACCCAGGTTTGATCCCTGAGTCAGGAAGATCCCCTAGAGAAGGGAATGACAACCAACTCCAGTATCCTTGCCTGGGAAATTCCATGGACAGAGGAGCCTGGCAGGATAGAGTTCATGGGGTCTCAAAGATTCTGACAAGACTTAACGACTAAACAACAAAAATTACTATTTAGTGATATAGGAAGAGGCTCACAATGGAAGTGCAAGNAACCAAAACCCTAGTGGCCGTCATCTCAAAGTAGCATCAAAATGAGGCTGTGATCAGTCCATCTGTTTATCCTGGAGATCAGTCACGCTCCTTTTCAGAGCACTGATCTTTATCTGCTTCCCCTCTGAGGCTGCTCCGGGTCCCGTCCCAGCCTTTTCTTGTGTTGCAGGCTGGCGTTTGATCTTTGGTTCACATTTCTTCCTGCTCTTATCACTCTTGGGAGGCTGTGTGACCCTCTTCTAATGCTGTCAAAAGCCTTTAATGCCTACCTTTCAGCGTACGTNGGACAGAAACAGAACAGAAAATGGCAAACAAGGATTTATCCAGACCACATACCTGCACATACCTGTACACGCATGCATTCACATCTGCACATCAGTTCAGTTCAGTTCAGTCGCTCAGTCGTGTCTGACTCTTTGAGACCCCATGAATCGCAGCAAGCCAGGCCTCCCTGTCCATCACTAACTTCCAGAGTTCACTCAGACTCACGTTCATTGAGTCAGTGATGCCATCCAGCCATCTCATTCTCTGTCATCCCCTTCTCTTCCTGCCCCCAATCCTTCCCAGCATCAGAGTCTTTTCCAATGAGTCAACTCTTTGCATCAGGTGGCCAAAGTACTGGAGTTTCAGGTTCAGCATCATTCCTTCCAAAGAAATCTCAGGGCTGATCTCCTTCAGAATNTATAATTTCTTTACTTCCCTGGCCCCAGAACCAAGGACTGACAGATACTGACAGTGTTCTTGAAAGAACCCTGAACCAAGAACAAGGGAACTGAGTCCAGGTTCTGCCACTTAAGTCAATATTAATACCCACTGGGACTTCCCTGGTGGTCCAGTGGTTAAGAATCTGCCTTGCAATGCAGGGGACACAGGTTCAATCCCTGGTTGGGGAATGAATATCCCACACNGTCCAACTCTCACATCTGCACATAGGAATACCTAATATACATGCAGAAAGCGCGAAAGGGAAATATCAGAATGTTTAGAATGGTTTACTGCTCTGGGGCAGTGATTTGCAATTTCTTCTTTGCACTTGTGGTTGTTGTTCAGTCACTCAGTCATGTCCAGCTCTTTGCAACCGCATGGACTGAAGAAAGTTTGGCTTCCCTGTCCTTCATCGTCTACCGGAGCTTGCTCAAACTCATGTCCATTGAGTCGGTGANCGTTGGGGAATGAATATCCCACACGCTGTGGAGCAACTAAGCCCTGCTCGCTACAACTACTGAGCCTGTCGTGCTACAAATACTGAGCCTGCGTGTTCTGGAGCCCGTGCGTCACAACTGGAGAGCCCACGTGCCACGGCTACTGAACGCTGGGCGCTCTGCAGCCCATCATAGCAGCCGCTGAGCCCACACACCACAGTTAGAGTCCTTGTTCTGCAACAAAAGATCCTGCACGCTGCAACTAAGACCTGATGCAGCCAAATATTTAAATAAATCAATGTTTNGATGTCATCCAACCATCTCATCCTCTGTTGTCCCCTTCTCTTCTTGCCTTCAATCTTTCCTAGCATCAGGATTTTTCCTAATGAGTTGGTTCTTCGCATCTGGTGGCCGAAGTATTGGAGCTTCAGCTTTTTAGTACACCGCTAATGTTGAGAATGAGAATGGCCACCTTCACAATTAAAAGGAGAAGCGAGCTTTCTTTTTATTTTTAATTGACATATAGTTGATACACACACAGTAAGTTGCAGGGGTACAGGATGGTGGCTCACACTTGGTAAAGGTTATACTCCATTTATAGTTATTATCAGGGCTTCCCAGGTAATGCTAGTGGCAAAGAACCCGCCTGCCAATGCAGGAGATGCAAGAGACGTGGGTTTGATCCCTGAGTCAGATCTCCTGGAGGAGGAAATGGCAACCCACTCCAGTATTCTTCCCTGGAAAATTCCATGGGCAGAGGGGCCTGGCTGGCTGCAATCCATGGAGCTGCAAAGAGTCAGACACAACTGAGTGACTGAGCACACCTTATTATCAAATATTGGCTATATATCCCTGTAGATTATTTTATACATAATAGTTTATACCTCTTAATCCCCTACCCCTGTCATGCCCCCCTTCTCTCCACTGGTAACCACTAGTTGGTTCTCTATATCTGTGAGTTTAAATGCATAAGGAGCGAGCAAAGAAGATTGCAAAATGGAGGGGTCAGATGAAGCTTAAAATTAATTAAAAAACAGATTCAAAGTGCATTTATTGATCACTTCCTGAATCCAGCCCCTTGGCTAGGAACTCTTTCCTAGTGTGTTCATGTAACATACTGACCTCAAGGAAGGCATGTCCCCATTTTATAGGAGACAAAAGCAGTTCAGAGAGGTTAAGTAACTTACTCAGAGACACACAGCAGAGAGACAGCTGAGCAGGCACCCAGCCCATGCTAATTCTATGGCTCTTCCTACTCTGGCACCAACCACCACACAGGTAGGCAGGTTAGAGCTGCTGTGATTCGACCTAGAAGAGTGAAATGATTAGCTCAATTAAAATGAAAAGATAGTTCACGAAAACTTTGCTATGAGAAATAAAGTGTTTAGAGCCCAGTCACATAGACATACGGGAACTTGAAAGCTACCAGCTGCACTGATTTCACTGATGATCTGTAAAGGTGGTATCTATTTAAATCTTTACTGTACAGCTGCTTCGACCAGTCAAA
>SJYW01001729.1:902625-919567 GCA_006410735.1 Raphicerus campestris
AAAAAAAAAAAAAAAAAAAAAAAAACCTCAGCTCAGACTCTGAGACAGAGATGTGTCCACAAGACCATAAGTGTGTGCATCCATGACATCCTTGGACATCTGCTGGGTAAAGAAGCCCAGGGTCTGAATGTTGGTCATCTCCATATCTCTTTCCATTAAAGAAGAAACTTGAGTTACTACTGGGAAGACCAGTGATAATTCTCATACTGTTTACCAAAAATTGATTGTCTGTAAATAAAGGCATTTTTTAAGAAAGAAAGGCCACAGTTCTCAAAGTGTTCCCCCCAACATCAAGAGCTACTATGTTAGGACTTCCCCGGTGGTTCCATGGTTTAGAATCCATCTGCCAATTCAGGGGATACAGGTCCGATCCCTGGTCCTGGAAGATTCCAAATGTAATAGGGCAGCTAAGCCCATGCATCCCAGCTACTGAAGCCCGCATGCCTAGGGCCCCATGCTCTGCAACAAAAGAAGCCACCTCAATGAGAAGCCCACGCACCACAACTAGAGAAAGCTGGCACGCAGCAACAAAGATCTAGTGCAGCCAAAAATAAATAGACAAATAAACAAAAATTAATTTAAAAGACCTACTATGTCACCATCGATGAAAAAAAAGTAGTCAGTTGATTAACTTTTGATGAGATCTTCCTTGCTCACATTCTCCCCCCAACTTTTCTTTTTTCCTTTATTTTGCTTTGAAGCATGCCACAGTCCTAATGCAGCATCTCTCCACCCCCTGATGTTCTGAAATATCTGGTTTCTGCTTTTCTTTCTTTAGGTATCTCCCTCCTCCTCCCAGCCACATCTATTTGCCCAGCAATGTGGGCTGTGCTTGTCAATAACAGCACTCAGAGATCAGAGTAATGACCTCAGCACGCCTTTCCCATCTGTTATTTCCATACGCCTGACATCTTCATAGTAGCTTTTCAGGGAATAACAAGACCCTCCTTTACAAACCATCCTTCTCTCTCTAAACACTTAATGTCAAAATTGTTTGGGTCGCTCTTTATGGAGTTCCTGAAGCGTCATGACTGAAGCTATCATTCTGACTCTCTGTAATAATCACAGCTCAATTTTCCGGCCACGACGGATCTCTGGTGGGGCTCTGGTCAGAACCATATATTCATGGGCTTCACTCTCATTTCCTCCCTGAGATTCCAGCTCTGGGTGAAGCAGTTTATTTCCCTCATTAGCAATGTCACTTCCATCATCTCACCTAGTACATCATCCTAACATGAGCTCAGGGCTGCCCTTTCAGGAGCATCCCCAGCTCCTAGAGACTGGGAGGAGCTGGAGGTGGTGGCATGAGGGATGCTGGGTTTCCATTCAGTTAAAATTTGAGCCAACACAGCTTTGACACCTGCAGGCACCTACCCAGAGATGCCCACCCAGAGAAGGAGAGGAACTCAAGACAGAGCAGCTACAGAGAGAATTCACCTGTATGATGGGCTTGGAGTATGGAGAGCTGGCAATGTAAAGCTGGAATCTGGAGACAGCCAACAACATAATCAAAAACTGCCATAACATCTAACACTTATTAAGCCCATTCTGTATGTCAGATACTGTTTTAGGTACTTTGCATGAATTAAGTCATTTAGTTCAAAATATGATTTTATCAAGTAGCTACTGTCATTTCCCCCATTGTACAGTAAATCAGGGCAGAGAGCTGAATTCAGGTTTCACTCAGCTGAGACAGGTATCCACAGGGCACTGATCAAGTGAGTGGAGGCTGGCAAAGGAGTTTTAAGACATTGACAATACTGGGACTTGCCTGGCAGACCAGTGGTTAGGATTCTGTGCTCCCACTGCAGGAGGGATGGGTTCAATCCCTGGTCAGGGAACCAAGATCCCACAACTAAGATCCCACTTGGCATAGCCAGAGAGAGAGAGAGAGAGAGAAAGAGAGAGAGAGATTGACAATACTGAAAGCTGTAAAGACTTGGGACTGAAGGTTTGATATCAGATGCCCGGCAGTAGCTGAGGGGAATAAAAGGGTTTAAAACTCTGGAATGAATGGAGGGAAAGGAGCCAGGTAGTGGCTTGGGCTCCAAGCAAAAAATTTGAGCCAAGACTAGTTTCAGAGAAGGGGTGGGTGAGGCTCACTCTCACGGCGGTGGGGGTGGGGGGGGCGGCTGGAGCAGTCTGATGGAACTGGGGAGACTGCAGCTCTGTGGTACTGTGGGTGGCTGGTCCCAAGGCCAGAAGGGACAGGCATGGATTTGGGGGCCACAGTAGCCTGAGATCCCACCAAAGGTCTCAGAGCCACTCTGCCTGCTCAGGAACCCATGGCCTTTGGGCACCCACAGGGCAGGATGTCCCTACCTGGGACCCCATGCTGATAACTGTGGCATCATAGCCAATCACGGCCTCTGTCTTTGATGCCACAGATCAACAAGAACCTCCTCAGAAGGGTAGTGGTCCCGGGCCACAGGTCGCTGGAGCCCTGGCTGCCCTGCCAGCTCCATCCAGGTGCTTTTTGGGGGCTGGTTCCCCCTATAAACCCACTGTGATTACAGTCCCAGGCCTCACCATCAGTTGCTTGACAACTAATTCCTTTAGCTGCTGAGGGTCTAAGGTGGGTCCTATCCCAGGGGTTGGTGCTTCTTAATCAGAAGCTCTTAGACCCTGAGAAGATGTTAAGGGACAGAGAATGGCACTTTAGTAGGGGACAGAAATGCCCCTGGGGATCTCTGCTGGGTTGGGCACAGGTCTGCCTTCCCAGGGGAGATCTGAGCTAAATTTTCTAAAGGCATCAAAGTGCCCACTTCAAGCCTTGCTGACATGTGGTTGGAAGTAGAACCGTCCAGAGGCAAGCAGGTAGGAGCAGCACAACAGATGTGCTCTTCACAACCTGGGAGGGAAGCAAGTCCAGCTGGTGCTCTGAGATTCCAGATCCCTGTGACTTCCCTGCCTGTGTTACCTACGCCTTCTCAGTCTCACAATGATTGGCTGCAAAACCCCCCAGTCAGGAAGAGGCTGTGGTTTGTTCTCAGCGCCAGCTGGGAGGGCAGGCTGGGAGAGCTGAGTTCCCCTCTGCACCCATGCTTGGGAAAGAGGGAACACCGAGAGTGACTGTACAGGTGCCAGCGTGGGTGCTCAATCGTGTCTGACTGTTTGTGACCCCGTGGACTGTAGCCCGCCAGACTCCCCTGTCCATGGGATCCTCCAGGCAAGAATACTGGAGCTGGTTACCATTTCCTACTCCAGGGAATCTTCCGGACCCAGGGAACAAACCCATCTCTTCTGCACTGGCAGGCAGATGCTTGACCACTATGCCACCTGGGAAGCCCACAGGTAGCAAAGCTCCCCTTTAATATCTGGAGCCTCAGTAGTACTTTGGGCCACCCTGGTGGCTCAGACAGTAAAAAATCTGCCTGCAATGCAGATGACCCAGGTTTGATCCCTGGTCAGGAAGATCCCTTGGAGAAGGAGATGGCAACCCCCTCCAGTATTCTTGAATGGGAGGTCCCATGGACAAAGGAGCCTAGCGGGCTACAGTCTATGAGGTTGAAAAGAGTCAGACACGACTGAACAGCTAACACTTTCACTTCATTTCTAGTACTGCAGGGTCACCATTTGATGGCAATGACCAGCCCAGCTGGCTCTGTCTCAGGCATCTTTCCCTTTACTCTGGTGCTATATAGAAGTAGGGGAACAGACAGTGCATGTCTTCAGCCTGAATCAGATCAGAAGGAAAAAGTGTTCACCAAGCTTCTAGAGATAAAGCTTGTGATGATTTTAAAATACATTTGCAAAGACTTTGATACGCCTCAGACTTTCTTCTCCCTGAACACAGGCTGTGTGTGTCTAACACATCAACTGCGGCAGAGCAGATGCCATGTGACCACCCAGGCTGGATTCAAAAAGCCAGCACTGGGACTTCCCTGGTGGCCCAGTGGCTAAGACTCTGCACTCTCAATACAGGGAGCCTGGGTGTGATCCCTGGGCAAGGAGCTAGATCCCACATGCTGGAACTAAGAGCCCATATGCCGCAACTAGGACCCGCTGCAGCCAAAAAATAAAAAAACCCACACAACACTGTTTCCAGCTGACTCTCTCTTGGGACATTTATTGTTGAAATCAAGCCACCCTGTTTTGCGGACACCTTTATCTAGAGGCTGGGTATAGGTGTTCAGCCCATAGCCTAGGGATGGTCCTAGCTGACACCATCAACAGCCATCAGCAGGTGAGTAAGATAGTTTTTTGTGGGGGGAATCTTCCCAATCTTCAACCTCTCAGTTACCCCAGGAAGATGCCAAGTGAAGCAGAAATGAGCTGTCCCTGCCGAGCCCTCGCATA
The DNA here is from genome assembly GCA_006410735.1 of Raphicerus campestris. NCBI lineage: Eukaryota > Metazoa > Chordata > Mammalia > Artiodactyla > Bovidae > Raphicerus > Raphicerus campestris. The sequence goes on from SJYW01001729.1 coordinate 906,925, forward strand.
AGTGATAGTGAAAGTGAAAGTCGCTCAGTCGTGTCCAACTCTTTATGACCCCATGGACTATACAGTTCACAAAATTCTCCAGGCCAGAATATTGGAGTGGGTAGCCTTTCCCTTCTCCAGTGGATCTTCCCAACTCAGGAATTGAACCAGGGTCTCCGGCATTGCAGGCTGATTCTTTACCAGCTGAGCTACCAGGGAAGCCCTTACATGCAGTAGATTCATGGGCAAAACAAGTGTTTTTTTAGGCACTAAGGATTGTGATGGTAACAATGGGGAACTGGAGGGAACTTTCCCGGTCATCCACTGGTTGGGACTCCGAGCCTCCAGTGCAGAAAGTGCAGGTTCAATCTCTTGTTGGGGAACAAAGATCCACATGCCACCCGGCCAAAAAGTAACNAAAATACATTTGCAAAGACTTTGATACGCCTCAGACTTTCTTCTCCCTGAACACAGGCTGTGTGTGTCTAACACATCAACTGCGGCAGAGCAGATGCCATGTGACCACCCAGGCTGGATTCAAAAAGCCAGCACTGGGACTTCCCTGGTGGCCCAGTGGCTAAGACTCTGCACTCTCAATACAGGGAGCCTGGGTGTGATCCCTGGGCAAGGAGCTAGATCCCACATGCTGGAACTAAGAGCCCATATGCCGCAACTAGGACCCGCTGCAGCCAAAAAATAAAAAAACCCACACAACACTGTTTCCAGCTGACTCTCTCTTGGGACATTTATTGTTGAAATCAAGCCACCCTGTTTTGCGGACACCTTTATCTAGAGGCTGGGTATAGGTGTTCAGCCCATAGCCTAGGGATGGTCCTAGCTGACACCATCAACAGCCATCAGCAGGTGAGTAAGATAGTTTTTTGTGGGGGGAATCTTCCCAATCTTCAACCTCTCAGTTACCCCAGGAAGATGCCAAGTGAAGCAGAAATGAGCTGTCCCTGCCGAGCCCTCGCATAAGTGATAGTGAAAGTGAAAGTCGCTCAGTCGTGTCCAACTCTTTATGACCCCATGGACTATACAGTTCACAAAATTCTCCAGGCCAGAATATTGGAGTGGGTAGCCTTTCCCTTCTCCAGTGGATCTTCCCAACTCAGGAATTGAACCAGGGTCTCCGGCATTGCAGGCTGATTCTTTACCAGCTGAGCTACCAGGGAAGCCCTTACATGCAGTAGATTCATGGGCAAAACAAGTGTTTTTTTAGGCACTAAGGGTTGTGATGGTAACAATGGGGAACTGGAGGGAACTTTCCCGGTCATCCACTGGTTGGGACTCCGAGCCTCCAGTGCAGAAAGTGCAGGTTCAATCTCTTGTTGGGGAACAAAGATCCACATGCCACCCGGCCAAAAAGTAACTAAGTAAATTGGGCCAACATATAAAAAATAATACTACTAAAAAAATAGAAAAGTAGAAAAAGTGGCCTACCCCTGTGTTGTACCCCTGTCACTAGAGAAGCCCTACCCTATACTAAAGAATGATACGAGCAAGGGAACCAGAATGCAGGTGCCAGCAATGCCTTAATGTTCCTCTCCAAGGATCTCACCTGGCATTCTTCTTCCAGATAACTTCAGTATCTTATATCCAAGACATGATATACTAAGCCCTAAACAACTGTGCCACCTTAAGACTATTTGTGTTCTGGGGACTTCCCTGGTGGTCCAGTGGCTAAGACTCCATGCTCCCAATGCAGGGGGCTTGGGTTCAATCCCTGGTCAGGGCACTAGATCCCACACGCTGCAACTCAAGACCTCATGGATGTTCAAATATAATGAGCAGCAAGTTACACAAATCTTTATCAAATAGGGAAAGAGGTCTTTTTTTTAACCCCTAGGTCCTAATTATCAGGTGTTGAAAAATGCAAAACCAAATAAACAAGCAAATTTCCTAGAAATTGAGACTATCTCCAGATGACCTTCTCTTTAAGCGAGGAAAAATGGACATCTGATTTCCTCCCTGCTATGGTTTGAATGTTATGTTCCCCACAAAATTCATATGTCAAAACCCGAACTCAGTGTGAAGGAGGTATGACCTTTGGGAGGCGATTAGGTCATGAGGGCTGATCGCTCATAACTGGGTTCACTCCCCTTATGGAAGAGACCCCAGAGAGCTCCCTGACTCTTCTGCTGATGAGAAGATTGCCATCTGTGAACCAGGAAGTGGGTCCTCACCAGCCACCAAATCCGCCAGCATCTTGATCTTGGACTTCTAGCCTCCAGAATGACACAAATCAAATTTCTATTGTTTACAGACTTCCCTGGTGGGAGAGCGGATAAGACTGCCTGCCAATGCAGGGTACACGGGTTCGATCCCTGATCTGAGAAGATTCCATATGCCGAGGAACAGCGAAGCCCCTGAGCCACAGCTACTGAGCCTGCCCTCTATACCCCACAGACTGCAACTGCTGAAGCCTGAGCACACTGGAGCCCCTGCTCGGCAACAAGAGAAGCTGCTGCGGTGAGAAGCCTGAGCACTACCGCTAGAGAATAGCCCCCGCTTGCTGCAGCTAGAGAAAGCTTCGCACAGCAGTAAAGACCCAGCACAAGACTCTGTGGGAGAGGGAGAGGGTGGCATGATTTGGGAGAATGGCATTGAAACATGTATAATATCATATAAGAAACGAATCGCCAGTCCAGGTTCGATGCAGGATACAGGATGCTTGGGGCTGGTGCACTGGGATGACCCAGAGGGATTGGGAGGGGGGTCCAGGATGGGGAACACGTGTACACCCATGATGGATTCATGTTGATGGATGGCAAAACCAATATAATATTGTAAAATAATTAGCCTTCAATTAAAATAAATAAATTTAAATTTAAAAAGTAAATCTAAAAAAATGACCCAGCATATTCAAAAATAAATAAATAAATAATTTCTTTTTACATTGCTGTTGTTTATAAACCAACCAGCCTACGGTATTTTGTTATGGCAGCCTGACGGACTGCCCTTATGGTGCTTGGTGTGTTATTTTTCTCTCTAGGAATAATTATAGTAACTCTATAGTTTTATGAGGGAAAATAAGTTAACATTTGTAAATGGCACATATCAGAGCTGTATTTTTTTAGTCAACTCTTGGCATGAATTTTTTCCAAAAACTGGGAGACGGGGGAGGGGCAGATTTTATTCCTCTGTGTTAGTTCACTGATCTGTGATGTTCAGTTAAGTGGTCTCCAACTCTGCAACCCCACGGTCCGCAGCCCGCCAGACTCCCCTGTCCTTCACTATCTTCTGGAGTTTGCTCCAACTCATGTCCATTGAGTCAATGATGCCATCCAACCATCTCATCCTCTGCTGCCCCCTTTTGCCTTCAGTCTTTCCCACCCCCAGGGTCTTTTCCAATGAGTCGGCTCTTTCGCATCAAGTGGCCAAAGTATTGGAGCTTCAGCTTCAGCATCAGTCCTTCCAATGAATATTCAGGGTTGATTTCCTTTAAGGCTGACTGATTTGATCTCCCTGCAGTCCAGATATAATCAGTGTATATTATGATAGAGAGGGATGGAAGAAGGAAAGAAAGAAGGAAGGAAGGGAGAGAAGAAATAAGGAAGGAAGAGAAAAACAGACAGACAGGAGAGGTAGCATAGAATACAATCTGACTGACCCTCAACCTAAGCCACTCCATAGAGACAAATCACTGTCCCCCTGCCCTTCTGACCAGAGAGGTGGTTGGTCCTATCTGAATGGAAGTTCTAGCCCTTAACTAGATTTGCTGAGGGTTTGACTGATCACGACCAGTCTTACTTTCTCATAAATCAAAGCCTAGGAATAATTCTAACTGTGCATAAACAGAAAATACGAAAATTAATGCTTGCAGGAACCTTATTTAATTTTGCTGTAAACCGATTTCCGTGACATTTATGCTGTTTGTTTTGTGCAGTTGTGTGTGGGTTCCCCCCCACACACACACCTCTTTATACTTTGTTTTCGATTTTCTGTTTCCTTTGGCTCAGTTTCAGAGAGCCTAGTTATCTGCACATTCATCTCCAAAATGACCTTCCTTTCTTGAAACGCATGTCCTTCTGTTTGAAATAAAAGGTCGTAAACTTGTCGGGCCCATCAAAGCCATTACTATGGCAATTCACTACAGGATTGTGATTATTAACCTCTGGATAAACAGGCAGGCAGGGAAGATGGATGGAGAGGGATAAGCCTTGTGTTTATACACATTTATCTTTGGTAATTAGCCATCTGGGGAAAACTGCAAATACAGGCAACAGAAATTGATTTATCTTCAAATAATAAGTTTTGCTTTACAACAAGGTCTAAAAGTGGATTCTCTCAAGTGCTAATTTTGCATGTCACTTGCACGCTTTAAGGATGAAAGTAGTAATTACCAGGGCTTTCATATGCAAAAGTAAGGTGGTTGAGGAGCAGGCTGGCTTCATCCACCAGAGAAAAAGATGCATTTCTCTGAGACATCCCAGTTTCCAGAGGCCTTTCTTAGGTCCTAAAGGCTGTATCTCTCTGGAGGTCCAGGGCTACCCATGTGGAAATCAGCTGCAGACATGTTCCCTGGAGAACGAGCATCTCTGATTCCAGGAAGTCTCCTGTGGGCATGGACCAACCTTTCTCAGAGGATGTGAAGGGTCATGGCCAGGAGAGGAGCCACCTCAACCCTTGACGGGCATGGCCAAGTGAAGCAGGGTTCTTTGGCAGAGCCACATGGGCATGGAGGGACAAGATACTGTGCATCTCATTTCCATTGTGGACTTTCCACCACGGTGCACCAAGGGCTCACCAGCTGCAATAGCACCCTGGCCAAAAGCCCTTGTGTTCCAGAAGGGAACAGCCCAAATCAGTGAGGAATGTACCCTATGATTTCACTTCTTCACAGNGCATCAGTCCTTCCAATGAATATTCAGGGTTGATTTCCTTTAAGGCTGACTGATTTGATCTCCCTGCAGTCCAGATATAATCAGTGTATATTATGATAGAGAGGGATGGAAGAAGGAAAGAAAGAAGGAAGGAAGGGAGAGAAGAAATAAGGAAGGAAGAGAAAAACAGACAGACAGGAGAGGTAGCATAGAATACAATCTGACTGACCCTCAACCTAAGCCACTCCATAGAGACAAATCACTGTCCCCCTGCCCTTCTGACCAGAGAGGTGGTTGGTCCTATCTGAATGGAAGTTCCAGCCCTTAACTAGATTTGCTGAGGGTTTGACTGATCACGACCAGTCTTACTTTCTCATAAATCAAAGCCTAGGAATAATTCTAACTGTGCATAAACAGAAAATACGAAAATTAATGCTTGCAGGAACCTTATTTAATTTTGCTGTAAACCGATTTCCGTGACATTTATGCTGTTTGTTTTGTGCAGTTGTGTGTGGGTTCCCCCCCACACACACACCTCTTTATACTTTGTTTTCGATTTTCTGTTTCCTTTGGCTCAGTTTCAGAGAGCCTAGTTATCTGCACATTCATCTCCAAAATGACCTTCCTTTCTTGAAACGCATGTCCTTCTGTTTGAAATAAAAGGTCGTAAACTTGTCGGGCCCATCAAAGCCATTACTATGGCAATTCACTACAGGATTGTGATTATTAACCTCTGGATAAACAGGCAGGCAGGGAAGATGGATGGAGAGGGATAAGCCTTGTGTTTATACACATTTATCTTTGGTAATTAGCCATCTGGGGAAAACTGCAAATACAGGCAACAGAAATTGATTTATCTTCAAATAATAAGTTTTGCTTTACAACAAGGTCTAAAAGTGGATTCTCTCAAGTGCTAATTTTGCATGTCACTTGCACGCTTTAAGGATGAAAGTAGTAATTACCAGGGCTTTCATATGCAAAAGTAAGGTGGTTGAGGAGCAGGCTGGCTTCATCCACCAGAGAAAAAGATGCATTTCTCTGAGACATCCCAGTTTCCAGAGGCCTTTCTTAGGTCCTAAAGGCTGTATCTCTCTGGAGGTCCAGGGCTACCCATGTGGAAATCAGCTGCAGACATGTTCCCTGGAGAACGAGCATCTCTGATTCCAGGAAGTCTCCTGTGGGCATGGACCAACCTTTCTCAGAGGATGTGAAGGGTCATGGCCAGGAGAGGAGCCACCTCAACCCTTGACGGGCATGGCCAAGTGAAGCAGGGTTCTTTGGCAGAGCCACATGGGCATGGAGGGACAAGATACTGTGCATCTCATTTCCATTGTGGACTTTCCACCACGGTGCACCAAGGGCTCACCAGCTGCAATAGCACCCTGGCCAAAAGCCCTTGTGTTCCAGAAGGGAACAGCCCAAATCAGTGAGGAATGTACCCTATGATTTCACTTCTTCACAGCTAACCCTCAGGGAGGTGCCTGCTTTTAATTAGCTGTAGTTCAAAACCATCCATCCAGGCTCGCACGTGGCACCCTCTGAATTTATTCAAAGACAAAAGAAAACAGAGTGGAACGCTCAGGAGAGGCCCCGTCGACATCCATCTGCTGCAGCTGTACGATCTCCCATTAAACCGTTCTCATAAATAGTGCCGGAGCCCGCAGTCTTTTGCCAAATGTTTTTTGAACTGTTTTGGTTAATGACAAATTGGAATTCACTGCCGGCTGAAATAGGTCCCCCGTGTGCCCACCTGTGAACACCTCTGGCAGGAAGTGGAGCGGCCCTGTGCTTAATACCTGTCCGTGTGCTACGTGTGACGCAGGGCCTAGCCCCAGACCACCCACCTGGTGGACGCCTTCCATGACCTGTGAGCCAACCGGAGTGACACAGCACAGCTGCTAGCGAAAGGGAGGGCTCGGGTTCTTCCCTGGTGGCTCAGTGGTAAAGGATCCACCTGCCAGTGCAGGAGACCCGGGTTCAATCCCTGCTCCAAGAAGATCACACGCACCTTGGAGCAACTAAGTCCGGGTGCCGCAACTATTAAGCCTGTGTGCTCTAGAGCCTAGGAGCCGCAGCTGCTGAAGCCCACACCCTAAAGCCCCGCGCTCTGCAGCGGAGAGCCACCGCAATGAGAAGCCCTAGAGAGTATCCCCTGCTCTACGCAACTAGAGAAAAGCCAACACAGCGACGAAGGCCCAGCACAGCCAAAAATAAATACAGACATAATTTTTTTTTTTTTTTAAGGGAGGGCTTTGCCCCTGGGAGCCAGATCCAGTCCCACGACTGCCCCTTGGTCTTACTTGGCTAACGTAAGGTGGCGAAGTTGACAGTTCCTCTCCCAGAAGGCTGTGGAGGTGTGGCAGCTGGATTATAAGCAGGGCCGCTCTGCCCACCACCATGGAAAAAGAGGTTCTACATCCTACACCGCTGGCGGGAATGTAAACCAGTGCAGCCGCGATGGAGAGCAGTGCGGGGGTCACTTCAAAAAGTAAAAAGAGAGTTAACTATATGATCCTACAACCCCACCCCTGTGCATATATCTGGAAAAAGATGAAAACTCTAATTTGAAAAGACATATGCACCCCAGTGTTCACTGAAGCACTATTTACAACAGCCAAGACATGGAGGCAACCTAGATGTCCGTGCACAGGCGGATGGATAAAGATGAGACACGTTCATACAGTGGAATACTGTTCAATCATGAAAAGGAAGAAATAGTGCCATTTGCTGCAACACGGGTGGCCCTAGAGAGGAGCGCACTAAGTCAGTCAGAAAGAGAAAGATAAGCGCCATATGGCATCACTTACCTATGGAATCTAAAACAAGACACAGATGAACTCATTTACAAACCGGAAATATGCTCATAGACATAGAAAACTAGCATGATTACCAAAGGGGAATGCAGGAAGAGGGATAAATTAGGAGTCTGGAACTTCCTTTGTGAACCATATGGTCAAATATGCCTCTGAGTTGGAATACAAACATGGTTTACTGTTTTTTTTTTTTTAACCTTAAACACCTTTAATTGCTGCAGTGGTTGTATATTGCTTCAATTTTTAAAATTAATTTTTACTGGGATGTTTGCTTACAATGTTGTGATCATTCCTACCATACAGCCAAGTGAATCAGCTATGCATATACATATATCCCTTCTTTTTTGGACGTATATACTCTGTTGATACTGTGTATAATATAGATAACTAACAAGAACCTATTGTATAGCACAGGGATCTCTACTCAATGCGCTGTGGTAACTGCTGCTGCTGCTGCTAAGTCGCTTCACTAACTAACTGCTCTTAAATGAGAGGGACCGTTTCCCCACTGTGATGTCCCTTCTCCCCATCTTGCTTGAAGCTGCTTTTGTAGGACACACTCCAAGCATCAGCCATTATAGGGGTTCCCACTCATCGTCTAGTCCCCACAGAGCTGAGCAGGCCACTCTTAAATGCCCCGTATGCCACAGTGCTCGACTCCATGACTGTCATGGAGTTTTCCTTCCTTATATTAATTCTGATTGAATATTCTCAAAGAAATACGGAAGCAGGTTTTCCTACCCATAGGAATGCTTTTTTATGACATTTTAACCTCTAAACAACTGTGGACCTAAAGCAATGCATTTGATGAGTACTAAGATGGACAAGGAGGCCTGGCGTGCTGCGATTCACGGGGTCGCAAAGAGTAGGACACAACTGAGCGACTGAACTGAACGGCACCCCACTCCAGCACTCTTGCCCAGAAAATCCAATGGACGGAGGAGCCTGGTAGGCTGCAGTCCAGGGGGTTGCTAAGAGTAAGACATGACTGAACAACTTCACTTTCACTTTTCACTTTCATGGATTGGAGAAGGAAATGGCAACCCACTCCAGTGCTCTTGCCTGGAGAGTCCCAGAGATGGGGGAGCCTGGTGGGCTGTCATCTATGGGGTCACACAGAGTCGGACATGACTGAAGTGACTTAGCAGCAGCAGCAGCAGAAATGTATTAGAAACCCTTCCTGGAAAAGGCATGGAATTAGTGTATATCATACTAGCTAAGTGCTTCCTAGGCTTTGTTTATGCTTAATGTTTCATTTAAAACAAATGTTAGGTTAGAGAAGTGGGAACATAAAGGATATAGAGAGCACAGGTAAATAGGTAGATAAGTAGGTAGATGATAAATAAGATGGATGGAGATCGGTGATAGATAGTTGTTTAGTCACTAGTCATGTCCAACTCTTTCTTGATCCCATGGATTGTAGCCCACCAAACTCCTCTGTCCATGGGATTTTTCTAGGCAAGAATACTGGAGTAGGTTGCCATTTTCTTCTGCAGAGGATTTTACTGACCCAGGGATTGACCCTGCATTGGCAGGCAGATTCTTTACCATTGAGCCACCCGGGAAGCACAGATAAATAGGTAGGCAGGTAGGTAGGTAGATAAATTATAGATAGATAGACAGATATACTGAGCATTGTTCATGCCTTCAATGTAGAGAAAACTGCTGACTCTCGGTGAGATGATGTTTCTCTCTTAGTGGTTTCACTGCCCCGTGATGGGGCCAAGTACCACCCAGTTTAACCTCAGCCCTGAAGAGCTGTTTGCAAGAAGATGAGAACTTGCTGGTATTAACCACAAATTGGCACCTGCCAGGGGCGTTTGCTGTCCGCCTCTACAAGGGTTAAATCATGTGCTGCTGCAGCTGCGGACCTTCAACACACCCGAAGGGAGTTCAGGGTGGAGAGCAGGAAGGAGGTGCTCTGTGCTCAGGGGAAAATTTGGCAGGACAGGTCCTCAGATAATTAGATATTTTCAGGAGCTGACTTTATGAGCCCAATTCTTGCATATCCTCATATCTAGAAAAACACTACATTCCTTCATGGTGATGTCTGCTCCTTATGACTAGCAGAAGCCTTCTGCAAAATTATGCACTTGACTGCGTCTACTCCCTCTTCACCAAGATCACATATATACTGACCCTCCCCCCTGCCTCTCCAGAGCAGTTTATCGGAGCTATCTGAGGTGGTGTCTCCCAGGCTGCAGTCCTTGTTTTTCCCCCAAATAAAACTTAACTTGCAACTCTTACAAGATGCTTTCTTGTAAGTTGATACTGTGAATGACACAGAGGTCTTTTGAGTCCACTTCCAGGTCAGGTACATAAGTTTATTGTCACACTCATCCCACCCTCCAAAGTACACATGGAATAAATAAACACCTTCAGCCTCATCTCAGGTCCAGCTGCCCAAGTGGGATCTGTTGGTACATCAGTCAAGGTCTGGTCAGAAGAGAGAGCCACTCCAGTCACTTGAACAGAAAGAACTGAATGTGAGGGGTTCACTGTGTGTGCATGGATGGTTAGTCGTTTCAGTTGTGACTGACTCCATGTACCTCTATGGACTGCAACCTGCCAGGCTCCTCTGTCCATGGGATTCTCCAGGCAAGGACATTGGAGTCCAAAACGGCAAGGAGAATATCACATATATGGCAATGCACATAAATAAATACTGCCACCACCTCAGGCTGGGAACGCTAGGAAGAGGTTGGAATTATTCACACTTAGAAGCTTCGGGGAGGGGCACCACAGAAGTAAGTTTCAGACCCCTGCAGAAAGATGCTACTCAGCCTGTGCTGGTACCTTGGTGGGGTGGAGATACCGGAGTGATGAAACTAGTTCCGTGAGAGCTGGGAAAACTGCAGACTAGATTCAGCTGCCACCAGGTGAAGAAGCACTCCAAGGCTGCTGCTGCTGCTAGGTCACTCCAGTCGTGTCTGACTCTCTGCGACCCCTTAGATGGCAGCCCACCGGGCTCCTGCATCTCTAGGATTATCCAGGCACGAACACTGGAGTGAGTTGCCATTTCCTTCTCCAATGCATGAAAGTGAAAAGTGAAAGTGAAGTCGCTCAGTCATGTCCGACTCTTAGCAACCCCATGGACTGCAACCTACAAGGTTCCTCTGTCCATGGGATTTCTCAGGCAAGAGTACTGGACTGGGGTGCCATCGCCTTCTCCGACTCCAAGGTTAACCCTCCCAAAAACAAGAAGAAAGAAAGCAAAGCAATCACAAATGCGAAGCGGCTGATCCCTCCTTCCTCCTCCAGCCTCTCATTCTTCCTCCTGAGCTCCTCATGTGTTACTCGCTCAGTCATGTCCGACTCTCTGCAACCCCATGGATGGTAGCCCACCAGGCTCTTCTGTCTATGGAACTCTCCAGGCAAGAATAGAGTAGGTAGCCAATCCCTTCTCCAGGGGATGGCCGCACCTAGCAGGCACCCAGCAGTGGAGCCCAAGAGTAGCTTGCAAGGTCCTAGCCCACACATTACAGAAAAGAGTTTTGAGGGGAAGGTGTGGAGCTGAGAGGAAACAGGTTAACAACGGGCACCCCTGGGGAGGCAGGTTCCCAGCCCTGGCAGCTGTCCTACAGAGGGGCTCTTCAACATTCCCTGGGGCGAGAGAGTGAACAAGTGTGGGCATGTCATCTAGCTAGAGGGAATACCAATAATGAAAAGCAGAAATGCCCACCTTTGCCAAGTTGAGCAGATGAGTAGAGAACTAGGAAAGAAAAAAAAAAAAGACCAAAGGATGCAAAACTAAACTTGAACAAAAGCAAAGCACAAAAATGCAAGCTCATGGCCGTCAACTGAGGGTCAGCTTCCTGCTCCTGGTGAATGGACGGGGAAACTAACTTTAGGTAGAGGATCAGAACAAACACCTTTGACTACAATCTCAGACCACATCCATCCTGACCCCCAGTTCCTTTCTCTGTCAAATGAAGACCTTAACCAAACGATGAGTCTTTTTCAGCAGTTATGTTCTTTAATTCTTTCTTTGTCCTTTTGTACCTGCCCTAGAAAATAACTGGCAGGTCTGTTTCTCTGAAGATTCAATCTTCCCTTCCAGGAATATTCAATGAATATTCCTTCCAGAATATTTAATGAAACTTCTCTATAGAGAGAGACCATGAACAGGAGGGATCTCTCTCAGAAATGCTTGGATATGATATCAAAAGGTAGAAAGAAAATAAGGAAATGAAGTGGATCCCTTGACATGACAGTTTGGAGGCATTCGGAACACAGAGCTTTTGAGGTAAAATCACTTAATCTTTAGAGGAAGGAGGCAATCAGGGGATATTCACAAAAAGAAGAATTCACGTTGCTTCATTTAATTATTTTACTATAAATCCAACGAAGCAGCATCTGCAGAATACTTCCAGTGTGCTGGGCAGGTGATGGGGTCAAGAAAGCTTTGGACATTTCTGACCTTCAGGACATTATTATCCAGCTCATTTGCTCACTTAGAAAATGTTTGTTGAGTGCCTGCTCTACTTAGGAGTTGTGTTAGGTGCCAAGGACACAANTCCCTCCTTCCTCCTCCAGCCTCTCATTCTTCCTCCTGAGCTCCTCATGTGTTACTCGCTCAGTCATGTCCGACTCTCTGCAACCCCATGGATGGTAGCCCACCAGGCTCTTCTGTCTATGGAACTCTCCAGGCAAGAATAGAGTAGGTAGCCAATCCCTTCTCCAGGGGATGGCCGCACCTAGCAGGCACCCAGCAGTGGAGCCCAAGAGTAGCTTGCAAGGTCCTAGCCCACACATTACAGAAAAGAGTTTTGAGGGGAAGGTGTGGAGCTGAGAGGAAACAGGTTAACAACGGGCACCCCTGGGGAGGCAGGTTCCCAGCCCTGGCAGCTGTCCTACAGAGGGGCTCTTCAACATTCCCTGGGGCGAGAGAGTGAACAAGTGTGGGCATGTCATCTAGCTAGAGGGAATACCAATAATGAAAAGCAGAAATGCCCACCTTTGCCAAGTTGAGCAGATGAGTAGAGAACTAGGAAAGAAAAAAAAAAAAGACCAAAGGAAGCTGAC